>VWZD01010919.1:841029-971029 GCA_013396695.1 Sakesphorus luctuosus
ACTTCCTATAGACTGATATTTCCATTGATTTAATAGTCATCCAAGTCTTTGAAATATTAGGGCCTGAGCACAAGGCTAATCATATGCAAAGAGCATTTGTAACTCTCTTTATGACATCAAATGTCCCATAGTTGAACCCAAATATACCTACTGCTGTGCCTAATTGATGACTTTCTATTAAACATTTTACTTGGAAAGCGAGAGGTAAAAAATTGAATTTTAAACTTGCTATTTGTGTCTTCAGACTCAAACTGGTGTAGATGATACAGAAATAAGCACCATTTACTAATGCAGAAGAAGTACTGCTGACACATTAACCACACTATAATCAAGAATCTCAAACCCAGCATTTGGGTCTGCATTGACAGACACACCGAAACTGCACGCTGTATTCATCCACATGTGAGAAAATTTGTAAAATTCAGATCAACTAGTAATTACAAACCATTAAAAGAAGCTCTCTAATACAACAGACATCAAGTTGGGTTGAATAAATGTAGGCTGCTGAACAGCTTATAGTGATATTCATACAATGATTTGAGATGCCAACCCAGATTTTTAGTGATTTTATTCTGATTACTTTTGAAACAGTTATCACAGTGACTCAGATCTGTCACTCTGATCTCAAACTCACACATTTTACTGTAGCAATGTCAAACATTTAAACAGATGATATAGAGGAGCAGAAGAGCAAACAGTCCACTTCCACATGTGTGTATTTGCACACATGTATAAAGTTATCAGCCTACTCACATTATCTGATACCATGTTTGCTCCCTGAAGTAATTAACTAACAAAGGTGATTATTCCAGGTCACCAGCAGGCTACCAAGAAGTGACTGGAACTGCAAAACAGAATTACTGGAAGTGAGATGAGAACAAACACATAGTTACGAACTACTCTTCTGCAATAAGAAAATAGTGACAAAGTCCAGCATGTCAGCTGTGCTTCAATACAACAGAGGCTCTGAAGTCTACAACATAACATGCATTAAATGCTGCTTCATCTTCCTACTCCATCAAGCATTCTTTCAGTATGTTCTACCAGAATCCTTTGTCACTGTAAGTTCTTTTTTAGGTTTTCATGGGAACTAACAGAACTCTGCAAGGGTCCTTAGATGACAGAGGCTCTGCCGTATTGCATTTTCTAGTAAGATATTAATTACCATAATTAAACATTCCATGATAGAAAAAATACTACTTTTACAGCACATGCTATGTCATCACTGATGTTAACAAAAACTTTGAGCCTCCATCAGTTAAAATGCACCCATAATACAATAAGAAAGTAAACAAATTTAAGATAAACCTGTCACATGGGTCTATCACTGAAGTTTGTTACTAACAAGAGGCTTTCGTGGTTCGGCAATAGAAGGTTTTATGTACGTTTTTTGATCCACTGCATCTGATGACAATTTTATTTGTGAACCAGCTTTCTGTGGAGTTTTTACTACAAAACCCACAGATATTCTCCTCTTGGTAGTCAGTCTTTTCAGAAAAATACACTTTCTATCAATCTACCTGGAGTCTCCCAAGAGATTCTAGGAACCTTAAAACCTTAATAGGCACAAATTAATCCAAAAGCAAGGACATTTGAGGGTGTACAGTAATTGTGAAAAGAGAGTCAAAAGACACTCACATACTTAAAGTCACAGATGTTTTTGAGTTAAAAAGGCTCATGGTGTACATCGACCATAGGTCCAGTTAAAGCTGTAGCACAAACCTCAATCTTGCTCTACAACTGAGTGTAAGAGAGCATTCATCAGTGTGCATTTCCCAAAGGGCCTAGTCTTGAATACCTCACTCAAGCAAACATATTTTTGGGTTGGATCTAAGAGTTCATATTTTTATGCTTTGACCATCACCTTGTCATTGCCTCATTTACCTCTCTGCACTGATGATGCCCTTTGATCTGTGACACCATCAGTTTTGCCACTGTAAATTGACAAAAGTATATCCTCTTCTGCAATGAAAGCCAATACTAAATACAGGCAGAACTGCTCTTTTTCTTCAGCCCTTTGCACATCTTAGAATCTGTTTCTGCTGCAGAATACTTTTCCTGCCTCTGAAAGAACCACTTGCAGCCAAGAGCATAAGTGGAAGAAGCAAGGGAGCTATTCCATACAAGCTATTGCTGCTATGCCAGATCTTAGGAAATAAAGCATTGCTGCCTTTCAAAAAAATTTGTCTCTTATTTCTGCTTATTATACAGTTAAGTATTTAAATTTTGGATGTGGTTAAACAGAAATGCTTTCTGTATTTTTCTCCATCTTGTACCCTAGTTTTCTCTTAGTCATTTATTTCTCCTAATCCAAATTTATGGACAGTGTCAGTTGCACAATTGTAGCGACAGGACCTAATATTTTCTTCCTTTGCATTTCAAGTTCTGACTCATATTCTTTTCCCAGAAACAAGCATTAGGGCACAAATCACCAGACTTCTCCATCTCTTGTCATGATGCTCTGTTCACTTACTTTAAGAGAAAGATGAGCTTCCCTTTAGCTGGCTTATTTCCAGAACTAATTATCTGAAATTAGCGACCTACACAAACCTCAGTGATTTCAAGGAAATTCACTAACCAGTCTCCAAAACAAAAGCAAAATTCACACTGACAACAGCAGTATTCTTTCCTTCTCTAAAACCACAGAAGAAAACTCAGACCAAAGTAGGAACTAGGAGGGTGCCATACTACCATTTAAGATATTCTATTAACAAATCTCCCCAGTTTTATCCATTTATTTACCTTTTCTGTTTCCTTATTGACTTATTTCCTTGTTTTTCCACCAGAGGAGAACTCCTATTAAAGACTATATCCTGTCATTACTCTGTTTCAGGTCTTGGTCTTGCACCTGTTTCTTAATCAGTTGTGCTGTGCTTTGCCCAGCTAGCAGGGCATGGCTATCAACCCAAACAAGTTTCTAACATAAGCAGAAAAAGGAGAAAATAAGAAAACAAGGGGCATAAGTATAAGCCTTTCCTTTACCAACCCTTGTTGGTTTGGACTGTAAACTGTCCTAGATAAAGACTATCCCTTCTCACTGGTGTAAGCATCTGATAGTAAAATAGGATGTTAATTGTGGAGATAAATACCACAACAAAGGAATAACAATGCTGTTATTAGTGTTGCTTCTCCATTGATTAATTTGCTTGTAACAATTTAAAAATGCTTCACAATTGCTGAGTTCATAGCTGCAGTACACAGTGCTTGGCACAATATCAAACAGTATCAAGGAACAAAAGCAGCACAGAACAACCTGCATCTGCACAGGCTGGGCTGGATCCTGCTATCAGACACAGCTCACTCTCCTTTCTTGTCACCCACAGTTTACAGAAGTATTTTCACAAAGGCGTTTATGTATGACCTTTGCACAAGAAGCTACAGGTTTGAACAGATCATCAGCATTGTTGATTTTCATCAGTATTTAGGCCACAGCAGCCTATTTACATATTCAGGACATTCACTGACTTTTCTTAACCTCCACCTAGGCCTGAGATAACACTTGGACAATTGTACCACCTTTGTCTTATCTACAGTTTCCATCAGAGTGGCTTAATCTATGGTCCAAATTCCAGGTATCCACAGGGGCATATTCGGGGGAGGGGGCTTTGGTGGTCCCAGATGAGCAGTTGCTTCTTTAACACACTTTGCTACATGCAAGTTTTTGTCTGGATGCTTATCTCATGGCAAAGTCCTTCTCTGGTAACAGTGTTTGAGACAGGCAACTGTGATGTTTAAGTCCATACACAATATTCTGTTCTATAGTCAAAATTGTATCCACCTCTAAGACTGCATGTTAAGGCCAGAAGGATTATCTTCTCGTATTATTAAATCCAATGCATAAATAAGTAGTGCTTACTGATGCAAACTGCAGTGGCTTCTTATTCCGAGAATAACAGCAATATAGCCTGAATGAACTAAAATGAATGTAGGGCATGCCCTCTTTATAAAGTAAACATTATAATGCAGTTGCAGAACTCCATTAACTACAGCATTGCAGGGAGCTGCTTTTTTTTTTAAATCTTTGGGTTTGTTTCATTTTGTCTTTTTTATTTTTTCCCTACAATTAGCTAAGTATGCTCATTTTAAACTACTGTTAAGAGTCCAGAAAGGAATGGCCATACGGGCATCCTTTCATTTCATTATCCTGTAATTTAACTTCAGTAAAACCAAATATTTTTAGCACTGTGAATGAGAGTGCTAAACACTTTGGGTGTTTTTTTCCTGAAAACTTGGCAAACAAACAGCTGTAAAAGAATTCAAGCATTTATATCTTCTACAAACTCAGTTTTATAATTTTGGGTGATGCTGAGCCATTCTAGAATTTCAGCTCAGAAGGGCAGCCTCTAAGTCTACTAGGCAAGAAGTATCCTCATAACACATATTAGATGTAAGATAACGTCACTTCAAGATTCTAATAGTATAATCACAATTCATAGACACACACAGATAACTTTTTTCTTCCTCAAAGGGGTATTTTCTCTGATGTTGATTAAAGGAGAATTTTAACACCTCCCTCAGCTTTATGATGATGACTAAGATGCCTGCCATGCAGTAATAATTCAAGTTTACAGTACAGAGTGTTGTAAGAAGAAAATGCAGAGGGAATAAAGCGAGGAGACCAAGATCCATCGTTCCCATTTCCACTTCAAATTTGAATACTTACTGGCTGGAATAATCTCAAGGTTTCACTTGTTACTTAACCACTTCACAAAACAGAAATATGGGTAGCAGAGTCATGGGGCCACTGAGGAAAAAAGTTGAGATAACCCATAGATCCCAGGAAAACACTAATTTCTCTCCTCTATTTGGTAAGTGAATCCTTTCAGAGATTAAATGATTGACAAAGAAATGGCCATATACACCCATTCATTCACTTTTCCTAACCTCCAATAAAGCTCTATCTTGCAGACCTTTAGCAATGGATGAGAAAATTCTTATTTATTCTGTGAGAGAAAAGCCCTTTGTGCATGTAACTTAGACTTTATTTGTTTTTAAAATATATTCAGGGACTCCTGTGTGATTTCTTGCTAATGCTTAATGAGCCAAATCCTTTTATATATTTGCCTACACCTATAAAATTCACCGCTGGCTTCTTCCTCAAACTAGAGGGTTTAGCCCCAACTTATTAATAGATGCCAGTGGAAACATCAACTCGAGACCTTCCCTCAGCGGCTTGTTCAGTCTGCTGCCCTTTAAACTTTGCTTGTAACCGACAGAGTCTTAACACACAGATCCACAGGTGTGTAAGGCAGCCCAGGAAGTAGTATCTATGCACTAATATCCCTGTGAAGGGCAAGCCAGACAATCAAGGATCTTGATTTAGTCTCCATGCAAAAGGTCAGATTAGGCACTCTCTTGAGGTCCTCACTGTGTTTCTGATTCTGTGCTCATGCTGTGATGCCTACAAGAAATCCAATACTTAGATAAAAGTGGAGCTGCAAGGAACATGGGATGAAAACAACCAGTATTTGTTATACAAACAGAGAAATTCTGAACTATTACAGTCCCCTATCTGGCCTTTCTCATTATTTTTTTAATTCTTTAGATGCATCCTACCTAAACCGCTAGCTTTTTATGTCCAGGATGGCAGCCAAATTCCCACAAAGCAGATTCACTGTCTCACCTCACCACTCAGGTTGGGTCTACCCATCTGATACCACAACTGCCTGCACTGGCAACTGAGACTTCTGCTGTGGCAAGTGTCCTCCCTGGCACATGGCCACAGGCTCACACAGAGCCCTACACAATGTGCCCCCTGTTCTCCATTGCACCGGCAATGGGTGCTTTGTTCTCCACTGGATGTTGTGTTTGAGAGCATCATGGACTTCATCACAATCCAGGTAGGAAAGCTGTTTAGCAGGCAGACAGCAATTCCTTGTATCAGCTCTAGGTTCAACACTTTCCAGAGTAGTCCCGTGTAGGGAAGTCAGTGTGGGAGTGAAGAAAACCAGCAGGGAAACTGGTGAGGTTTACCCACCTGCCCCAACAGAGCTCCTTTACCAAGTGTGCAGTCAGCAATCTCCTTCAAGACTGCCTAAACCCTGCCAAGATTTAGACACACTGTGTGTGGCAGCAGTACTCAGCTCTAACAGCCTGTGAGCTAGCGAGCCTGGAAGGGACAGGCGCTGTGTTCATGGGCAGCACCATCAGCGACAAAATTCCCTCATGTGCAGGGAAAATTGGGTCGTCTTTCCTTGCACAGGACATCACACAGCATGTCTGGAGGAGACGAGCTCTCTTGGGCACTGTTGGTAACCTGCTCTCTAAAATTACAGTAGCAGCATTAGAGTTAACTGAACTCTAAAACTGTTAAAATGGGGAAATCTTAGACGAATACAACGCTGCTGGGAAATAAAAAATTAGAAGAAATTCAATTGTAACCAACCCTGACTTCCTTTAGACATGGCAACTAAAGAAAGAGGTTCCTAAAAGAGCCCTCTGTAGGCTATTCTGACACCTTATTTAAGTTTTGTAAGAGGATCTGAAACCATAACAATGGTCACGTGTAAATATCAAATTGCTCAGTTACATCAGGAATCATTTACCCACTTTTTTTTTTTTTTGCAGAGGATGCCAAACACCTATAGATTTAAAACTAAGACTCTCCTACAAAACAAAAGCTTTATTTTTTTCTTTAATGGTTAAATCAGAAAGACCTCATGCCAAAGCTGTAGCTGGAGAAAATCCTAGCATGGTCCTGAATCCACATTCTGCCAGAAGATTTTCCACTCAATGTTTAGTGAAACACATCTTTGGGTCCTAATTTTCTGAAACTTTGATGCAGAACCTATCTTTAATAAATGAAATCTTCAGTGTTGAGCAGATATATATATATCAGGCCCTGGGGCTCTATAATCGCTGCATTTTAAAATTTCTTTTTAAATGCAGTGCAGTTGTCAAATATGTGTTCATTTTAGTTATGCATAGGTGCATTTGCAGTGGCATCAAGTGTGCAATTAGCCTATTCCCAGGTGAATGTTCTCTGCAGATATGTCACTGGAGAGATCCCTTCCACATCTTTGCCTATTTGAAGATGGCAATAAACCAGTTGTCGTAGTCTATTCATCTCAGACTGATTTTTTGAGATATGATGTGACAATACCTTCCTACAGGATCGCTCTCGAAGTTCTGAAATATTCACCGCAGCAAGGTACCGACAAAGGGACACACTCTGCTGTGCTGCCTTTCCTGGGTGCAGGTGTAGTCACAGTAGTAGCTTATAAGCTGATTAATTATGGTACTTTAAGAGGACCTACCTGTAAGTCAAGCAGAGAAGGAGGCAGCTGAAACCATTCTGCCAGTTCTTGCTTGAGAAACATCACTAATATTCCACAAACACAGGCCTAAATGATGCCAACTCCAAGGTAGTCTTTGGCTCAAGCTGGTGGAACCCCAATTGAACATGGCCAGTTTAACCCAGCAGAGCCTCTCCCTTCACCTTAGCATATGAAAAGTATCATATGTTAAGCAGGGATATAAAAAATAAAGTGTTTTATTTTTCCCAGGCTGGCTGTTTCTCCCAGCACCATCATAGAGATAAGTCTTATATCACTTTTACAGACTCTTCTACTCACCCACTCCTGAAGCAATATGCAGCCATGTTAGAAACTTCTTTTTAAATGTTTAGTGTAGAACAAGCATGCTGTGACAGGAAAGCTCTTACACAGAGCAGGGCATAGAGGTGGCTCTTGATTCCCCCTGTACGTTGTTGAGTACTTCCAAAAGCAACCAAAAGAGCCTTCCCATTCTGGTTGACCACTAATACTCTGCTTTTCTATGCCCCAAACCCCCTTCTGAAGACCAGGCCATGCTGCTGGGGCACTGTGGCCGGAATGGATGACCAAGGCTGGAGGACGGGTCCGAGCTCCCATGTTACCCCAGTGATGAGGGTGCCACCCTCCCACCCTGCCCTTCCTCACTGGGTGCTTACATGCCAGCTGCCTGTGCTCCTGGTGTTTGTCACCACGGGACAGACCGCAGGGCACTCCCAAGGCTTTACAACCAGTGAAAATCAGCACCAGCTTTGTAATTCTGGCACAACATGTCTTCACTTTGAAGTCTGGTTACTGCTTTTTACAGTTCTATTTTTAAAATGTATTAAAGATGTTTAAAAGTGGCAGGGACTTCCAATAAAAGCCCTGTTGTCCTGAATCAGGATGCTGGTCCCAATTTAAACCGGCTGTTAAACAATAGTATATCCAAATAAAAATGGTCTGATTTACAAAATACCTCAGACTGATTGAACATTTATTATCCATTTTTTCTCTATTCAGGTCTTCAGAAGTAATTCTCTTTATCATTTTTTCTTTTAAATCTGCAATGCTTTCCACAACTACTGTATGGAAAATGCATTCACTTACCATATTTTAAAAATAACTCTTAATGGCAAATATTAGAGTACAATAAAGCAAAGAAGCAAATAAAGATTTACATTTCTCTTGGCTCTCTGAGTAGTTTAAACAGCTTACATCATCATCAGAGCTCCATCTTCTGCAACACACCCAGGAAATACTGCAACCAGCTTCTGTTTTTATCATCAGGCATTTCTGTTCTCCCAATATAAAATCATACTTAAAATTTAATTTCTGCAGCACATTGGATTTTCCATTTGGAGAAGCGAAAAAAGATGAACAGGAAAACGCCTAAAGGAGAGCGCCACTCCAAGGAGCAGCCTGGAGGAGTCAGGGCAGCCTAATACCCTGAGTCCTTGTGGAGTTCAAAGACCTTGTGACTGACCTCCTGTTTCTGCAGTAATCCTGGATGAATCATTTTACATCTCCGTCTATCTCACCTGTTAAAGCTGAGCTCCTCAGAACAGGGGTTTTCTTTTGCTTTATATATTTACACAGAATAATTGTATAACTTAGGAACTTACAGTAATAATATTATGAACTAACAGCAACCAAGCACAACACACAAGTATAAAAGGTCTAACGCAATTTAACCACAAAGGGACCAAGTCTGATGACCCAGGAGGAGTCAGCCTCAATAAACTTTTGTGCAATTTTCATAACAAAATGTTGTATTTCAGGAGTCTGTGTTCATATCTTTTAGTTATGTTCTAGAGACACACAGCAAAAACTGGCTTCCTGCCCTACTAAATTCCCCCATAAAGTTGCACATTAATATCCAAAAATCTACAATATTTTCAAATACGTTTGGCAGGTACATGTAATAAAAGCTTAGTGTAAGTCTGATATGTAAGTATCCCACTTGAACCTTCCCTCCTGACAATACCTTTCCTATAAATGGAAAATCTTTATTTCCCATTCCACAGACTGGAAAACTGGGGCAAGGGACAAACAAAGTAACATGCTCAAGGTGATGCTGACTTGCACTTGTACATCATCTGCAATAGATGACACTCCTTGTCAGATAAATTGCACTGTAATAGGTAAGTAGTTAGGCCTTCAAGATTCATGGTTAGCAAGTATTTCTAAAATTCTGATTAAACATTTTGTTTCCTACTGATTTTAAATTGGATATGTCATTTTGTAAATGACAGATGGCTACTATATAGCTGGTGATCAGGTTTTTAGTTTAGAACAGCAAATACATGAATACATTGGCACCAAGTTTCAAGCAATTCTTTCTACTGAACTCTTGCCAAAAATTATGTATTTGTGTCTTTCTTCCAGAAATACACAAATCCATAAGCAGGTTTGGTTGCCCTTAGTAAAATTTTGTGTTCTGAAAAAATAGCATTAAATAGTTTTCCAAAAACCTCATTAATTGCAAGGAAATAAAGGCAAATACTGGCTTACAAACTAGAAAAACAAACAAAAAAACCCCCAAACCAAACCACAAAAATACCCCCAACCCACCCCCATCACCTATCAACCAAAACATCACACTTAAAAATTGCAGCATAGATGTATATATATAATATATATATGCAGAGTTGAATAAACACATTGCAGTATGATGTCTATTTTATAGGATTATTAACTACATTTAATATATTCATATAATTTTCACTTATTTTCTATTGACTGTTAGGGCTGCTTTTGAAAACAGTGGAGTTTGATGTTGACATAGAGCATTTTCACTCAGACATTCACTTCTACTCATTGGTCTCACCAGCTCAAACAATTGGAACCTATGCCACATAAATGTTCAAGAAATCCACACCACATGGAGGAATGAAAACAATTATTTGCACAGCACAGAGTAGATTTTTTTTTGAATTTTCATGGCAGCATAAAAGACTTCTCCAATAAGTCTCAATGTTGTCAGTTTATGATGGAGTCCTAAAACTCCCACATGATCTACATATTCCATTAAGCCAGCCCATGTAACACCTCTGCCCATGCGGTCCACAGCCCATTGGGGCGGGCATGACTGGCTGCATTCACACTGGCTCTGCCTTAGCTTCTCCACCCAAAGCAGAGGCCACTCCTATCCTCAGTTATAGGCACAAGTTCTTCCACACACCTGGAGCAAAACCTGAAATTATGCCTCTGTCTTCAAACAAAAGTGCTTCCACCAATAGTAGAAACTTGGCAGCTCCACTCTATGGTACCATAATAGTTGCAAAATTTAGTGAAGATCCTGATGCAGTGTGCTAAAAAAGTCACCAGATGTCATGCAGTAGGTCAAGGCCAATAATATAAGACAAAGAAAAAAGTGAGAAATGTAAAAAGGGAGAGTTGAAGGTTGGATTGCTACTTCTCTGAGCAAGATTTCAGGCATGTCTTCTCAATTTAACACCATACACTAAACAGAAACAATCAAAAATCCCATTCACTAAAAAACAAAGAAGTAACGCTGTTAATAACGTAAGTCCACTAAATAATTGTAGCTGTAAGGCAAGGATGCTCTAGTTTCTAGGAGTCACCCTAGGCTCCGGTATTGCTGCATTTTTTCTAGTCATCTGCTGGGAAATCTCATTGCAGCACGTCATGCTGTATCATCACACTATTTGGAGGAGTCCAAGCTGGATAAAGACATGGCTGGATGTGAACTCATGTATACTGTTTGCACCCACCATAAGGCAAAGTACTGAAGTTATGCCATGCAAAAGAGGTACCTTTACTGATCTTTAGTGACAAAATTCTGTCACTTTTAATTTGACATGATTTTTTTTCTTTTTTTTTGGTGGTGGTTGTCTGACTTTTCAAGTCCCAAGTACTGGTTCTATGCACAAATACAAATTCAGGCCAACCAGACACATGCTGTGTTCATTTTCTGGTATTCCGAATAATGAAAGCAGTAACATTACTGTTAAAATACTTCACAAACAATTTTGCTTAAAGGCAATAATTGGACAACAGTAGCAATGGATGAAAATTACTCCTGTCTAGATTATTCACCTACTGGCAATTAAACCATGTGCAGGTTTTAGCAGCTTTTTCCTTCGTTCTCCAGTCAGTGACCATCATCTGGCTGTTCTTTTTCTTGGCAACTACAATCCGAGTTGCATTTAAACCTGATAGGATTAATCTTGGCTTGTAAACTTTTACTCCCCAGGAAATGCAGTCATAAGCAGAAGAGACATAAAATTAAGTCTTATCTCCATTAGACTAGATTCAGTTCATAGATTGGAGCTACAAGTAGTAATCTAACGGAAAGGAGAAGTGAGCCCCTGAAAGTATCTTGAAGAAAAGAAGGGGAAAAAAGACACAAAACTAAAACAAAGAAACAAACAAAAACACAAAAGAAAACCTAACTGCAGGATCACTTTGATACTGGGAAAACAACTATGCAGGTTTTTAACTATCTTTTTGAAGAATTAGTAGATGGTACAGGATGGCTTAAGTGTTGAATGGTGCTGGTTCTACTCAAAAAGCCAACCTAAATGTGATTTCTGGCACCCACTAGGTATGGGTGTTAGACAAGGGATCTGAAGGATAGTACTAGATAGAGTGGGAATGAAGAAACAGCTGCCTACATAATTAAGCTTCTGTGTAAAAAAAAAACCCCAAAACTTTCACTTCATCATTTGAGTAGATATTGTATTTTAATATTAAAACCAAGAAAAACAAAGCAGAAGAAATTTCAAGAACTTTGCTTAAAAGCTTCAAAGGAACACATCTCTTTTTAACGCTACTCAATAGCAGATACAGATCCAGCTACAGCAAAGGATTAAATGTTTGTAATACCTTCTGAAATCTCACAATACTAGTCAACTGCTTAGCTACTACACAATGCTAAACCTTTTCCTATATACTTATTAGCCCCATTCTGCCCAGCATGTCTATGTATGATTTTACACTACAGTATCACACTCAAATTTCCCCATGACTTAACATTTAGACTAGGATACAGCTATGTGCATTAATACTGTATATTTTCAGTAGTAAGAACATTAGTTTGCACATCTCATTTTAACCTGCAAGACACTGAGTGTAGCACTTCTGTTGTTTGCATCTTCTATGGGGGTCTGCAGTAATCCCCCTTTCTGCTAATTTTTCGCTTAGACACCAGAGACAAAGTAACAGCAGCATGACTAGAGTATTATATACTGAAAAAATAAGATTCTTACATAGAATGGTTTAAGAGCTGTTGCATTTTTGCTTTTGAGAATGTGCTGCTGCAAACTGGCTTCTAGAGCTCAATATCCACATGCAATCTTCCTCGCCTGTATGGGCAATCATAGCACTTCATTGTCCAGTGCTATTATTACAATATTGTTATCATCTGAGCTTGAGTCTGACACTTTCTCTAAGACCTTTCAAATAACCCCTTTACTGGGCTTCAGTACCAAACCATTCAGGGCAAATCTCTGCTTTGTGCTTGTCAGCCTTAATAGACTGGATGTCACTTTTGCCTGTAAAAAGTGCCCGCTCTTCAGCTGTCAGTCAGTCCTTGCAGTGTCAGCCAAGAGCGTGGCTGGAGCTGCTGGATTAGAGGGTAGTTACCACAGCTGTCAGATTACTGACAACCTGACACCCACATCCCCAACTTCCTTTGACTGTATTTGGTTTCCATCTCACTCCTTGGACCTTTCTTAAGGTGGATCCATCTGCTTAACTTAAATAATATTGTAGCCAACTAGAAAAGTTTTGTTCTTGTCTCTGACTCTTTCAGCGTGGTTTGCCTTTTGCAGACATACACTTATTGAAGTGTTTGGCAGAACACTTTGCTAATTTATAAGGGGAAAAATAATTTTTCTCTGGTCTGTAAGTTAATGGCATTGTTTTTTGAATCATGCCTCTGTACCTGGAGGCGTTTTAGTTGTTGATATCTACCTTTAGTCAAACATGTTGGGGAGTTTATACATATTTCTCCATATATTTTAAATGTACTCACCACTCTACTCTTTCAATGCTTCTTTAGTTCTACTCTCAAAAGGTTATAAACTATGCAATTCTGTGAACAGTTTGCAATTATTGGAAGTGGTGTGCATTATACCAACACTTTATAGAACCCGCCTTGTGTTTCACATTCCACAGTTGATACGTATGTTTCTCCTATTTGTAGAGAATAAACTAGAATTAAGCAGGAAAAAAAAAAAGAAACCAAACCAAACAAAAAACAACCAACCAACCAACAAAAACATGCCCAAAAAACAAAACCCCAAACCTTATATTATTTTGGATCAGAAATAAACTCACGCTCTCTTGACTTTGTCTTCACTTTTGAGGAGCATAGTGGAAACCAAACTGCTTGAGCTTGTTCCCTTGCTATTACGCATCCCAAGGGCACATCTTGTAGCTCCATTCTAACCATGGCTCAGCAGAGTAAATCATCTGTATTCTGCTTATAGTTGATCTCAGCCAAATAGACTGACCCAAAGACTGTTTTTACCCTCTCTGCTTAGATTGCAAAGAGAAATACCTACCCTGAATAATAGCTTTGTAAGGTTATGGAAAAATGAAGAATACTTTACTAAAGAGTGGCCCCTGTGATCAAAGAAAGCACATACAGAAAAGTGGCCAAAATTTGTATTCATATTTCTCTTGCCTATATTTAAAATTTACATTTCTCTGTTAAAAAAAAAAGTCCACTTCTTCAACAATGCAATTTAAATGTAGTTGTTTCAAGATAATGCAACCTGTCATATAAGCCCAGCCACTATATTTTTATCCCATTATATACAATTCTCATGGAAACAGTTCCATGTAGTGGAGGAAGGTAGCGTTCATCATTAACACTAAATATTGTGGGTAACTGATAACTTAGCAGTCATATAATGGACAGTAACCAGAGTACAATAAACAGTGCCCCTTCCATTTCATACTAAGGATGACTCTTGCACTAAAATTCAGCAAGTCACACATTTGTAATATGTTGGGTACTCAAGGAAATGTGTAAGGGCATGGTGCAACCCTCATGGTAACCTGAAGGACTGGCATGAGAAGTTTGGAGAGATGGATTTCATTCTTTCCTACTCCACTGTTATCTTCAAAGTGCTTTGCTCAATGCCGTACATACAGCAGGCTTGGACTCCCAGCTGGCTCTGTGTAGCTGCATTTTCAATATTCACCATATGCATTCAACTGTATGATCTCTCTACTGCTTCCCTGAAAGAATGCTCATTCTTTGGGTTCTCACAATTTCAGTGCACTTGGGTGTATTGCCCCCCAAAATTAATAAGATATATCCTATCTTCATTAGCTGTTGAATGAGCACATACGAAACAGCTTTTTCAGGAAAGATATGAAAACTGGAATAAAACATGAGTTCTTTGGTCCAGATGAAGCCTGTCTGACCCTTTGTCTGGATTTTTAATTTGCAATTCTTTTGTAAGGTTGCAAACACAAATAGCTTCTTTTTTATAAAATGCAGATCTAAATCATAAGATGGCTTATACCTAATGAGCTTTACAGAGATACTATTAATGCTCCTCCATAAACAAGATTGCTTCAAATTTAGAACTAAATTTGAATTGTTGTTTAGATAGAACCATGTTATGATGCATGAACTTTGCTACCTTTTCACATTTCTTTTCTGTGTTTTCTGTGTTATTACACTTCATGCTTGTGCAGCTATTGCCTGGCAAGGCAGACAGATGTGATTATGGATACTCCACATCTCATCTAACTTTGCTAGTCAGAGAGGCAGGCAGCAACGTTTTTCTGCCTGGAACCACAAGGTTAATCTTCCAGACACCAGCATCTTCAGGAGCACATCAGTGCAACAACCTCAGTGCAAGGCAGCTTGAAGCAGCTGCTGCAGTAGTGGAACAGACAGTGCAAATGCGCCCTATGACAGTCACTTTCTGGGTTGGTATTGCTCTGTATGCAGGTACCGTGACAACTACTAGGATACTGATAATTATCTATGTGGAACTTAATGGCAGACTATTTGTGTGGAGGGGAACTAATGGAAGCCAATAAGGCCAGAAGTTCAATATCTTACTAAGCTGTTGTCATTAACAGACTGATTTCTCAGTTGTTTATCACTGCCACATAACAAAAAGAGTTAAGCAAGCAAATGCAGGGCTTTGTTTTGTTTATCACACACATTTTTTCAATTTGTATGAACTGCCCCCTCGAAACACATGATTGACATGCTTTAATTTTCAAAGCTTGGCATCTTTCCAGGTGCCTTTATACTTATTCCTAAGTTCCAGACATTTTACTCACTTCTGTGATGCAGACCTTGCCATATTGCAAACTGACCCAATACGTAGGAAAAACTTTGGGATTTGGTCCTTTGTTCTTATGGTAAAAGATACAGAACTGGCATTTCCCAGTCACATTTCTGTCATGTGACATTCCCTTGTGAAATCAGTTAAGGGGAAAGATTGCAAGTACGGCTCAATTAGAGACAAGGCTTCAAGAACATATATGGGGTGGTGGGGTTTGGGTGGGGGTTTTTGTTTTTTTGCTGATGCTCATTCCAAATGAGCCACCTTCATTTAAATACATTTAAAATATTTCTACTAGAGGCTCTCTCAAAACATTTCACTGTAATATATTTTTAAGTGAAAAGAGGGTAATAAAAATGCATTATTAATCCATTTCAGCTGAACAACTGTCAGAAATGTCATACTTAAATCTATTTGCAGAAATTAACACATAATATTATCCAGTAGATAGTAAAGCACAATACACAGTAGTGGGTAAATCCCTGTTTGAACAGATGGGCTGAAATGTTGGGACATCAAGCTGACTAATTTGGGTACCTCCCAAGTAACCTCCATAACCATGGGTGTGCTGTTATTTTTCTCTCTCACTGCCAGGTACAGTTACAGTGCAAAATCCAACAGTGCTCTTCCATCCACCCTGCGTGGCACCTGGATATTATTCACAGAATTAACTAAGTCAAGGAAAAAGCATTGCAAATGACAGCCATGCCTTCCCTTTCAGGTGCGAGGAGAGAAGGTATCATGCCTCAGGTATGACAAGTACTGAAACACAACTTGAGACACATCCCTTCTCTGCCTAGGAGCTTTCAGGGAATTTTTGGCCACTCTGCAGCATGAGGGGTTGCGTGTATTCATGACACAGTTGGTGAAAAGCTCCTCTGTCACATCCTGACACACTCCCTGGAGACTGACATGGAAGCCTCTCGCCACAGTGCCGTTCACCAGCAGGGCTGCCTCTATAGGTAGCTATGTAATGCAAAGTGGCAAGAGAGTTGACCTCCATTGTCTCTGCAAAGATGGCAGTGCCACGCTCAGCAACAAGCACAAATGGGAAGGTTCTCACCCCATTTCTAGAAGTTCTCAACCACTACCACTTCCTGACCATTATCTTCCTGTGGGGATGGAAAGCTTTGAGAAGAGATCCCCAGCACCAGTGAATGGGTCAGCTGTTGCCATATATGTGACTGCAAAAGTCTCACCTTGGTTTCCAGTGAGCCCAAAGAGAAGCCTAATGGGAAATTATTCTTTTCAGCCCCTGAAAGAGTGAGAACTCCAGAAAAATTAGACCTGTGTTTGATGACAGCAAGGTCCAGGAAAAAAATTCTTTTGTTAAGAATCATCTACTGCACTCAGTAGTGAATTTTAAGCTGGTTTACAACTCTGTTGCAATGCCCAGTATATATTTTGTTTGCAGAATATTACTGGTGAGTATAACATTAACAGATTGCTTTCTAAATTTCTTTTTTTTTTAATAAAGGTTTGTGAGCTACAGAAGTGCAAAAAGTGCTTTAAACCTCTTAATTTGTTTTGTTTACTTCTGTAGCTTAAAAAACAGCCAGTTGTTTTAATTGGTTTAAAAAAAATTGCTTGAGGCAGAAACCTGGAAAACTAATCTTCTGTCTGGAGTAAATTTTTACAGCTGCCTTTTAAACCTCTGAAAATAGGGTTTATAATAGAAGTGCTGACACAACCTTATCTACAATATATCAGTGTGAACTGTACCGCTATAATAAGCAGTTATTATGTATGTGTAAAAATAATGAGAGCCAGTGTCTGAAGAGAGTTAATGTAAAATGCTAAGCAATTGTGGTTGGTTACACAGTATAGGTTAATATTCTTTCATATAGCTACACTTTTTCCCCTTTTGTCCTCCAGAACTCCTAATGAAAATTCTGATACCTGACGGTAATGATAAGCAGCCATTCACACATCCTTTGTGTCAAGGCTAGAGCATTAATGCTTTCCTTCATACAACATTTTGCATAGCCTAAAGCATCTATTAAAATCCTTTGTAAAATTCATGAAACAAAAGTGGTGGGTTGAGTCTAGTGGGAGAGCAAGTAAGCTGCTTATTAGCAAAAAGTCAAAAACACAGGGCCAATTACAGATCTGAACAAGAAAGGCTACAGAACAGCATGGGGAGTAATTCTTTCTTCAGCCCAATGGGCTCAAGTGAGAGGTAACCTAGATAAAAATATAGCAAATATTCTAAGCAGTAATTAAACTAAAATGTTTGGAGTTAGAAACAGCTCTATAACAACTGAAGGATATGCTCAAGTAAAACAATTGTCTGGTCTCACATAGATGCTAAATTGGAAGGATTTAAGACTGCTCCCTAAAGGAACGACTAAGGGGTAGTCAAGAAGAGCTGTGAGCTCAGGAGATATGTAAAAAATCTGTTTGGTATTTCAAATGCTATAAATTAGATAAAAAACGAGCTTTTCTACTGAACAAGCAACATAAAACTGAATAAACTACAATAAGATTTCCCTTTTTCTGTTATAAACTTTACATTAAGCCTGTCATGTTCGATGACAGCCTAACAGACCTCATTCTTTACCCTTTGGAATTTGAAAGATTGGCAGATGTCATGATTTCCTTAACATAAAAGACCTTGCAGATAATGTTCACCACACATAGTTTTAGTTTCATAACTTCACTTCCCTACTTCCAGAATCATCGGGTAAAATTTTCAAACAGAACTTGAGATTTTTCTCTGGTCAATAATTGTTTCTAACCCTGAGGAAAATCTTTTATTGACGAGGGAAAAACGTGACATGGGCAGCAATTTTTATGATTTGCTTTACTAGTCCAAACATGCCCTTACATTCATAATAATGAGGTGCTTTGCACAAACCAGCTCATTATTATGAACAGAGGGGTATAATATTGTTAAGTAGGCTGAGTCAAAGCAGAACTAGTTGAGGGTAGCCCTCAACTGGAAGCAGTTTTCCCATTAAAACATCCCTCCTACTCTTTAAAATCTTTTGAAAAACCACACACGCTTATTTCTAAAAAACTGGAACATGGTTAAGAATCACAACTGGCATTTTCTAACACTTGGTTAGTAAACTGAGTGTTGTTATTCATTTACTTTTCAATGAAAGAATTGTTCCAAGATGTTCTGTAAGTCAAGGTCATTATACAACTTCTTAGGGGGTCATGCTTTATTCCTGTGAATCTGGGAGAGAATTTAACACCTATTTAAAACAAGGAAACCCTGGCCCTGCATTTTTGCAGCCAAGCGGTATCAAAATGCAATGAAGCTGCTGCACCACATGGTGAGAGAGAGGCAGGCAGAGGAAATGCTGCAGAAGCTTCTGCAACCTGCCACATGCAGCCAAACTCTGCATTCACCTCCCTGAGGAAGTGTCTGGCGGACACCAGTGGAAGGGCAGTAGGGCAGCCATCAACTCCCCTGCTCTGTGGTCAGAGAGCACTGTACCATGTAGGAGAGCTGCCATGCAACCCTCTCCTGGAAAGCAGTGCTATGAGGAAAAGGTCCAGTGTAAATGCTCTGGCTTTTGGGATGGCTCAGGATTTCATCCCTCCTGCTATTCATTAGGCCACACCTTAAAGATTTGTTTTTAAGCAGATATTGGTTACAGCAGTGAAGTTCAAATTACTTCTGATTCAAAAGCTTGCAAAATGTGCTAATGTAGTGTAATCAATTGAAGAAACTGCAATATGTCTTTCTTAGTCAATCGCATAGTCCAATTTTATTTCTAAGACATTTTACTAGAGATGTTTGGAGCCTAAAGGTTTTCAAAGAATGAAGATTTTTTGAAAAAAAAAGGTATCCCAAGCAGTCATATTATAGCAGTTTAGCTACTAGCTCAGACATAGAACAGTCTAAAAATAAGTGTTCACAAAGCATATAGCATGGATGATATAATTGCCGTAGAATAAGGAAATCAATCGAGCCAACCAGCCTTTCACTCCAGTTAGCCATTTACATACATTAAAGTCAACATGTTGATTGGAGTAGCATAAATATGACTAAAGTGTACTAGACTTTCTATCCAAATGAAAAAAAAAACCACAAAAACCAAATCTCCAAAATTATTCCAAATATAGCATCAAGAGAGTCTTGCGGTTTGCATTTGCAAAATGAGATTTCTTAAAATAAGATTTAAAAAAATACGTAACACTGAACAGATAAAAGATTTCAAAGCTCTATCTCCCTGTAGTTTCACTAACATGTTAACCTACTTACAGCAATTAGTGCTTCATTAGTAAGGCTAACTAACTGTTGCTATGCCCTGTAATGATTTGCCAGGTTTTCTATATACAAGTGCATAATCAATGTTTTCCAATTACTGCTATAGTGCAACCACTATTTCAAATAAACTAGATAATAATACAAACCCATTACTGAATCTGAAATAGCAGAGGCATTTAATTGCAAGGCAGTTCTTTTCAGCTTTTAAAATTTTTCACACTAATGAAGTGTCATACAAAAAAGTTGTATTGATTTTTCCACCACATGGCTTCAACCACAAATATGTAATTATCCCTTTTATATCTAGCAAGGGGATTAAAATAATCTATAGTATATAGCCTTTACTTATCCCTGATGGGTCTAGTAGTACTTTTACCCTTTTCAAAATATGCAGCTTTTTGATGAATGAACTTTTGGTAAAATGTTGCTTTATTTGCTTCATATCTCTACTTTTTTGAAGCGGTCTAGCGAACAAGGATTGGAATTTTAAGTTTTCAATTCTACCACTAGCAGAAAAGGAAGCTTGATCCTGCATTGCCAAAACAAGGACAAGTCTCCACAGCAATTCAGGGCCACATCATCTAATTCTGGTTCTCTTCCTCTCTTCCCACCTTAGTGGTCCCCATCAATTCACTTAAGTGACCAGAGAAAGCATCTTCCTCATAACATAACTTTTAGTTAGTGCGTTCAAATTCTTCACGGAGGATTGCAGTTCATGTGTAGTGCTATTGCCAGAGAGCTACATACCTGTGGTATAACTTGGGCAGACACAAGCTGATCCATCAGTTTTGCTGGAGTTCCCAGGACGTTCACAAGCAGAGCATGCCTTCTGCTGAGAGGGCTTGGTGGACATGTCTTCAAAAGGAACAGTGGGACCTACCCAACATCTCGAGCATTTGGGATGTCTTATTTCCTCAGCACCAGTTGGGTGCCAGTTTAAAAGACTATTTTAGAAAAAAGTAGGACACACCAGATGCAAACTATATCAAAGGAACTATTGTTTTCCCAGAAGAGGTTAAGACACAGGATAAAAATTAGCTGGATTTCCTGAATGTTGTACAGATTATTTTATTCCTTAAGTATTTGGAAAGAATTCCAGCTTGATTTTAGTATTTGTTCTATTGAAGCAAGTCTCCAAATGCTTTAACACATATGGAAGATAAACCCCATGCAGAAAAGTTAAAAAAAAGGAAACTCAAACAAACTCAGTTTTAACATAAAAAGGGGCCACATTCTTCATATAATTAGGGCCAAAGCAGTATCTCCCAGCAGTAGTTTCACTACTACGTTAATCTACTGGCAGCTGTCAGTTCTTCCAGGTATGTTGGAATTCATTGAAATTCGCTTGTTTTCTCTGTCTTGTGGCGTATATATTTTAAGGGGAAACTTGTGCTAATCAGATAATCATATACACATTAAAACCAGTTAGATATTTAAAAATCTTCCAAATCTATGTTAAAACTCTCAAATTAAATACAAAACTGTAGTACAGTCATTGAGAAATATTTTTGTAAAGGTAAATATCTTTTTCCCCTAGATTTTTATTTACAAGTTAGTATTTGAGGGCCAAGTATTGAGAATTCCCCAACTAACCAAATAAAGAAATCTATCTAGGTTTGTTATTAAAATCTAATTTAATTAACAATAAATATGTTTAATAGATCACTTCAAACAGCTCTAAGAAAAGTCGAAACTTGCAAAAACATTTTAAAATATTAGAAAGTATTTAATATGCAAATCAGCAATAAAAACTTGAATATTATAATGCCCATTTCTCAAATGGATGCATACTACTGGCAGTATCTACATGTCTTACAGTAATTTTCTTCAGTAGTACAATGGACTGGAAAATTCCATTTAAAAATTAATATTTGTAACCATAATAATAATAATTAAAAAATTCAATGCAACACAAAATCATGTTTCATCCAATTAGCACAGAATAAAGCCATTCTGTGATTTTTAACACTGTAAATCTCTCACTGCTGCACTTTGTACTTTTTCACATAGGTCAGCTGCATGTTTACCTTTCTATTTTTATAGATTTCAAAATACTCTAAAATACTTCTACAGTCATCACAAAGGTTGCAATAAGACAATTCAACATTGTATCTTACTCTCTTTTTTCTTCAGCATGCAGTAATAAATGAAGAAAAACATAGTATATTTTTTTCTTAAAAAGAACAATGACTAAAATTGTATGCAAAAGTAAAAAAATGTCTCCTCAGAAAAATTTTAGAAAAAAATATACACACTGCTTGTGGAAGTGTCTTTCCAGGATAATAAAAGGCCATTACCTTGACCGTTGACATGAAGCCATCAGAGTCATATTTATTGATGAAACTTTCAGCTCCCAATCTGCTGCACTGAATGAGCATCATACAGCTGTCAGCAAAGGCAGAGCACAGAAACAGTGATAGCTTGTGACATTTTCCTTTCATAATTTATGGAAACAAAATACCTTAGAGTTTGCAGAACTGAAGAAGAAAAATTTTAGAATTGCCCCTTTAAGGAAGAAGCGTGTAAGATAAATATCTTAACAGTATATCTTTATAACCAGAAAATTTTACCTGTAAAACTGAGATGTCCATGCAAAACTAACTGATAATGCTTAAGTAATGTACTCTACAAAAAAAGAAATACTGCCACACTGTCAATAAACGTAAAGTGAGAAAGACCTAAAATTAGTACCTTCCAAGTAATGGTGCTGTGAGAATTCTTTGGGGAAATAAACTTTAAAATCTTTATAAAATTAATATATTAATAAATTGCTATCACAATTTCAGAGGAACTAAGAGACAATGAGATGACAACTTAAGTATTATAAACTCAAAGTGAATATTTTTCATTATTTAGAAATGTAATTTGCACATATTAGAGACAAGCAAATGGGGAAATATGTCCCAACATGTTGTGTATCTTCCACCTTTTCATTTCATGCTGCTTGGGCAAGCTATAAAGATGAATGGGCTTGAAGTTTCTCAGGTACCAGTACTTCCACTCACAACCCAAGTAAGAAGATCTTTGGATGCCAATACCCGCTATGAAGCATCCCCTTCAAGATGGATGCTGTAAGCACTGAATAAACTAGGGAATTTTACAGCACTCCTGCCAACACTCCAATTTAGGATGCTCAGCATAGACCTCCCACTACTTAGTCTGCCCAGGAAGATTCCCTTTAGCAGACTGAAGAAGCATTAAAACCTGGTATGCACTCAGTAAACACTCTCTCCATGTTTTTCTCCAAACACTTTTCACATGGCAGCTGCCACCAGGAAGGAGGAGACTGTGCTCCTGGCAGGATGCAGTTTCTGCCATAACGACCCAGATTGTGGCTTTGTATAGTTTAGACACGTGTGTATTTCTGATTAGCTGAGACTTTCCACCCTTAAAGATCCCAAGGAAGAGCTCTATGCAGGACTGCTGCTTGGCAAAGCTTTGGTAGCAGTTTTGGGAGAAAATGATGGAGAACATAAAAGTGTTTATTCAGCAATTTATTATACCTGATACAAGGTTTAAAACTATCCACTAGACTATGGCAAGCGTGTTAAAAACATACGTACAGAAGGCTGAACATTTTAAGTTTTCTGTTGTGATGTCACTGGACAGGCTGGAGTGGGAGGTGAACACACCCTGAGCAGCATCAGCATAGGAGAACACCATCTCTCACATGCAACACATTAAGAGACAACTTCCTTATCCCTCCCGAAGAGCATATAAAGGGGTTAGTGATTTATGGGGAACAGGTGACAGTGATCACCTGTCAGGACTCTTTAAGAGAAAATGGGCAGGGTCAGTGCATGAAGGAGGGCACTGAAATGAGTTCGGGGCACAGTAACACCAGTGATACTCCCCTGTAGCACAGGCCAGGCTGCATCCTTACACTGCCCTCGGAGAGAGGGAAGTGGCTTTTCCCATTTCAAAAATTACTTTGAATTACTATATCAGGCAAAGCAAGAAAGAGTAACTTGGTTCAAAATATATTTAACAGAAGGGGGAAAAAGACTGTTTTAATATTGGACGTTTCTTCCTTGTTTTGTTTTCTGGGGAACAGCTGTCTTCTCTTTCCCCATTTCCTTTCCCCCACTTCAGCAACAGGGCAAACTCCCTGTTGTTTGCGTAGCTCTCCTCCAGCTAACAGACATCAGCACTAACGTGGCTAATAAAAGTTGATACAAAGTTGCTTTCCAGCGTCACCCTAGTCTCTTCTACAACAGTAATAACTGCAGCAAGCAGCAGTAGCAGCTGCACAGGGAGGACAGTTTTTCCAGTTACAGGCACATGACAGATCTTGGAAGTTTCTTGGCTCCGTAGGAAAACTAGTGCAGAGCAAGGCGATAGATGCCTATGCATTCCATGGCACCAATATCATGCAGGGGCAGTGTCTGGGTGGAGGCTTGTCTCAATGAGGAACTGAGCACCTGAGGATTTGACCTTGAGCCTTAAGGTCAGTAGCAGCCAAGTTCAGCATCCCACCAGTGCTTGAAGGGAAGATTACTAAAGTCATTAAAAAGATGATTAGCCTCCCAATACACCAAAATACTGAATCAATCCCACTTTTGTAAAACATTACAGACAGATGTGAGTAAGCTTTATAAACCAATACACTATGGATAAAACCTCTTCCTTCTGTTTGTTTTTAATCTTATTAAGATTGGCTCTTTTTCGCTTAGTAGAGTCTTAAAATTTAGATGATCTCATCTTTGTAGTACTTTATAACCTCTGCAGAAACAGAAATGCTACAAAAAAGTGAGTTCAGAAGATCTTCCAAAACAAGAGGAACTGTTAAGAAAGCGGTAAAAGTTCTGTAGGTTGAATATTTACAACCACCTACCTGTTCTTTGAAAAAAAGCCATTTTTAAAATCAGGATAATTTTGATAATGACTCGTAAAAAAAAACTATACAACTGGGCATTGAATACAACCCAGCCTGCTAAGAAATGTTGTGTTAAATGAACTAGGAATACCTGTCTATACCTATTTTCTTTAGAATTACTAAAAGCCTGCTCTCATTGTCTAAGCAACTGCACAAAATATCATGTTTTCAAATAAATTACAAGAGAAAGACTCAGCAAATACTGTATGTGTGTCTATATATTTTAGGGCTTCCCTACATATATGTTGTCAGAGCAAATTAGACCACTAGCTTGGACCATCCAACCCGTTGCTTTGCAGCTATTCAGACAAAATCTGAGGTTTCCTTGAGCCCAAAGCACGAAATTGATCATCTGCAAGTCTTATGTTAGATATTAAAAAAAAGCAAATTTAAGACTAATATAACTGTAAAGTCTGAAGCTGAAATTCTTTCTTTGAGCCTCTCCATTGGTAAACTCTTAATTAGGTCAAATTTTGGGAAGCAGCAAACATCTGTCAGCCACAGTGGTTTGCCCAGCATTTGTGCTCTGTTCCCTCTGGATGCAGCTCCCTGGGAGCTCTGCCAGAACAGACTCTCAAAGAGGTGTTAACACCTAGAAATTACGGTGGCATTTCTAACTAACCCAAGCAATCCATACCTGTTGCATTCACATGGATATGTGTGGTTTGGGTAAATAATAATTTATGCCAGACTTTTTTCCTCTAGTGGCTTTAGTTTTGATTTCACATCATGATTCAAAGCCTGGTGCACCATAAATTTTCTCCAAATATGTAGTAATTCCTTGGCGCAGTCTAAAGTTATGATTCATTTATACTGGAGTGACAGCATAATACCTAGGTGTCAAAATCCATTAAAACTGTTCAATGTCTTCTGTTTATTTTTAGAACCAATTGAGACTTAACTGATGGTGAAAAATATACAGTCAAGTGTGTTTACTTCACCTTTACAAAGAATCCGTTATAGTCCCAATTAATTTGTTATTCCTGTCACAACAGGTACTGGATACTTCAAAACTGTCATTACCGTTTCTCTCTGTTTCTTTTGCCTTTTTTTTTTTTATAGGAAGGCTTCTGTTTATTTTTAACCCATTAATAGGTAACGGGGTTTTTTGCAAAATAGGAATTTCACATCACTTTAATTAAAATAAATGTGATGAATAAATAAATTTCCTAACCAACTTAAATGTACTGTGCTCAAATTTCTTTCTGTGAAAATCAGGTGTCCTAGCACTGAATTTAATGACTATTCACAGGACATATCAATATGATTGGCTAGATAGAAATTAAAAATATGCTACATGACAAATACCAAACCAGCTTTTAGTAAAAATTCAGAGCATCTTTTGCCATGCTAAGCATTAACAATACATTTTTGCCTGTAAGAAATTCAGAACACAGTTTCAGAGAGGGAAGGAAAGGAACTTCACAAAACCCTCACAAGATGGGCACTAAGTTTCAGAGCCAGGCACAAATGAAAAAGTAATCAGGATAGTTCTCTGCAAATGGCTGTAAACATAACTCTGAAGAAGTTTATAGTGGTTGTGTTAGAGAACAGGCAAACAAAATCCTGATGTTCAAATTGTATTTATCCCTACTGGAATCAAAGAATTCATACAACACTGAGGGAAAGCAGTGATGGTATGAAAAAAGTATGTTGGGAGTCAAATGAAAAGCTGAGTATATCTGCATGCACTGCTCCTGATACTAATCTGCATCATGAGGAAATGGGCCCACAGCCCCCTCTGCCTCTTCTCCCTCTCTTGCCTGGCACGGGGAGCTTTCTGGTACATCACAGGCACTTGGCATATCCCTGCTCCCCAAGGGAGCAAAGGCAAGTGGCTCCTGGTTGCTGCCCTCCACTCCAGCAGGAAGCATGACCCAATGCTCACAGGGACAAGACAGGAACAGTACCACACAGCTCAAGACCTGGGGCTAAGGGTAGCAGCTCAAATACAAGCCAAAACCAGGGCATCACCCCTTCATTGGTTATGAACTCAGTGGGATAGAGCTCTGGAGTATTTAATATAGTTCATAGCTTTACAGGATTCAGATTCATCTATTTTCTGGTTTTTACTTCTGGAAAAACAAAATGCAGGATTATAATTGACTATAGGACTTGACATTACTTAAATGTATCACTGGTGACGATGCCACTGCCCCAACAGCATGGATTGTCATTCATTTCTGAGGCATGTTACTGCACTGAAGCAAAATGAGACATGTTATAAGGATTTTATTGCATTTGAATGATTATACTCTGTAGTCATAACTATGTAAAATTAAGCATAAATAGCTTAAGTGACTCATAGGAATTAGAAATTAAATAGGCCTACAGGAGTAAGTCTATCCTCCCGTCATTATATTATACTATCAACAGTATATTTTCTGGTGTTTTGACTTGTTCAGTGTTAAAACTCTCAGAAATGGAGCTTTCATTATTTTTCTGTTACAATTGCTGCCTAACCTAATAGACCTTACACTTAGCTAAATTCTTTTAACACTTAGTTTCACTCCAACTGGGTCTTTTTCATTCACTGTAAGGACTGTGTCTACCTTCCTACATCCTTAATCATTACACCCTTCCACCTCTTTTACCAGTTTCAAACACATGCTCTGCCTTCTCCTATGGTGGTACTTTAGCTCTTTGAGTAAGATACAGCATTCTTCAGTAATGCCTGAAGAGCAAGTCCATCATGTCTAAAACCTGCAACTGTTGCTGCAGGACACCAGAGTCGCAGCACAGTGGGAAGGATCTGAGCACAAAGCTGAGTCTCAGCTCTCCAGTGTCTTTTGGATCACTCACAAGTATGCTTACTGGCCTCATGTTACTGTTTCCTACCATAATTAAAAAAAAAAGTATTTCAGTAAGAAAATAGATGGGTTCTCCTTCACAAGATCATCCACATTCCTTACAAGATAGGGCTTTTCTTATGACAGTGCATTAAATTTGTGCAAGAGATAATTTTCAAACATTTCAGCGTAACTATGCCAAGGGAGGGGCAGCCATGCAATGGAAGAAACAAGCAATAAGAAACTACAAGATGCTGCTGAATCAGCACCTTCCTCCATGTTATTTCTTGCAAATGACTCATTTCCTGGGCTAAACTCATTTTTCAGACTCCCATACCTGTAAAACTACATGAGCTTATGCCACCAGTTTACGAAAGCAGAGCTCATACCTCTGTGCCTGGCCCAGGTGACCTAACACACTGGCTTACCTCTGCCAGTCTGCATTGCCCTTATACCAGAAAACGAAACCAATGGGAGTCAAAAGCCCTACACTGCAGCTGTCTACCCTTTGTGAAAATTAAAAGCCATTTGTTGGAGCTACTTGCATATACAAAAGAGATTTTTTTGTTTTGGCAAAATCTGTCCACAACTCCATCAACACGCAACACAGCAAGACCAAACAGCCAAGCCCTAGAGTTGTCAGCACAATCACTATCACAGTGAGCCACACCCTGAGGGCTTCTGGTGAAAACTCACGTCTTTTAAGTCCAGTCATGACCAGGAATAATGTGGTTTACACTCAGTTAAAACCAATGGGCCTTATTTGGGTAGTTTCAATTGTCATCAGCTAACTCTGCCTTCCAACACTTACCTTTCCATAAATCTATATTTAAATAAATGCAGGTCTTCTATAAAAAGTATACTGATCTGGTGCAAATCTCAACTCCATGTGTTAGGGATGAGGAAAAGAAAAGAAAATGAAATATTTTGGAGAACATTGTATTAAATATCACAAAGTAATCAATGACACATGGCCAGATAAACAGTAACATTGCGCAAATGCTACTTTAATAATCTCAGCACTGAACTTCACAAAGTGTGCTGGGCCTTGTAGAGCAATTAATCACATTATTGGATTGATTTAGGAAACAGGAAAATGCTGGTAGCAAAACTCTTTACTTTCTGTGGGACAGCTTTCAAAGATGTGCAACACCTGAAGTGAAAAATCACTAGGGTTCAAGTGGGCACTTTGCTGTATAGCTGAATTTTTTGCTATAAAGCAATAGCTTGCAGGACTGATATTTCTAAGACAGAACACACATTTTTCTCAAGAGTAGCATTTGTCCACAGGCTAAGAGGTGGTTTTGAAAATGAAGGGTGTTGGAGTTACTCTACTGGCTTTCATGTCCTCCCCACTACAGACTTTACAACAGATGCTTACACAAGGCTGGTTAATGTATCTTAAAACACAATACATAAGTGTTTGTCTACTAATTTTCAGGAGGACTTTACACATGTAAGAAGTGATTCAACAATTATGAATATTTGGGTCCATAAACATGATCTACCTTTGAATCAGCTGTAGAGCAGAAAAACAGAGCCTATTATAGAGATCTTGCTGGCCTGTAACTTTAGGGGTGAACCAGTGCCAAACTTCGTGGGTGTGAGCTGCTGTTTTCTGTTGGTACATTGCAATCAATGCCTGTAAGAGACAGAGGAGATGTGGGAAAACTATGGAATCAAAGGCTAACACACTGGATCAACCCAGAAGTGATTATTTGGTTACTTCAGCTTTTTCTTTTCAAGGAGCAAACCTTGTGGAAAGCTCCCCCAGCATTAGGGTGAGCTTTCCTGCAGTTTGTTTAATTCACAAAGATTTCTCTCTTTTCTAGAGAGGAGAAACTTAGTTCTTGCAAGATGTATTTAAGTACCCATCCTCAGCTCATATTACCTGTTTCAAGTAAAACTTAATATTGTGCAGTGGAACATACAGTTCAAATGAAATAAATTCTGGCAGAGATAATTTGTGTTAAGAAATGATCTTGAAGGCAAATAAATTGCATTTATCTTTGTCAATCTGAAAAGTGATTTTTTTTACGTGCAATGAAAAGAGTAACCAATGCAAATAGAATGGCAGAAAAATACATGTATTTGCAGCCACTCCTACAATTTTGTAACGCATGGCAAGGTTCATTAATTTTTAAGAAGATCTAACCTTCCTCATTAATTTTTTTCCCCTAAATACTTGCTCCAAACTAACACATTGCTGCCTTCAGCTTTCACTATGTAAGCTCACAAACAAGCTACAAGCTTTTTTGTGTGCACAGTTATGGTCCATCATTATTAAATGTCTCTTGTTGGACAGAAGAGGTGCTTCATCACAAACAGCCATTCATCAGTGCTTGCCAAGCTGGCTCACATCTGACCTCTGCAGCAATAATGCCGCATCAAGTAGGCCAACTACCCAGTTTAGCAGCAGAGCAGGGAGCAAGAGCCAGCCTCAAGATTAAGTGCACTGTTTCAGGTTTCCATTCCCAGGAGCTAGGCGGGCTCATGTTGTATTGATTGTGAAAGTTTACCAGTAAGTATCACAAACAACAATAGCCAGGTCAATGATCGGTGATGCCTGAATAGGAATCCCCACGGACAGCAGTGCGCTCCAGGCCCAGGAGTCGCGATCATGATGGCTGAGTGTAGGTTGAATAAGGTTTATGGAGAAGAGAAGAGTGAGAGTCTGCAGCATGAAATGACATTTAAGCAAGTTACACATGGGACCAGAATGAGAGACAATAACGCAATTATATTTTTCTGAGTTTTCAACTGCAGCAACCCCCCTGTCATCTCTCAATGATTGTGTTCAGCCAGCCCAGTGCTCACTGCACTATACAGCTTCAGGTGCTCAGGAAGAGAAGAATACACAAATGCAGGTATTAGTGAGCATAAACTATAGATGGAACAAAGCAAAAAAAAATTCCAGTCATCTTTCTCCTCTACCAGACACACAGGTTTGGTATTGGGATCTGAAGAAGATTCTATTTATAAAATATCTGAGTTTCTTTTGAAGACAGAAAACCCTAAAGACTGTTTAAAGCCCAGACTTGTGAAATAAAATATTTGTTCTGATGCTATGATTAAACCGACACCTATATTTAAATCACACTATGGCTTAAATGAGAGGACCGGGGAGAGTTGGACTTGATGATCCTTATGGGTCCCTTCCAACTGAAGATATTCTATGGTTCTACAATTATATAAAAATTAACATCCGAACTCATTAGCCATCCTCCAATGTGGAACTATATCCCATAGCCATACTGAAAATCTATTCCTAAATTTTTACTGTGTATTATATTTAATGTCTACCTAAAAGCTCATACTTAAAAGTATGGAAGTTATACCAAGATCTTATTTGACACCAATATTAATGAAACATTTTAGAAGCTGGTTTGGTTTTTCTTTAAAAGATAAAGGTAAGTACTTCTATAAGGTACAGGGAAACAACATCCCTGATAGCTCAATATATCCTGAGATAATGTAAGGATTTAGTTACAAGCTTGACAATTAATTACGTTATTTGACACTTGGGACCAGTTGAAGTGTGGCTGATGTGATTAAATATACTATTTTTATCTGCTCTATGGAAATATTTATACTGAAGTATTTATAATTATTTCAGTTTAAAAGTGATTGTTACATAAATTTGGTAACAAGGAAAAGCCAAAATGTGAAAATAACTGTTAGGTTTTAGATGACAATACATGTCACAACAGGCAGCCCATCTCATCTATAGCCTTGCAATTAATAGGAAAGAGTTAGGAAAGGAGTCTCACTCCATAACGAGCAGAACATTGTTTCAGCTCTATTGGTAAAAGTGCTTAGCAAGCACATTATAACCCACAGGTTTCCATTAAGAAACTGTATAGCACCTGTAGTTTATGAATAACACAGATCCTGCAGCTCTAACAGGAGAATAATGTAACAGCCTGGAAAAAACCTCACAGAAATGGGCTTTTTCAAGTGCCACTGCATACAGGTTTTTATTTACAAGTAACCCCTCAAACCCATGCTGTAGCAGCAGCAGAGGGCTGTGGGTGTGAAACTATTCTTTGCATCATCTTCCCACATACCTGACAGTCAAAGTTTTTGGATGGGGTCCTGCACTAGACAATACCATGCAACCCCATCGACAGAGTTGACCAAAGGCAGTAGGAGGCTGGAGTGTAGAATTGTTACTTTCTCATAATTCTTGCTGCTTATAGGTAACAACCATAAAGCTCCTTCTTCTAAACTGAGTGTTGTTACCTGACAAAAGCAATTAAAACAAATAAAAAGAATAATTTGTGTCCAGCTGCAGCAGCTAACTAGCACTGACAGGATTTGCACGTGTCAGCATCAAAGCAACACTTGGTGCCACTTGGACTACAGGCAGAATGTACAAGCTGGTTAAGGAGTAAAAACCAATAACAAATAAAAAGGATTTTTGCATTGTAACCACTCAGGATAAAATAAAGTCTCTTTGTCATAGTCAGTTTATCGCATTAAGCCTGAACTAATATTTTCTAATCAGAGTGACCTCATCCTGCCAGAATGTACCAGCCCCTAATCCTTGCTGTAATGTTTTCTCATTAGCTGCTCAGCATTGGCCACACTGGTTGTAGCAGCTAAGCACTGCCTCAGGCACCACTGGAATTAATTACCAGAAGAAACACTGCTGTTTTGAATTGTCATGTTGAATTTATCACTTGCCACTTAATGTAACTCATCTGACCTAATACCTCCTCCATGTCACCAGAGGCTTCGGCACCAGCCCGAGGTGGGCACTGGTGGGGTGCTGCAGGTCCCACCTGCCCGGGCAGCCCGGCAGGCAGCTGCTCCCAGGCTGGCTGCAATCCTGCCCCGCAGGCAGAGCAGGCTAACAATGCCCCCAGCAAATTGCAGATTACCCATACCTCATGGTGCATCTGAACCCAAGTAAGACTCACCGGGAGCTGGAGCTGTTCCACCTAACAGGCACTCATTTGGCTGTATGGGGAGACACCACCCATTTGCTTCACTCATGTTATGCTTTCAAAAAAATAATGAAAGTGGCTATTCACATATAGATGAATAAATGGCTGCAGGAAACCTCACAGAAATAGACCTGTGGCATTTCCCCCCAAATTGTGAAGAAATTGCTCATTAAAACAGAATGCAAGTCAGTAATATAATACAGGTAGGAACTGCCTCTACATCCCTTCCCCCACATACATTTTTCATTTGTGTCAAGATGAAGGATCTTTCTAGAGTTTGTGTCTTTAAGTCCATAATAAGTGCATTCTTTTGCTTAAGACAAAATCATTTACTCAGTATAAAATACAAATTCTATTATGCACACACTCTCATCTCCAAGCCTAAATTTTACCTGTGAAGAGCTTGTAATTGCAATTGACTCATTTCACATTTTTCTGACAAAAAAAGGAATAGCCATTTCTGCTCAAAGCTGTGTATTTGCAAGCTCCATTGAAGTGCTTAACTCTATAAGAGATGTAATTTTACTGTTGGTGAAAATAGGGATGACTCAGTATCATAAGCCAAAAATATCCTAAAAAGAACATAAATATTAAAAAAATTTCCTTTTACTAGGCTTCTAACAATAAAAATTCTGAGCACGTTTCTTAGGCAAAAAGATTTCCTCTTGTTACCACACTGTATACTCAATACAGTAAACTTAGAGAGATGTATAATGTGATATAAACATTAATAGTTCCACAATTGTGTTTTAGAAAGACTATTTATAGAGAAAATACAAAATGCCTCCCAAAAGTATACTTAGACGTAAGCCACCATAATCTTCTTGCTCATGCAGCAGGAAATCTAATACACCAGCTCAATAAACCTGTAGGAAACAAAGATTTTATGTAGCATTAAGAGTCACAATATTAAAATACCACATATTACATTCAACTACTCTTACAACACTCATTTTAAGAGCTGAGAAAATTAAGTGCCAGTTTGAGAATAATAATATCATAACATGCAGAAAGAGGCTAGAGAAGGTACAGGATGAAGAGGACCCCTCATGATATCTTTGATGTTTGGGTCAGGTCCAAACATTCGATAGTATTGACATTGCATGTTATCATCTGAAAATACTACCCCAACACAGTAGTACTCCCCAGAATGTGCTGAAAAATGTCGATTCTCATCAGCTGACTCAATGATCTTATTTCAAAATGTATACTTTACCCGTTTTATATTAAGAACAATAAAGTAATCATAATCACTGATATGTCAGTCAAAATCAAGTTTTAAGTATAGATGCATGAGAAAATGCATATACAGGTTTGTGAGATTACATTAGAACAGGATATGGAGATCACTGACCTTGGGGGGGGAATAATCTAGACAACTGATAAAAATACTCATGATTTAGTAATAGTGTCTTTGTGAAAAAATAATACTATTTTATGAAGGTTTTTCAGTGTTTATTATCTTACCTGGTAATTACTTCTCAGATTTTTCAAGCATAGGTAATGTTTGTAGGATTCAACTTTTGGATACATAGCTCCAGAACTAAGGATAAAACAAGAACTGGGAATCTCAGTTTCCTATTCCCATAATCCAAAGTCTCTGCTTTACTTTCATCTAGAAGTGAAAGGTGTAATCTGTTAACAATTTTTTCTTTTATACCACAGAAAGCATAACATGGCTTTTGCTTTTGTTTATAAGTTAATGACTGGATACTTGGTTGGGTAGGTTTGAGGAAAGACATTGGATGAAAAAGAAAAGAATGTTTTCCAGCCAGTCATATTTTGTAAAAGCTTGCTGGATGGACAGAGCTTTAGAATGTTTTGGTGAAAAGGTTTAATAGAAGGACAAGTTGGTGATCAAGAAACATTTATCATATAATTCACACTACTTATATATTTATCTAGTTTTAACAACTTCTTCCATTCACATACATAAATGGAAAGCAATATTATTTTTAAAAACTCATAGGAAGACTACGAAAGCTTTCAAGAGCATGAAACAAACTCTTTTTTTTTAGATATTATGCCCAATTTTGATTGTAAGTGAAACTTAGATAAACACATCATTGAGTAATACAGGCTGCACAGTGAGAGTATGAGAGTATAAGTATTCTGACCTTGTATTTGTATCACTCATTAAAAAGAATGACCTTAGGTGTGCATGTGTGGGACATAGGGTTTATTTCATCCTATCATTTAATTATAAATGTCCGTATTATGAACTGCAGGAAGTACCACCTGGCATAAAAAGATTCCTTGCAAAAGAAAAATATATCTAAAAGCAAATTGTGTATGTTTGTTAGTGGGAGACTGAGTTTATGCAAGCAATTGTCATGCAAGCAGAGTTGTGAGTAATAATGTGGCCTTTAATGACGGAATGATGGACCTGCCAAACACTAGCTCCTGCCATAGACTGCTTGTATTTCCCTGCACAAAGATGCCCATCTGGGAGTTATTAACATATCCTCGTCAATTCAGAACCTACTTTAACATAATCCATATTTGCTGGAGAAAGTCCAGCATCAGCCGGAGAACAGTGGACACGTGATCCAATGACACATTTCAAGCAGCACACATAAAGCATGCTTGGGCAGCTAAGCAATTCAGAAATGCAAATAGCAAAAACATTTCTCTTCCTAGATAAAAAGGACAAATCCCTTTTGGCATAACATCTTATACACTTTTAATACTGAATGGAAACAACGCAGGTAGGAAAGGGACAGGTAGGTGCTTTTTCGTTTCATTCCAAGCGTGCTGACACAGTCTTGCACTGAAGCTGCTGTTTTCGATGCCCAACAAATGTTCTGCTGCATGGAGCCAGTGAGAGAGAATATAGATTCTCTTATACTAGAAGCATCTCACATATGACACTCACGAAAGTGAGCATTGTTTATTTAAAGGGACCCAAACTTAGCATCAAGGAAACCCTGCACTAGAAAATTAGTTTGTATTGCAAGACAGTCTACTCTTGGAAGCTCATGTTTTCACAGAATCAGGTTTTCATTGTTCTTTATAATTTTCAGTGATTCACTATTCATAAAGTTTTCTGAAGTTTGGAATTTTATTTTAAAGTGTACACTGGCACTTCTGAAGCCTCACTACATTATCAGCAAAAATCCTCGAAACTTGCATGGAGGTGAAATACTGTGAGTGCCAGCACTTACAGAGGGCTTGGCACAACACTCAAATGTACAGTGTTCCAGGATGTTGACAGCTAAAAACTAAGTCACTTTTTAAACTCTAAACTCAATGGAATGTGATGTTTACTGGCTTCAGTTTCTAACTGGATAAAATCGCAGAAACCCTTTTTTCCTCCTTTTTCATTCAGTCTTACTTAATTTTGTCATTTTTTATGTTCAAACTAATATTGCTTATGACCTTTAAAAACCTTCAGAGAGATGTCACTTTTCCCATCAGCCAGCCATTATGGATTGATTCCAACACAGGTCTGTAAGGTACAGAAGGACAGTGTAAACAATAGCTTCCCATTAAACTTCAGTTAAACATTAGGACTGCTGTCCAAAGATCATAGTTAAAGATAACTGAAGTGTTACTATATTTCTTTGTGTAACTCAGTCATGACCCTAATTAATGTGTCTGTTTTAGACATGTATTTCTTTACGTAATGGGTGGTTTGTTTGGACAATTAGGCAGAGTTGACAAGGAAATTTTCCATCAAACTGGGCCATAAAAAGTACATTATTCAGCATTATTATGAGTAAAGCACTATTTATTGCCTGAACTTTACAATACACCATTATCAATCATTACCTGTCATTAAGGTATGTTAACATCAGATCAAAGAAACAAAGCCAATTTAAACAAACAGAGGTGCAGAGAAGGCTTTTAGCCTTGCTTATTTAAATCAAAGCAAGTTTAGCTGTGTCCATTGATTAGCTAGAATTTCCTTTCAATTGAAGATGCAAATCAGCTAATCACTGCAATCTCAGAGCAGTCCTTATTCCTTGACACAGATCACAGCTGTGCTCTTTCCAAGACAGAAGTGCCTAAATGCACCCACAGAAATATGGGAAAATACCATAGGGTACTCATAAGCCAAGCCAACTATTTTCACAGCAACACCACCCCAGTGTTTGAGTTAAAGAACGGGATTCCCTTTATTCTAAGTGCCATGTAATGCTCTCAAGTACAAACACTTAGGTACACTTTGTGTCAAATACAGAAAAGCCTACAGAGAGGTGTCTCATCGTACTCTGTGCCACTGACCTCAGCAAGCCGTCTTGAAAATCAGGAAATGTTCCTTGAAAGCACAACCTTTTGCAGCACTGAATAGTACTGTTTTATGAGCAACGTTACAGTCAAACAGTTGCAATATTTTGTTGGAGGTTGCACAAGATGTGAACTGTTGGACACATTTTAGCTGTGTGGATTTTTTTCCAGCTATGCTATTTAACAGTTTTGCTGCAGTCTGCAATTTTATTCTGCCCTACAAGATTCAATCAATGTTCCAGAGAGCTAAGAAGGACAAAACTAGATGTTTTGAACTATCTCTTATCAACCCTGTGCCAAATCTGTATGAAATTTCTCCGCCATTTGGATTCAAAGTTTCTCAGCACACAGTTAATAATCTCTTTTCTTTTCCAAATAAAATTGTAAGTCACAGACACACATTGATCCTCACTTCCATGGAAATATTTTCCTGAAAAAGAACTTCTATATCAAATGGATCCATAATATACTCTCATTTTTTCTGTTGATCACAGCTTCTCTGCTATGACAGAACCAAACCTTTGCTCCAGCACAGATGTAGCCAAGTCTTTAGTCTCAAAATTTCTAATCATAGCTTCACTGTATGTTGCACAAATATGCTACACATAATAACTTTTGTGGGAGGTTGATTTAGGAGAGTGTGGTAGTCCTTAAGGTTTTAGAAATAATTACCTGGCTTTTTGTTTTTATTTGGAACTGAAACATCACTCAGTGTTCCTTCTCAGACATACTTTAAGATTCACTAGATTACTGGAAGCAGGCTAGATAATTTATATATATCTTGTTACTCCTCTCTTTTTAAGCTTATTTTAACACCCACTAAGCTCAATAAGCTTATTTACACAAGACCATTAACTTTAAACAAATATCTCCTGACTGTTCACTAACCTTAATCCTGGTCATACAGATAAGAAGGAAGAAGAACCACACTCAGTGCATAGTTGCACATTGTAGCTCACCTGCAGGTCATTACTGAGTTGTGCTGGGAGAGGGGTGTGGACTGCTGTTTTGGGTGATTAATTTGTTTTTTTAATAAATCATGGTCATTAATGAAGTATTAGCTCAGAGTCACTACCCAGATTCAATCCTAACACTGCTCAAGGCTCTCTAATTTTTCAGTTCTGAATCATACAAACTGTTTACTACTGCTTGGAGAAAAACCTTTAATAAATGAGAGCTTCAAAAGTTAATGGCTGCACTGTCTAGAAGTAAAGGCTTCTTTCACACCTAGCTGCAAGGTACCACTCCTATGATGGACATAACTCCATTAAATGCCTCACGATATAAAGAAAAAAAATCACACAAACAACCCTCTGAAAGAGAAGGCAACACTTCACTAAATCTGCTTTACTTATGTGTAAAGGAAGGTGTCATAGAATCATTTGGGTTGGAAAAGACCTTTAAAAGCATCAGGTCCAACCATTAACCCAGCACTGCCAAGTCTCAATGTAGGGACTGTCCCCGGCAGTTCAATGCTTCCCTGCCATCCAATCCCATCAGATCTCGGATGCCAAGCAGGGTCAGCCCTGGTTAGTACCAGGTGCTGTAGATAGTCCCAAGGACTTCACTGTCACTGTCTAAGCTTGCTCGGCCATGGCAAATGAACCTTAGGACTTAAAAGGTGGGGCCAGCTCTGCACACGCTGAGCCTCACCTAAAAAATCCACTGTGCAGGCTCGAAGGGCACACCCACGTGGGGAGTGCCCTTCCCAAATCTTCGTTCGCGAAGATTGGCCATTATACATCTATACCTCAAGGCATGGTGACTCCACCACTTCCCTAAGCAGTCTCTTCCAATGCTTGATGATGCTTTCAATAAGGAAATTTTCCCGTCAAAAACTCCCCTGGCACAATTCGAGGCCATTTTCTCATGTTAACATTTTTTGGCTACTGAGAGTATTTAAAAGAAAAAAAAGGAAAGAAATTCTAGCTTTGTAATGGTATTTAACTAATTAGGACTTGAAGTGACACAAACCACTGAAAAATCTAGAAAAGCATGCTGCATAATGTTAATGTTCTATATATAGAAGTGCTCAAAAACATGACTATAAAGACAAATATGCATTATATACAAAAAAGATAAGGACTACTCTGCATATGTTAATACCTACTGTATTTTGAAATACAAGACCTGTCTAGTAATTTTTGAACCATTCACCAACTATCGAAAAGGAAGTACTTTTAAAGCATAAAACATTATGCTTTTGATGCTATACAGTCCACAGTGCACACACATTGACAGAAATGAGATATAACAGCACATAAACCCAAATCTGGAACAAGAGCTCAATTTGACAGAACGTAATTATTTCAGAAACACCTAAAATTCCTTTTTTTCCCAATACAGTGGGGTTAAATACTCTTTTGTGAAGCATGTTTGGGGATCTTTAACGACTTTAGCGGTCCAGACCTTTGTAGCAAGTTTGCAAGTGACACAAAACTGGGAGGAGCTGTTGACTCGCTTAAAGGCAGGGCAGCCCTGCAGAGAGGCTGCAACAAATTAGGGGACTGGGCAATCACCAACCATGTGAAGTTCAACAAGGGAAAGTGCTGAATTCTGCACCTGGGACGGAGCAACCCCTGATGTACAGACAGGCTGAGGAATGAGATACTGGAAAACAGTGCCATGGAAAGGAACCTGGGGATCCCGGTCGATGGCAAGTAGAATATGAGTCAGCAGTGCCCTGGCAGCCAGCAGGGCCGACCATGTCCTGGGGGGCATCAGGCACAGCATCGCCAGCCGGGCGAGGGAGGGGATTGTCCTGCTCTGCTCTGCACTGGGGCAGCCTCACCGCATTATAGGAAAGATATTTAGCTGTTAGAGAGCATCGAAAGGAGGAGCACAAGGATGGGAAGGGCCTGGAGGGGAAGCCGTATGAGGAGCAGCTGAGGGCACTTGGTCTGCTCAGCCTGGAGAAGAGGAGACTGAGGGGAGACCTTATTGCAGTTACAACTTCCTTGTGAGGGGAAGAGGAAGGGCAGGCACTGATCTTTTCTCTGTGGTGACCAGCAACAAGACCTGACGGAATGGCCTGAAGTTGTGCCAGGAGAAGTTTAGGTTGGATATTAGAAAAAGGTTCCCCCAGAGGGTGGTTGGGCACTGGAACAGGCTCCCCAGGGCAGTGGTCACAGCACTAACCCTGACAGAGTTCAAGTGTTTGGACAATGCTCTCAGGTATATGGTGTGACTCTTGCAGATGGTCCTATGCAGGGCCAGGAGCTGGACTCGATGATCTGTGTTGGTCACTTCCAGCCTGGCATGTTTGTGTATAAAGTACAGTCTCCTATGCACTCAACTGAGATTCACAAACTAGTGCAAGTGTTTTGGAAGCCTCTAGGATCCATTATATCATCTGAGAGAGATCAGATGGTACTAGCATGTATCATAGTCTACCTCATCCTAGATTTACAGATGTAAAGCTGTGTTATAAATATGCAGTACTCAAATTAGTGCAAAATTATTCTGATTTATTAGAAATAATTGATAACTATCCTCAGGTTTCCTGTGACACTGTATATAACTGGCAGACTATTGCTAAGGAAATGGTGGAGTATCAAAAATTCAGTTTCAGAAGGCAAATGAGTAGTAGACAGGCAGAAAAAGAGTATACAGCTCAAATTTGTCAAAACAAATAATGCTTTGAGGCCAGTTTGAAACTTTCCCAATGCAAAGAGAACAGATGGTAAGGCCAAGCACTTGAGAAGAGAGCAAGAACCATGAGGTAGGAAAAAATTGTAGGAGAAACATTAATTGCATGCCACCCTTTTCTGGTTAATTACGACAATTTTTTAGATTTTTTTTTTTTTATGCTATCAAGATGCTCCATTCAGGCAGCTTTAACATCTTATAAATATTCTGAGATCCTACAAACATCAGAATAGTTGTTCTGATGGAGCTAATCCTATTTTCAGAGAAGCCAAAGATTCTCCCACATTCCACTTTTAGAATAAAATTTCACTGAAAACAACACTCAAAAACAGACTTTTCTCCTTTCATTCTCCTCTTTTTTTGGTGTAGCTGTTACGTTGCTTTACTCAATCTGGCCTACTACATTCCATATAGCTACATGATTTTACCTTTTACAGCTCATTTTTAATTGCATATCATTGCTACCTTTCATGTAAGAAGACAGGGCTCTGCCATTCTTACTAATTATCCAAATCACTAGTCACTGTTTGCAGGTGTGTGGCCTTCCCTAAAGCTTTTAACCAGAAGTTATGTCACTAAATCAAAGCAAGTTGGAGGTGTCTCTGCTGTGGTGACAAACACAAAGGTTGCATGACATTCCTTTTAAGTTTTTTGGAAGTATTCTTTCTAGGATCACAGCGCTCAAACACAATGAATAGTTCAGTGGAGGCAGAGAGACAGGGAAGGTTGGAAGGTTATCCTGTGCTGTGGGTTAGTGCACTGCTCTCCCACTGAACTTCAGCCACAACAGCACTGCAGCCCTAACCATATTACCTCTGTCTCAAACACATTTGGTGGCAAAACACACCACAGTGAGAGCACCACCTTAACTGTTGCCTCAGGATAGCTCCAGATTCAACATCTGTGTTTAATAACACTTTGGAAAAGGTCTTTCTCTTCATCCTAATCACACTGACCAGTGTCTGCCTCTTTCCTCACAGTGAATTTCAGCTTACTCTGACTCTTAGGTTTTTTAGTGTTAATGAACAATGCCATGCTTATTAAATGAAGTAGTAAGATGCAAAATTAAGGAAAAGGTAACACCCATGGTGGGGGTGTGTGCAGTTGTGTGTGCATTTGCCGTGTCCTGCTCTTGGAGAGGATGATAGCAATGCAGCCAATATATCATGGCAATGCAGCCATCACACCTTGCTATTCTGAGTGGACACATCTTGTCTTGTCCCTCACATATACATCCACTTTCTCTGCATAATACTTCATCCTTTATTTTCCACTTTAAGTCCATCAAAATAAGAAGTAACAGAGTAGGTGTACATGTCCAAAACTTCCCCCTTAGCCTTCTCAACTGCAAAACCCATGTAAAACAGGGCAGGAAATTTTTTTTTGAGCTTTCAGATTTTCTCATCCATTTTTCCCCCGAAAATCTAAGACCTTCTAAAGTACTTCACTGCATCATGAGAGAAGGAAAAGGGAAAAGACTCTCACTAGACTGAGGGGACTCAAGGAGAAATAAGCTGGTATGTGAGGGACTCTTGCACCCAGTTCTAACTCTCCTGGTTCCCCTTATCAGTCCCTGGAGTAAGACTAAAAGGTAGTTTATGCCGCTCCATTCTCTGGTCCCCCTAAATCTTTAATACAAGATGGCTCATCTGTAGCATTGCAGGCAGAGACACTCATTCAGAAAAAGACACTTGACTGGAATTGCAATGGCAGAAACAGCAATTTTCACTTTACAGCCCTGACCTAATGGCTGGACCCACATGGTCCAGACTGGCATGCACACACGGACCATTTGATAGTCTGCCTGTGTTCATTTTGACAATGCTTTCCACCCTCAACCCTGCAAACCTCGGAGAAAAGAGTTCAGACAGGCCACTGTGCTCCTATGGAGAATTTAAGCATTGATAAATCTGCTTTTCCCCTTCCAGAGAATATGATAAAAAAACCAACTTTGGTTAGTGCTAAATGAAACAGTTACTGAAACTTCCATTAAGGAAAAAATAAAATTTGTTTGATTAGTTCATATTTTCCTATTTTCCTCTAGTTTTTTAAAAAACATTGGCTAGTAATTTTACACCCTAGTAGGAAAACATTAAATACTTTCAATACCACTGTTGCAGTGAAAATACTTGGGTTTTATGATGTCTCTCCAGAGACAGATACTTAATACTCTACAGATAGGTTAATTTAACATAAAATAGTATAGTATCTTGCTTATTTCTGTTCATTCATTTTCAAATTATGAAACCAGGCCAAGAACAAATTACACACCAGTCATCATGCATAGTGTTCCCAATTCACTAAGAAATACAAAATCTTTCTAGCTTCTTTGAACATCAGTTTGTCATCTGTGCATTTTTTCACTCAGAGAAGAAATGTCTGTACAGTGAAAACCAGAACAACCACCAGTTATGATGCTCAGAACTGCCATCACCAGGAATTCATTCAGGCCACCACAACCTCATGGTCAAGTACATGATGCGTTTCACGGTTTATGCTGGCGTTGCATGAATATTTGTCAAAATATTTTGGCTGAAGTTTTTGACAGAATTCAAAGGAAGTTGTCTCTAAATCAAGAATGATTTTTCAGAGCAGTTTGCCTACACTTAATCATTGAAATTGTGAGCAAAAGCATGCTGGGAGCCTTTCCAAGGGGAGAGGCAGTGTCTCCAGGCATTTCACCACCACTGGGGTCATGGCTCGTGAGGGCAACAAAGGCTCTTTGCTGCAGCCAAGCTGGGTGCTGGCAGATGGGCTTGTCAGGGCTGGGCTCAACTGCTGCTTGCTCTGATAGAGCTCTTTTCAAGTAGACCCAGAAGGTTTCAGGGAACACAATCTTCAGTTATTATGAACATCAATCAGCTTCATATGACCACATATTCCTCTTTCAAAAGGATTAATACAGGGCAAATCCCCAGTAAATGCACTAAAATCAGTCTGCAGCAGCTCTAAAACAGTAGGAATTGTGTGCCTCTTCTCTCATGGCAGGTCACCCGCAAGACTGAGGTGGCCTAAATCCTAACCTATTTTGCAACAAAGTTACTGTGTGAAGCATGTGGGATTCGGCCTCAGGGTGGACTGGTAAAAAAAAACCAAACAAAACCCAGGTCACTACCCCATTAATCCTTATTACCAATGTTACCAAGGAAAAAACAATTGTCTGAAATTTTAATTTCTCTGTTCTCCCTTGCCCTTGCGTCAACTCAGTTTTGACTTTCAGCAACTGGGGTGTTCACTAAGGAATAAAAAGTTACACAACTGACCCGATCTTCTGTTAGAGTAATGAAAAAATCATGTTGTGATGTTAGTGGGATTTTTTTGTTAAATCACAGCCCTTACTATTCACCAACAATCAAGTGCTGAAGAGCCAATAAATTATTTCCAAAAGGAAATGTAAACAACTTTCTCTGAGGAAGGACTTCATACAGTAGGCTTGAACCTCCTTCAAGTTAATTGCAACAGAGTTCACTAATGAAACTTTCCATCTATTAAATCCGAACAGGCATAACTATAAAAATGGCGCCAAGCTCTCTCTCCTGCCTAGGAATGTTCCAGACAACATCTGCAGGGACTTTCACACTTACTGTCTTTGCAGGGATTAGCAATTATCCCTAAGTAGCAATGGCAATATACAGCTAATTTTATACCACTTATACAGTTTTCATATTAATTTGTATACTGTAGCTGGCTGTAGGAAAGATTATAACAATGGTACCTGGTTCTTGACGAGTACTGTGCAGCAGATCCAACCCAAAATGCTCTGAAGTTGATATGAATCATCTTCCTTTGCTGGCACCGAGTACAAGATTACAGTCAAGATGGGCAAGGATATAGCCAGCACTTCAGGTGAGACCTGTCCTTGCTTTAGAGGAAAAAATTTAAGTTCCATTCCCTCACACCTGTTCAAAAGAACATGCAGTACATATCTCCTGACACATATCATGTTGCAGGGAGTACCTTTGCTTGTTTGTAGAACATCTTTATCCACTACTCCTCTTAATCTTACATTTAATTTTCTCTCACCAATGCTTTTAGCTGTTGAGACTTTTAACTGACATCTGTGTTTCTCATCTGCAAGATTTATCAAAGATCTTCTGCTGGCTCACATCAATACATTTTTAAGCCTTGCTTTTCTGACACCTCCTCCTTGTTTTCAGTTGTCATTTGCTCACTATTTTTATTTACAAAACAGCATTGAGAGTGACCAAAAACATGTGGCTTAATTTGCTCCTGAATACTTTAGTGAGTGTACTTTCTAAGAGTCAAAAAATTCTGTGTGTCTTGGTTGACTTGAGACTTGCTGTCCAGAGAAGAAAAATCTCCTTTTGCTCTTTTCCTCTGTTCAGTGAGACTACTGAAATAGAGGCAGTAACTGCAAGTTAGGCAAGTTGAACTTTCAAGGAGAAAGTAGCAGCATTTTTGAAGGTCTGTGACTGGACATACATACGTTAAAGAACCACAGCTCTGCTACTTATCTTAAGGAAGCTAAAATGCCCACTTGTATGGTCTCACTCACCTATGATCCAGGAAGAAAATTTATCTCCACTATATGCAAGTTTGAGTCCTTAAAACTGAAGTGTTAATTATTTGAACAAGATGAAAAAGTGCATTTTCTGCCAAGTTTTTTTGCTCAATATCTTTACTGTTTCTCCTTAGACTCTTGTCCTGGATTTGACTCCAGTGTGTGATTTCTGGATGGCCTTATTAGCTCAGTCTTTGAACATTATTAATCAGAGATAAGCATATCCTGTTCACAAGTCTATCTTAATTACTTGGATACATTATTTGCTCCAATATGGCTTAAAATATGCTCAGTGAAAACCAAAGCCCTCCTGTCTCCCCTTAATTTGCCTTTTAATTCAAGTAATAAACTTCTATTATATTACATTAAGGAAGGATATTGTATGAGTATGAGTTGATATGGTACAAGTTGCGGTAATACCCAGCCAATTACATGTAATAAGTGAACTATAAATAGAAGTTCTAAATTAAACCTACAAATATATATTTTATTATCCATGTGTTACAAGAGGCAAGTACCAGTGAAGTGTGTGGCACTATGCAGTATACTAACAAGACTGACTGAAAGAAAATGCTTTAGAAGTTTAAAGCAGAAATATTTAATTCTTCTCCAAAGCTTATCCAAATTTTAAATGTTGTCTTAACTGACTATATGGTCTTAATATGTTTTATCAGGCTCAGAGGTCATCCAGACCAAGCCACAGTATCTAAAATTAAGAATTCCCATCTACTCACATATACGCTCACAAAAACCAAACAAACAGAACAAAAAATAAAAAACCAATTTTTCAAGTTTATGTGAAAGGCTTTTTAAAAGCAGTTGTGAATAATTTCATTTCCTACTGAAAACAGGAATCTTCAAATCAATGTCGGTTTTTTTGTTTAAGAGGAATGAGCTTGGCTTGCAGCACGTTTTTATTTATATTAATAAAAATATTAATGCTCAGCTATGTCTTTCCTTTGTATAAAATAATCCTAGAGTAATTTCATGGCTGCTGGATGCTATAGTTAAAAAGCTGAATTGTTCTTGGAAAGGAAACAACTGCAGAAAGGAAGGTTGGAGCTAGAGAGTGGAAAAAATACTGTACTGATTTTATTTTAGTAATGGATTCTAGCCTTGAAATAGCTTTTATATTTTTACAGAGACAGAGGAAGGAAGTCAGTGTGTGTTGATCTCATACTCCTGAGAATTTCTCTGGAAGCATTTTGCCGAATGAGTCATGGCAACACATCAGCATGTCAGTTCAGGGGCAAACACCAAGATGAACTATTAAGAGTTCACTAATGAGTTCTAGATCCAACAAAAAATTTCTGTGGAAAGTTATAGTGCTATGCACACAACAGATAAACCACATCTTGAGCTTTAAGAGCCATTAACTGACCTGCATACTGCAAGTGATTTTTTAGCTGTTCCACCTATAAGATTAGTCCAGGCAAGCTGTACATAAACATTATGTACTAGCATGACACTGAACTACCCATAGCATTAGAGTATTGCCTTGGCAGGACAGCTGTGGGCTTGACATAGGTCTACACAAGTTCAAAGAGAATCATACTCTGCCAAGGCTCATTTCAGAATGCAAAACTCCCTTTGCTTGAAGAGGTGTGCAATCAGGTAACTGTAGGGTAGAACTTTTTCCTTTTTGAAGGTCAGCATCATCTTTTTGTCTTTCCACCTGAAATTAACTGTTTCTGATGAGTATCACAAACCAAGACAACTTTACAGATATCTGGCTCACAAGGAGCCAAGTTGTCCTGAGAAGCAATTCCCAGGGCATAGCTAAGCACTCGGCTCCTGCTGCAAGCCTTCTGTGAGAGAAGCTGGGAATGAAACCCCCTACAAATATTTAAATGGACTATCTTGTAGCTTTCAACTGGAACCCTATCTTCTCCACTTCTGGTTTTTCAGACTAAACTTTTTCATGTTGGAGCTGCCTTTGTTTTCTATATTTACTGTACACCACACAGCACATTTGTGGTAGTAAGCAATAAATAAAATTCTGCTGGAATTATTTTGATCACTATGTATCTATCCAGAGGATACTATCAAGCCGTTTCCAGCTGTATTTGGAACAGAGATACAAGGAAGTGAGATGATAATTATCCAGCACAGATCTACACTCATCCCATTAACCAATTTTGAAGTATAAACTTAAAGTAATGCTAATAAAGGTAATTCAGATGCAAGATTAACTTCATCCAAATTTCTACAGCCACGAATTTCTTCCCACTATACAAATGCAAGCACACCACTACAACTCCCCCAGTGATCAACAAATACCCTACTTGCATTTAACTTCACCTGTCTGTGGCTTTTTTGTTTTTTTTCGTTTAACACCTTTTATTTGTACTTTTGTAAAGATTCGTTCTTCTGCTCTTTGAAACTCTCACTTGTAATTCCATTGATCAGATAAAATACAACATCAAAGCAGAGATAATCGATACAACCAAAGGGGTCATGTAATACATGGGCTTATGCAGCCACTGGCTCACAAAGAATGTTATGGTGCAGTAGCAGTTGCCAACAGCTAGAGCAGGTGATGGGGCTGAAGTGGGAGAAGCAGAGTCTGCCTTGCGTGTGGCAGTTCTGGTGAGAGATAACACTCAGCCTTCCTCTCTTCTTCCTCTGCTACATCACTGCTAGGCAATACCACATCTTTCTCTTACAGTGGCCACAGACAGCACTGTCACACAAGCCAGTCCCTTGTACTTGGATGACAGGCCTCTGGCTGTAAGTGACATCCAGTAAACTGGGACTTGACTGGTGGCCAGAACATGCACAACTTACATGCCATAAAACAGCTTGTTTGCTCCCTAACCAAGGCCTACCTTCTCCCAGGATGTCTTCACCTTTTTGAAGAATGGGACAAGTCTCTGTACAAAGGGAACAAGAGCAATACGTACATGAAGGAAAGCAGGTGACTGACCTACTTGAGATACTCAAGCAAAACTTTGTGAAGAGTAAAGAAACAGCAAAGAACATAAATCAGAAATGGTTTCTGATAATCACTAACTCATGAAACACCGAAGGAACATGGAGTCTGACGAAGAATTGCTGTATTAAAAAAAAACAAAAAAACCTTCATACTGCATAAGCAAATGATTCTGAACCATCACAAGTATGTACTTTTTTCAACTTTTGTCCAAAACTTTCATCCCAGACCCATCTGAAGTTTATTGCATTCTATCAAGACTTCGGTGGTGGCTCTTCAGCTATCCAAAATACCTACAGAAAATCCTGTCATGATGAAAACAAACATAATGTGAACAGGCACTGCAATAACAACTGATAACCATGCTTACACCGACAGACAGCCTACAGCTGGGCACTTGTTACTTCGATGCTTGTGTGCCAAAAATCAAAGAGAAAAGGAAATAGTTTTCCTTAAACAAGGCTTGAAAAAGTACTTAAAACTTCAACTTTTCCTTGTTATCTCTGATAGAGTCCATACAATTATACGTACAATTCTTTTTGTTAGGTTTCTTGACAGCTTCCCAGAATCTATGAATAACAGTGTGGTAAAATTTGAAAAAAGATGTGCATATGTTTAAGGAAAATGAAAAATAGGTGTGTGTGGTGTTCAACCTTTGCTATACTGCATGATGGATGTAGAGCAGCTCTACAAGAATTTATGAATACTACATGTTGACCTGGTTATTGAAATGTTTATTGTTTGACCATATTGACTTAAATCAACAGTACTATTGGGGAAATAGGGAGAAATCACTCAAAATAAGACACCCCTATACAGCTTCTTAGAGCTAGTTAAGAAAGAATTTCCCAAAGTGTTTCCTGTGAAAATTCTGCCTTCTGGACAGGACAAGGGTATAAGTCTTTCTTGCCAAGTGAAGCTGCATCTGGAAGCAAAAAAAGGCTCATTTTCTGTATAGATAGGAAGCCAAGAGGGAGTTGTTCACACAAGGGACATCTGCCAAAGCGTTTAGGTTTGTCACGCTTTGTTTGAGCCTAGAGATTGATAAATTTATAGGCAAGGCTGAGAGACAGGTACAATTTCAAAGCTATAGGGGTTTTTTTCCTTCAAATTTTTAATTTATGTAGTTAAAATTACTTGGGCATTGTCAGTATTTTATTAGAACATATCCCCAAGTAGGGAAGTATGATTATGAACCCAGGCCAGTGCCCTGGCCTACTGCACTGTTTTCAGAATTCATTTTTGCCATGTTACATGAAAACAAAGAATCTGCAAGTTATTCACATAAAACCAGAACTTGGAGCTGCAACAGTGTGGTTTAAAATAAAAATTGTAGTTGGTTTTGCTGGCTTATTTTTCCTCACAAAAATCCTAGTTATTTTAGTAAAAGAAAAAAATATTTACTGTCAATATTGTTGTTAAATGAAAGTTTTGAGGGTTATTACTGTAATATATTACAGAAAATAAGACAAATTTTGTATCTGAAATAAATTACAATTATTTGATTAGAAGGATACAACATACTCACAACATAAGAAGATCGTTACTAAATTTTGTATTCTAATTATTTTGAAGATATACCAAGTTCTTTTCTTCTAGAGGATCATAATTTTAATCAGACCTTTGCTATTTATGTGCTCACTTCTAGAAACCCTTACTTTTTAGTACTGTCACTGGAATGACAGAAAATAAAATTATTATTATTATTAGGAAAAATTTTGGCATATCTCTATATAATAAACAAGTTTTCATTCAAACAAAAAACTAAGTGCACTTAGCACATATTCATTTGCTGAAAGTAGAGAAGCAGCATATGGGAATGAAAACTTCTATCAAAACAAGAAGTTCTTGAAACTTTTAAGACAGTTACCAAAAGAGGCACACACTAGATGTAGAATCCCATCAAAATGGCAAAACCAACACAGTACCCAGATGTGGCCCCAGTGTTAACAGACAGAACTAAATGACAGACACATGTCAGAAAGCTGTGGGTGCTGATGCCTTGCTTGCCCATCCCCACCACAGCTGCTGGAGACCATCAGAGATAGGTAGGCTGCAAGGTCTGGCTGCAGACCTGCCGAAGACATTTCTAGCAGAACAGGTTGTGCTCTTTAATAGTTTTCTAGTAATATATATTCAGCTACTCAAGAAAGTCCAGTCATATCTGGCTAGACTCACTATCACCCCAATTATTAAGCACTCAACTCCTTGATTTTACCTCCTACCAGGAGTGGGAAGGGCAATGTGATAGGCAATAATGGTTGATCATTAAGCAGTTTCTAGGTTAAGATACCAGAGGTCCCACATAATTCATTGGCCTATGAGGAATGGCATGAGGTGGAATTGCATTTTCCATTGCCTCATGACACATTCCTGTCCTTGGTCTATCCTGTTCAAGACATATAATTCAATTCAATAATGCATCAGATGGAGGGTTGAAGGAATGTATTTATTCACATTTGCCTTTTTACTGCCTGAATTGATCTAAACAGCTTTCTGGATGACAGCTCAGTCAGTTATCCACAAGAAGCCACCTTTGCTATCTTTCTCCTTCTGGATGGCTGCATTGCCCTCTGCAAAGGGCTGCATCTTAAACCCAGTCTGGGTGCGAAGCTGCAGCAGACTCATCAATTTATGCACTAAGCAAGGCATTTTGTCAAAAGCAGATGACAGGAGGGCTCCAAAACCAGTGTGGATAACACAGAGAGACACGAGGACCCGGCTATGAGCCATAAGCACCACAGAAGGTCTCCAGCTGGCTGAGCAGAGGGGCTTACCACCCTTCTGTGTGACACTTCCAGGAGAGGCACTCAATGTGGAAAACTTCAGATGGCCATTTGCAAGGTGTTGTTTGTGGGGCCTGGGAGAGTCTGGTACTTGTCCTCTCACACTCAGCCCCAAACAGCCAAATCTCATGCCTCCCCAGACATTCTGCAAAAGCTGTATGTTTAATAGGGCTTGCAAAAAGACTAAGGGTTTGCTTCTCAAATAAAGGAGGGATGAAAGGAACTTTCCTGGGGTTGTGCTGGCTCAATTCCTGTTTGATTGACTGCTCATGCTGTTGCAATGGTGGTTATTAGAGCTGGTAAAAACACAATTTCTGTCTCACAGGAATTTCCTATACTTCAACATTTGTTTTCATTCTGAAACAGCATTAAATATTTCAAAATAATGAACACTTTCATGGACTGAGTGGCCCTAAAATAAATTAAGAAATGTCGATGTGCACGTGTGCATGAGCACATTTTCAATCCAAAGGTCTAACCTCTTTTCTCCCGTAGACAGTCACAAGGGTTTACAAGTATTTTATTTCCAGATTCATCATATCAGTATTCTAGCTGATTGCTATTCCTTAGGAAGACCAGAGTGCAATGCTCAGCTGCCACCACACTGCTTTCCCCCCCTCCCTCCTTAGGTTCTCCAGTCTTCTCAAATCCTAGATATCTTGGGAGCACAAAGTAATCATTTGAAGATTTCTTCAGAAAGCACAGAGCTAGCAGCAGCTACATCCTGCATCCTTCTTTGCTTACTGTCCTTTTGTGGGATGCACTGAAATGAGGAGAGTAGGTGATAAAAAATTACGAACCTTGGTTGTCAAACAGTCATTTGAGACTACAGACATCCCAGGCAGTTCACAGCAGTCTTTACACAAAACTAATAAAGTTCCACTTCTTGCTTAGCTACAGTGCACATTTAGTGACAAAATCCATCTACTTTTATCTAACATGGCTGTATCTTGAGCGAGAAGGAGGATGTGAGAACCAGCAGCTCACAGGAGTAAGCATGTGATAACCTTCACAGGTTCTCCAGCACCTTAATTGCTGTGTTGGTCTTTTCTTACCCTTTTAAAATAACATATAGCCTAAAATGGACAAGTGACATCCTGCTACTCTCTAAAGTGAAGGAACCAACTGTCCCATCTTCACATCTTTCAAGGTTTCAATGAGAGCCTTGTTACCATTTTGCACCGTTCATCCCTCTGTCACTGATCCTCCCATCCCTGCCTGAGCAATATAGCGCTAAGGTTAATATTACTGCATCACAGCCTACTAGGTGGAATACAACTGTGAATGTCTCTTGGCTTAAAATAGTCTTTATGAAAAACTATGCTTTAGGGAAATAATTTTAGCAAAAGAATGTCAGATCTTGCTCTTGTCGTTGAAGAGCAAAATCTAACAAGGGTGGTTGTCAGCTATTATGGTTTTGTGCTGAAAAATTGTACAATCCTTTTAAGTTACATATAATGATTTTATAGCCTTTTAACAAGAGGAGCACCACTGGGTAGAATTTTAACAAGAGAAACAGGATTGGCGATTTATTAATTTATTTTTAAACAGCTAAATTCCCCAAGTTCTTCCTTGATTTAAGCCACGGCCTGTATTACAAAGAGAATGTATTATAAGCATCTAAAGCAGCCATGGTTTTGATAAAACTCTCTTAAGTAATGATGATCCTCCAGCACGCAGACAAGTCAGGGGTCAATATGACCTTATTTGCCTGGGCCTTTCATTAGGAACACTCTTTCTGCAGTACCATACTTCTGGTACCTCTGAATACACAGAGGATTCATGCTTCAGTTCTGCATGTATTAAGAATGCAGCCATAGCAACTACTAGCATTAATGAACTATTTGCTTATGCAGTAATAATTAACTTCCATTACATTACTTTGTGTGATTACTTTCTTAATTGCCTGAATTATGCATCCATTTAATATTTAATAACCATTCTCAGAAATCAGACACTGGTAAAAAAAACAAATTGCTCACAGTTTCCTTGCAATAATTAAGCTCACAAGAATAAATGAAACCTTTTAAAAATGAATGCCTTGTGATTATATCCTTGCATATAGAGCAAGATCCTAAATTAGCTATTTATTAAGTCCAAATTTAAGACCAAATAGTACATTTTTCACTTACGCCTTGGGAAATCAACCTGTACAATACCTGACATCACCAGCATAATTAAGTGCCATCTATTTACTTTGAGAGTCACGAATTCTGCATTAGTATTTAGAACATTCAGAAGTGCCTGTGAGGAAATATTTTAAAATGCTTCTTTTCTAAAATAGAATCTTTTTTTACCTGAGGTAGCTGCTTAGTTGTGCTTAAAGTACTGGAAAGATCTGTGAAGCGTAAATAGCCTTCTGATGGGGAGGGTTGAGAAGGATTTTTTTTCATCATGTTTTAATTTACATAGAAACAATGGAAATACAGTTATACAGCCTAAGGTCAGGCTTATCAAATAGGATGAAATTCATTGTTATATATGAAAATAATGTTTACAATCAAAAACAAGCAGTCTGATCTACTTGCTTTTCATGTTGTCACCTGTCTCTGAGCCCTTGTGCCCTGCTAGCACCCAAGCAAAGCCACATGCTGATTTGCAAAGTGATAATGCCATTACGTTATCACACATCAGCTTTGTTTCCCAGTGGTTCGCAACACAGCCACTGGCTTAAATAAAATGTGTGACTCTTTTATTGTAGATTGTTTTGATGAAGAGAGTATACTGAACTCAACAAGACAGATAACTGTTGTGAGGTTTTTTGTTTTGCCTTTCCCCCCCACACACCTTAAAGTTGCACTTGCAAAATTGCTCTGCTGTTCCACGTTGATTATGGCAGCCATGTACAGATTTGTTTATCTGAACCATAACATTGCTTGGGCTTAAGTTACAGGGATACCAGCATGTTACTCTGGATCTCTTTTCCTATATACATGTACTAAAAATAAAATGTATAAAATGGAAAAACATTCCAGGCATGCTGCACCCAAATAAACCTAATCCACCAATAAAAAAAATAACTGAAGGTCTTATTTGCCAAGAGGCAGGTGAAGGAGAAGTGGCTGTTCTCCCCCTTGCCCATACAGGTGGATCATTTTCAGCAAGATGCGCATGAAGCTGCAGGGAGCCAGGGAGGGATGGCTCCCGTTTGGGGTGTCAGGAGCCAGCACTGGCTGCTAGTCCGAGTTCCCAAAAGGAGCTAAATTGATGCCAATCTCACTGGCTGTTGTTACAGTGGGCAGCATCATTAGGATTTGCTTTTTAAATGATCTCTCAGCCTGTAAGTCTGAGAGCTGCTAGCAAAGCAAGGTTAGAAAGAAAATGATGGCAGCATGTTGATGCTTCACAGACCTCATGATAGTTTCCGTCTGTCATTATTTACGTCTGACTAGATGCGTCATGTCAGCTACCTAGAAGGCACTTTAATATGAAGCTCTTGTTTTCCTCTGCTTTTTCACATCCAGACTGGGTATTATTATTTTTTTTGCATCACTACACTTAGGTGAAGCTTGCTTCAATCTCTCCATAATGACACACAAAGAAATAAAAATTGTTTAGCTCATGTTATTATACATGCTTCTATTCTAACAGACCTCTTTGACATTGTTCACAAAATGGTGAATTTAAATCAATAAACAGACATCTATCAAAAGGTCAACTTAATTTTATTCTTTCAGCTTTTTTACCAGTATTTTAAGCAAAATAATTTCTTCCTTTTGCTTTCTGTAAATATTGTATCACTGGATTACAGCAGCAACTGGTAATTCTAATGGCTGATGATATTTAGTGGTTCAATTAACATGTTATTAATGCTGTTTTATAATGTGATGAGTTCTGTCAATGTAAATAAGGTTACAGCTATCAAGTATATGTCAGTTTTGCCATTATACTACCTCTTGGCAATTCAAATTCAAAGGATTCATTGGCGCTGGTTTGGGATGAAATGTGTAATTCACTCCTGACTAATACAGCCAGCCCTGAATTTGATCTGATAATTTTTACAACGATGGCAGCTCATGCGATGGAGAAAGACCCAATCCTTCAAACCTTCTTGAAGACAAAGCTCTAATTCAGAGACACACTGCATCTAAGCATGCATTTCCATCCCAAATGGACTTTAAAACCCAACCCTCTGCCATGTATCAGGGATGGACTCAGCCACATTTGGTTTTTTTGTACCCCAAAATAGCAGCTCAATCACTCCATGGACTAATAACTTTGCTGAATAATCATGTGAACTTATTAATACAACATTTTCTAATCCTTTAACTCAGCAATCCTGCAGTTCTCTGTTCTCATTTTGCCCTATGTGAAATTTAATGACAAGCTCTTTGCATGCTTTTATTTATCTGGGCTGTTAGGGGTCTTGCACAGTCTTAGGTACAATAAAACAATCAACTGCTTAATGTTGCCAACAATTATTCAAAAGTACTTGATCAGCTGAGTTTTGTTCACTTATTTTTCAGTAAGTTAGAAAATACCTTTAGGCAGTTAATAGTATATTTGCATTTTGTACAATATGGAGCTTTCTTATAGTTGCATATTGTTTTCTTAAAAACACAGCTACAAGGGTAAACTCTTTTTGTTTCATAGGTGTCTCCCACTATGATCTTTAAAATTTAGTAGTGCAGATAAGCTTTTGTAAACATTTATACAAATGACATTTTAAAGGTCATCAAGTTTTCTCACTCACCCTCTCAGAGGGGAGAAGTTTTGTTTGTTTTTTAATGGGAAAATTGATGCTACCAGATTGAAAAGCATTTTTTCTTAATCTCTAAAATAACATTTACCTTCAGATGGACTCCAGACAAAATATAATGCTTTCCCAAAGTTACAGGGACAGTTTGCTGAGCCACTTAATGAGCTAAAAATCTGTGGATGCATTATATGCATTTTTGGGTATCTCAGAAGCCCACATCTAAATCACAATTATTATAAAAGTGCTGGATCTTTGACATTCACACAGAAATCTACTTCAACAAATTTTAAGCTCACAATAAAGTATAAATGGCTCACTCCACACAGTTGGTTTGTTATTCATTATTTGTGTAATATCTTTCTCTATTGCTCGGTTGGGTGACATTAGGCCTACAAAGACACTGCTGGTTTGTCTCCATGGACAATGCCTAAAAGTTAACTCTTTGGGAAGCATTAAAGAGGTTTTTCTCTTCTCCCAGGATAGCCTATAGGTCTCTGATTGAACTTGGAGGGCAGTAGCTTAGCATCCCTTAGCTTTTCCCCAGCATGATAAACATACGGAGAAAGAGATGTTTTATTTACGACTGTAAGGCTTTCACAAGAATTAAATCCATCTTCCAATAGTGGCACTTAAAGTGTGAAAAAATGTTGTAAATGAAACCCTGAAGGTAACAAACTCTGCTTACTATCAACAAGACAGTTACACAAAATCTCTGTCATTCATGGTGACTACATTTTTTGTGAAGAAGTTTTGTTTTTTCCTTTATTCAGATCTCGTTAGTAAAGACTAACACAGCTATAGTTTTCTCCTCATATTTATCATTTATCTCATGTGATGTGCATTCTACCAGTGGGTTTTTTGGCAGTATCAGTTATAATTACTATAGTGCATCAAGTGACACTGAGAGCTCTGGATGGTCCCTAAAGTAATGGCATCAGTCTGTAATTTGTAGATGGGGCTGTTCTTCTGGTTTTGTTTCACTTTTTTTGTTTGTTTTTGCAGAAGTGCTGCTGTGAAAAGGGTCTGAACTGATCTGTGTGATTTCCAGGATTTCAGCACTGGACAGGACTCCGATGATGAGCAGTGCCAGGTGCCCAAGACAGCCTGTGCTCGAGCAGGCAGTTCTGTGGGATGCAGGATGGGGTCTTTTGTGAGGCAGAAAACAGAGACTCTCTTTGCCCCTTCACCTGGGATTAATGCTCGGCTGAGAGTTCACTGAGTGCCCACTAGAAAACTGCTAGATGATAAAAAACTATGAAAACCTGTACTTCCATTTAAATTCAGAGCCTGCTAAATCAAGGTTTTTTCCTTTGTTAAACTCTGTAGGTTTTGAAACTCAGATGTGGAGCTTCAACTTTTCACCAGCTCCATCTGCTAAACACATCTCAAATTCTTCAACATCTCTTAGGCTGGAAATTTACAGACTGTAAACCACTAGCAACATTTAATTTGTAAATGCGGTGGTAGCCTTCTCCGTTCAAAAAATGTCTTTCCCCCGCTCCAGGTTTGCTAGAAGCGTTTCTCCCTGCACCGCCGGCAGCCCCGGGAGCGCGGGGCAGCGAGCAGTAGGTGGCAGTCAAGCCCCTGAGCTCTTTCCATCCTCCTCCAGCACCGCATCGTTGTTAGGAGTAATGTGAAAACAATATCTTTTTTGTTGTCGTTGTTTTAAAGGCATAATTTCCAAAACTATCCTCTCCGAGACCTCGGTCTGCAGAAGCAATAATGGACAGTAAAATGTTTCAGATGAAGAGCACAAGAAGCCCTTAAACTCGGTTGTCTGATTTTGTGTTCTGAGCTTGTATGGATCTCGGTTTTTCAGAGAGTGTTCTAAACTTATGGGAAGGTTTTCTGATATAAAGAAGTGCCATGATTTTCCAGGACTGTCCCGAGGCTGTGTACACAGGATTTACCGCCTCACAGAACAGAGAGAGCCCGCTCCCAGATGGGGCAACAGATCCACTCACATGCAGACTAATGGGCTAAAGCTAGAGCCCTGCTTTCACAGGCACATACAAAAGACAAAAAAAGCCCGGTGAATTAATGTTTATTTCCCTTTCTACAGTGCACACACTGAGAAAAGCAATTTAACATCATCTCAATCTTATTCCTCCTACTGAAGTGGCAAATACAATTAAACATATGTGTCTAGCATCCGGAAAAAGTTACACAGCAGCACAGATATGTCACACTCACAGCAGGACTATTAATCAAAGATGCACTCTCCATGCACACACAGGCCTTTCAGTATATCTCCTAATGGGTCAGTATCAGTAAGTCCTCAGGTGTCTTCTATACCTATATTCAGCAATACTGAAGTGAGAGATCAGGCCAAAACCTGCGTTCATACTTCATAAAATAATGGTAGTTTCATGAATCCATTTTCTAAGTCAGATTCTTTTACCTTATTCATCACCTCCATGCATGAGGAAAGCAAACCAGAACTAAACTGAGAAAGCAAGACAGTTTCGAAATCCTAGAATCAAAAAACAGTGCCTTTCTGATTTCTCTAGTTAAGTTTTGTAAACACTGAAGCTATGCCAATAACAGCACCCACCCACCTTACTTTCAGTTCATGAAGTATTTTGTTCATACAAGAATTTTTTGTCATCTTACTTGTTCCACATTTAAAGGACTGCTAGAGAGAAAACTAAGGAGAGGTGGTACATCAGTATTTCATTTTCAGATGGATCATTCAGACTTCCTCACTATGGGGTTAGAGACATAAGTGTAATTTTATTCCTAGAAGGAAGTACAAAAAGCTCTGGGAAACGGGTTTTTCTGTTTGTTTCTTAACATTCCTGAGATCTTAGCTGGAGTAGAAGTGGTGAGTTTTGTGAGCACAGAAGTGGCCAAACTAAAGCTCTCCACAGATGTTATTAGCTTATATCACTCAATAGAATAATCCAAAGAACACAAGGAAACTTGACTTTTCAGAGCTGTTAAGAATACCTTGAATTTTAACAAGGACTTTTGGCGCAATCTGCAATAAGATGCAACCCAGTAAACACACAGAACAAAGTGTCAGATCTGTAAAGTGATACCTAAAATTATATTTCATTGGAAGGTGTCTTTCTACAAGGATTCATGTAAGCTTCATCAGTTAAAGCTCAAACATTAAAGGGCTGACTGCTAACACCCTCCATGTTCCAGAAATACTTCGGTCAAGGGGTTAAGAAAGTGAACTTATGTCCTTGTTCTATAGGCAGAACAAAGAATGAGAAATTGAAGTGCTGTTCCATGAGCTTAGCAATGAAATACAGTGAAAACACAGGTGGAGTGTGAGCTAACTATTACTATTTATTTTTTACCCTGGAAAAATTGAAGAAAAAACTTGATATGGCCATAATAGTTCTAATTACAAAAAGAAAAGAAATATTAATCATGTTTATTATTTCAATTATATAGTTTTCAGTCTTTCTTTTTGCTTTATTCAGAGCTAGATGAAAACTTTGAAACCTTAATAGGATTAACTTTGTAACAAAACAGTTTAAGTCCCAACTTCAAATCACCAGCTGCAACATAGTGCCATGGATTGCTCAGGAACCAACAGTACATCAGAACTCTTTCTGTTAATGCTGATACAACCTTCTGGCCCTGCCAAAAAGCAATCAGAGACCATCAGGTAGGAACAAAAACTCCTGATCAAATCAAAACCAATATTCAGGCTGTCTTGAGCTGACGACTCTGGCTTATGGCAAGTCTACCATATTTCCAGTTAAACCAGTCCAAATTCTGAGTTGGTGAACATATGCATCTGTTTTTATTGGAGAGTGCAAAGGTAACAAAGGAAAAGGAAATTTCTGATTATTTATCCTCATTAGCTTCAGTAGCACAAAAGCCATATCAATTGTTCAGTGCCTTGGTGATAATTCCTTCATGATATTAACTTACATTTGAGAGTCGGAAAAATCTGTCATTCTAGGAGCGTATGTAGAAAGACCACTGGACACAAAATAATGCAGAACTACATGGAAATGTTAACTTTGATCCAGAGCAGCACCAGCATGAGTGAATAGCTTGGAAGATGCAGCACACTGCTGTCCTGAAATCAGGTTCAGGCTTAGACACCTCTGCACAAATCTCTTCACTCTTAGCTAGCTTATACTCACAGTTAAAAAACCTCCATCAGGTACTTACAGTGGTTCAAAACATACCAAATATCTTTGCTGGGAAGTGCTAAGTGGGCAACAGACCCCTTTTACAGCTGCCAACCTTTTTTCCTACAGATACTCATTTTTTTGCAGTAGCACTACTTGTTTTCTTTCATTCTGAAAAAAATACAAAGCACAAAAAAAGATGTGAAGTGTTCAAACTTCACAAAGCACACTAAGTACTTAAAATTAAATTGTGTAAAAAATAAAAAGGATTTCCTTTCTTTAGCCAGTCAACAGAACCAAACAACATCACCAAGAATCCAACAAAAATATTAACTGAAATAGCCCACAGAACTACCCCTGTAGTAGCAAGCACTGTGTGTTAATTAAACCATCTTTGATAAAGAAAAGATCCAAGCTGTAGCTTGGATTTCAGACCTGTAGATCCAGGTTTTCAGAAAAGATCCAAGCTGTAGCAGATTACACTGGAAGGCAAAATCAGCAAGTTTACTGCTTGCTATAAAATATCAGAATTCTACAATACTTCCAAGAGCTTGCTGAGATCACCTTTCTGAAAAGAAAGATGTGCTGTAGCCATGCCAGTGTGGCTGATCAGCACATTAAAACTTACACCCACATGATCACATGAACACATTATCCCATTCATATCATCCAATGCAAACAATCAAACAACACAGAACAGCACCAAGGAGTTTACATTAGCATTCTACAAAGTCAGTGTGGATAGAATAGATGTAGAACTAGAAAAATACACAAATTGATTCCTACAATCAGAAAGTAGTTGGTGTTTCTCTCCCAAAGATATATTTCTGTGTTCAAAACAAAATAGGTAGTAGAGGACAGCAAAAGTTGTAGGAGAACTTTTGGCAGGCTCTTTTGAAGACGTCAACAATTGCCTACAGATTGACAGAGCTGTGTGACCAGCTGCTGCAGCCACACCTGCACAGAACAGTTTTCTGCTTCATGTCAGAGTCAAGTTTTCCTTTATCTGAGAGGAAACAAAATACTTTTCACAAAGTTTCCCTTTATAAGCACACACCAAGAAAAATTCCATGAATGGAACTTGTTTCAACTTTATGCTACTACCTGCCACTTCAATTTGTCACTGTGAAGAGTTTAAAAAAAATTAAGAAAATCAAAATAAGGACAAACTATTCATAGGCTGTCAGGGACTGCTGTAACAAGTGTATTTTAACAAGGCATCTATAGGCATGCTAACATGAAAATTATTCTGGATCAGGTCAGTGGAGACTTAAGGTTCACCAGTTAGCAAAACAAACCATCTGTTGCTCAAATGTGCTAGCTAGCAATGCACTGTTATAACAGTGTATTTTAAAAATAACTGCACGTTCTTGAAGCATTGTAAGATATTATTAAACTATAGGTCTAGGTCAGTGCTCTAGAAGAACATTGAAATAGGTCATAATACTTCTGGTTGCACAATGCAGACTTGTGGACATACATGGTAAATGAAACTGAAATGAAGATACTTCATCTATTTTCCCTGTAATACATATGGCAGGGTATTTTACAGTTGATTCTTCTACCTCTTAAAAATAAATAGTAAGCATATTTTGTGTCAATAAAAAATTTCCAATAATATATGAATAAAATGTCAAATTTTCTAGTTCTCTCCCACTGGTTTGTGAGGTTCGTTCAATATTAGGGGCTAATAAAGGAATAGGTGTAGAAGAGCAGAAAAACTTAATTTACTCATACACCAAGGGAAACTTCTGGGTTTGTTTTTGTTTTGTGTGTGTGTGTTTTTTGGGTTTTGGGGTTTTTTTGTTTGTCTTTTTTTTTTTAAACTAGAGGACAGATCAGGAACAAGGGATAGGTATGGGTAATGGCAAAGTCTGGAAGTAACTCAGGAAGAGTTTTTTGGCTAGCCTACAAGATGATTGGGAGATTCCCTTCAGTCTTAACAGATGAGAAAAAGTAATTTAATTAATAAAATATCATTCTGACTTTGGGGTTTTTTTTTGGTTGTTGTTTTTGTGGCAGATATCCGAAATTTGCAAGTCAGACCATAACTGAATCAAACACTCATCTGCAGCCATAGCTCAGGGCCAGAAGAGCATTACAAGGGTGGTCAGGATTTTCCAGAAAGCACTTAACCAGCTAGGTGGAACAGACTATCTTATTTACAATCCTAAACAAGAATGCCTACTCATTCTTATAATCATATTTGCCGTGCAACTATCTGTTTTTTTCGGGCAATACTCACAGGTTTTAATATGCAATTTAACAAGTGGGAAAAAAAATTCCTTCACTGTGAGAAGGGGTCTCTAGAGAGATTGCAGAACCGAAGTCCTTCCCTGTCTTTCCATCAGGATCAGACTCGGGACTTTTAAATCAACTCAAGTTCTCAAGACTATTTCACTGCATTGGTTTGCATTTTTGTTTTCCTTCAAATGCCAACTTATGCTCTGTTAGAACAGATAGGACCTACTACAGTTAGCAACTAGCAGTTTACTTTTAGAGGCTTTTAGCAATCAACTGGACCATTTTTGCCTGAGGCTCAGATCTTTCCTCTGCCCATACACATCTAATATCCACTCCCTGCACCTTTCATAATTTTTACATCAGCCACATCAAGAGAAATACTGAATTCAATATTTATCTCTATTTTATTCAGCAAAAACATTCCGATTAGGAGAATGGAAGACATGAAAGGTGTAACATTCAAAAAACTACTAGGACAGTTCAAGAAAATTCTTCTTTACTCTGTTGCTGTTTCATAGGCTTTACACACCTCTCATATTGCCTTTGCTCCCTCTCAATCTTCCTACAATTCCGAGTGTCATATTTGCTATACACATTACACTACTTTGTTGTCCTCATCCCCAAGTTAGATTGCTCTTCAATCCCAAGCAGCACTGCTTAAGTGGATCAGTATACTCCTTAGCAGGCAGGTAAGAAAATGAGTGCTTGATTCACAATTCTTACCTAATATTTCATTTATTGAAACTGATTGAGCAGTACTTCATCTCTTTAATTGAATAATTATGTAGTGAAATGAATGCTTATACGCAGCAATACAGGCAGTAAATGTAGAGGGCTCACTTTAGAAAAGGTTTAGCTGTAGGAAGGAGGACATACTTACTAGGGTTTTTTTCAGACTTTATAACTTTATATATTTGGAGGAGGCTCTGACCAAAATCTTTGATTCCCACCTGTGAATACTTTCATGCATAACTTCAAAAGCGCTTTGATTTCCTTGAATACTACTCAAATTCACGAGGTATTAATTTCCTACTACTAACATATGCTTGGAGATTCTAGCATCAGTCACATATGAATTTGCACTACAAACACTTTTTAATGCATTAACAGTATGTAAGACCAGAACAACTGGCTTGCTGTGTTATCAACCCCCTTTCTGTGTAATAATCTTTGCGCTCAGTATTGGGCAAGGAGAAATGGAAGTCCTAGTAGTATGCAATTAGTGTATGAATCGTCTGCATGCATACCCTCCATAGATTTCTGTCAGGGCTCAAATAGTCAGTCTATAGACCCTAATTTCTTCAAATCCATTTATCCATCTCAAACAGGGAGCAAAAGCAGTCACACCTGAAAATACAGAACAAACATATATAGTATTTCTAATATAAAGCTCTTCCAAGTCTCCTGCACTTGTTCAGATTTCTCAAGCTGTTACGGTTTCTGCACCTAGTAGTCCTTGACCTGGCATTTCATCCAATTATTTGCACATTCTCCCCCAGACCCTCCACACATGTTTAACAAGGTACATTATTCCCTTCTGAAAAAGATGCCTCTCGCTGCTCAGAATCCATTTCTATAAGTTTCATTCAATGGCCCTTAACTCTTGTGCTGAAAGAAACAATAAAAGATCCATCCCTCTCCAGCCATTCAGTTCTGTCAGCCTCTATATCATTATCACCCTCAGCTGACTTTTTCCCAAACAAGAGTCTGAGCCTACTCAGCCCTTTGCATACCTCCTCCCTTCCTGCTTCTGAATCTTCCCCATCTTAATGCATCCTCACTGAGATTAGCAAGTCAGACCTACTTGCAGTATACAAGGTATAGGTGAACGATAGATTTATATGGCTGCATAATGACATTATTTTTTTTCTCTGATCCTTTCCTCATAATTCCTAAAATTTGATTTGCTTTTTAGCCTGCTGTTGAGCATGGGCTGATGTTTTCATAGAACTATCCATCATAACCCAAGGTCTCACTCCTGAGTGGCTCCAGACAGCTTGGAGCCAATCATTTTATATGTGAAGCTAGGATTGTTTTTCCCCACATGCATCACTTCACAGTTATCTACACTGAATTTCATCTACTATTTTATTGCTCAGTCACACAGTGTCTTCAGATCCTTGTATAATTCTTCACAGTCTGCCTTCATCCTCACTACCTTGAATAATTGTGTATCAACAGCAAACTTAGTCACCTCACTGCTCTCCTTCATTTTCAAGCCCATTTATGTACACTCTTACAAACAGCTTAGGACATTGGCACCACTAGCAAGCCCCACCTGCTGCAGGAAAGCACTCTCCTCTCCCCGCTGCCCCACCAGTCTACCTCCTGTCTTTCAGCAATTCTCTCTTCATGCAAGAACTTCCCCCTCCCCTAAGATTTCTTAATTTCCCTAATTTTAGTGAGGGGGATTGTTAAAAATTCATTTGAATTTAGGTAGAAGATATCAGTGTTAACCCCCCTTCCCTTAAGCTTATTGATGCCTTCAAATAAATCCAAAAGTTTTCTCCATTAATATCAAACTATATAAGAAGTACTTTTAAACAATTTAGTATTGTTTTCCAAAGCAGTTAAATTTTGAGGCGTTAGGGACAACGCCAAACAGACAAAAGAGGAAAGAACAGTGGCAGAAAACTCAGGTTCCCCTTCAGCTCCGAGACTGAAACTTTGTTCAAGTGTGACCAGGTAGACTAACTGCTGTGATCCTCCATTTCCTAAACCACAAACATTCCAGTGAATGGTGGAACTACTCAGCCTGGTTTCAAATTACTTATCTCTGACCAACTTTGGTGCCATACAAGGTTCAGAGTTCTGCTGGGCTCATCTCTCCAACACCCAGTGATCCACTGCAAACCCAGCAGAAGTGAACCCAATAAAGCCACCCAGCAGCACCATTTCTCACTAGCTGAAGAGGTGACAGTACGACACAGAGGCAGTGGTGGCATATGCTTTCTTACTATGAGAAACAGGAAAAGCATGCAGATGAATAAACTAAATATCTTAGTAACACTAGATGTTATTTAGATATTTCTGGATATACATTGGACTCATCCAAAAGCAGTCTATGAAGGACCAATTATTTTTATTTTTGTATCCCTCTTTGGCTGTAAAATATCAGCATTGATAATTTACATTGGGTAAACATTAAGGGCTTTTATGACTTAAGCTTTGGAGCTTAGGTAGCTTGGCAAGAGTCCTCTCGCTGGTGCAACGAGTCAGTATCACTTTGGCATGGCAAAGTGGGATTTAATCTGAGAGAGGCTGTAACCCACTATTAAAGGCAACTGTTTACAGTTATATCCAAGTGCAGTGGCTACAGTGATTTCTCTACATTATTCTTTTGAACATCTTCCTTAAAGAAATAATGTTCTCCTTGTTTATGATGGAAGATTATTTTGATCCAGCCACAGCACAGACAAACACAACCATAAATTTACCATCAGTGGGAACATTGACAGGAAGAAATGATACAGGACTGCTCAGCGTGGGCTGTTACAGGTATACAGGACTGGCTCCAATTATCTGTTCCAAACCAGGTATTTTTAAGTAATCTTACAGTTTTCTAACTTGAGCCTTTGTCTACAGGAGTGAAGTTAAACATGGGATGCTTTCTGTTTCCTTCACACACACATTCTGACCCCATGGCTGCAGAAGCACCACCTAACCTGGCATTTTAAATCCTTCATTATTCGGTTACTTTCTGTTAAACATCTCTGGGGACTGCACAGCAGTGCAGAAGGAGGGTAGCACAGAAATATTTGTCAGGGTAATGGGATCTTGAGAGAGAGGTGAAACAGCAGTTTTACAAGGTAAAAGCCATTTACTTATAAAATTCATATCTGAATCATTCAAACTTCAATATTAATTTAAAGGGAATGAAAACTTCCTTTCACATTCTCAGAGAAGTTTACCCAGTTTTGACACTCAAGCACCGAATCAGATGTAAAATAAATTAAAGGCAGTGTAGGATCTGACAACTGTACTCAGTGGTCATAAAAGAAGGTTAAGTCCCCAATTTTTGTATGTAAGCAGTTTAGAGTTTGCTGTCGTATAAGTAGGACCACACACCTCCCCATTATCAGAAGAATACCTCAATACAAACCCTAAAATTGAGGTTTAAAAATTTCCCAGTGCTAACTTGTTCTTCTAATACACTCTGTAGGCTTCCAAAATCAACACAGATTCACTTCTGAGAATCTGGAAACATTTAAAAGCCTCAGTAAGACCTGGAAGTCTAATTTCAAGCACTCAGATTTGCAACTTACAGCCTTATTTACTAAAGAAGGAAAATAAAGGAAGTGAAATACCTTGAAGACAATACTAGGGAAGGTATTAAGCTGCTTGCTTGTAAATCTCACAGTATGATACTGTTCATGCAGTGAGAGAACACAGTTCTTGCCTTCAAACAAGCACTTAAAACTACAACACCTGAAGGCAACTGGAAAGATGAACTCACTGACCTGGTAATTGCTGGGACCTTTTTTGAAAGAGCAGATTGAATCACAGATAATAACTAAGCCCATTCTTTCATACGTATGAACAATATCAACTGACAGAAATTATTCCCAATCACACAGGAACAGTTTTCTGGATTAAGAAGGGGATGTGGGCTTTATATATTTTGTAGGCACAAAAAACCCCTTTGTAAATGAAAATCTGAAAGGAAAAAAAAACATGTTCTAAAGCTGTGCCTTTGGAAATTAACCTTTATCTTTTGGAGAAGAAAATGTAGTTCTAGAATGTAAACAAACCAGTTCCCCCTGGTTTATTTTTTGCATCAGAGATAAAGCAATGATGCACACTGATGTAAGTACACTATGTGGATTTCCTGCCCCTCCTCCCCATTTTATGAAATAGGGGAACAACAGTGAAACTAAAATATACTAGTATCATTGAATTTTAAAAATGTTCACAACTTTTATGGAAAGAATGCCATTTGAAATCTAGAGCTTAAGACTTAAAATCATATTTCCAGAACAAAAAGGTCATACAAGAATTAATATTTGTTAAAGAACCGTTAACACAACACAGGATTTAGAACCAGAAAAAAATTGTTCACTGTACTTCTAGATGTGTAGTTCCCTATTAATATAACAATGAAGTGTTTTTTGAAGTGAAATAATGTTCACATGAAGAAAGACCTTAATTTAATCTTCATCCCTCCCATTTATTGTTTGTTCATGGCAGGAGAATGCACTAAAACTGATCTTTTCATTCTCATCTTTCCCTTTTGGAGCCAGATATCTTCAATGTTTCCAGGGCAAACACAGATACATCAACCTAACAGCAGCCTAGCACATATTTTTTACCCTTTCCTGAGCATCCACACACTGTTGCTCCAAGACAACACCAGCAGGGATTATCAACACATTTTCAGTTTAGCAGACAAAGAAAAGAGGAAATCAAAAGTGAGAAGGAGCAGCAGCCTTTCATCCATACTAACATCAGTGGAAACCAGCTGAAGTCTCTTTGCAGCAGAGTAAACTGAAGAGTTAACAAATCCATTGCAGTTAACCTCTAAGACACATAACAGCAGCTCATCAAACTGAAATCCTTACCATGCTTTCTAACTTAGCTATTTCTTAAGGCATTTTTGTGTGTAAATAACTGTGCAAGAAGTAAACACAAGGTTGGATATTTTTTTCTTCCTCATCACATTATCATCAGCTACATCTACTTGTTTCTTTTAGGCCTCACTCTGAGGACTGATTCCTACCTCTGCTATCAAAATGCTTTTTGGCACTGAAGCCCAATGGAGTAATATTTACAGATAGCACTTCCTGAGTCATCCTAGACAAACATTGTATCTCCCTGACATTAAAGCTCCGAGTTATCAGGGTTACCAAAATACTGAATTTGAGTCCTCCCGAGCTGAGCAGTAATTTTTAGAGAGCTACAAGCATGATTTGTGCTTGATGCACCAATAAAACCAATGATCTGCCTCTCGAGGTCTGTCTTAGCTCTTTCCTTCCAGGACCATAACAGTTTTCAAATAGCTGACTTGTGCTGAAGTCTCAAAAGTTAGTCAAACAAGAGTCTCTGGAGCATGAAAGATAATTTTTCTAAGATTTCCTCTATGGAAGTCAGTGCCTGCCCAAACCAAATGAAAAGCTCAGCTTAATTCTCTGGTAGTAGAAGGGTAAGATGTTCTTTACAGATTTGATTTTCATGCAGTGAGGCTTCCCCCCATTCCCACCTCATTCAAACACACACAACCCCCCAAAAGTGAAACTATTTCCTCTACAGTCTTGGAAGAAAAGGAGAGAAAAGAAGGGGAAAAGTTAAGATAAGCTGGGTTAAATTCTTTTTAATAGAGAGGAACACTGAGGCTAGAGAAATGCATCTCAAGTTAGGTCAACTTAGTTTAGTTATGCAACTGTCAACAGTAATATTGTAACAGAGATGAGCTGATTACCGTCAAGTCAGAATCCTGGTGTCTTGTGAGACAAGCCCCACCTGGTTAGTGCTGCTGCCCTAGAGAATGATACATGTGTAGAGCTGGGCATGACTTCAAACAGCACATGCTAGTCAACACCCAGAATGCAGGAAATAAGGAGTAACAAAGTTCTCATTTGCTTTACTGTCCATTGTGGCAGTCAGTCTTAAATGATATTGTTCATGTGGGCAGCCATCCCATCTGACACCAAATTATCCGCTCCCTGATGAGTCAGGAATCAATAAAATAGGAGCTAAAACCAGGAACAAATGAAGCAAATTTTTTCCTTTCTGTATCATATTGCTCAAATTTTATAAAGTTGTGCATGCTGAGAAAAATGAAGAGACTCCATGCAGTATCACAAAGCAAGAAATGTCACTGTTAGAAAAAATGAAGAAAGTTATCTTTGCTCAGGTTTAGTCATAGGATGACACAACAATGGCAAATCTAGTCAGTGTGGATCAAACCTTCACAAACAAAATTGCAGGCAAATGTCTTTGAGCAACATCTCAGAGCTAATATTTTCACAAGTAATAGAGGTATTAGAAGAAGATCAACATAACATCCACTAGTAAAGACTACCACAGTTTTAGATTAATTTATAAACTGTTCTTTTAAATGGGTAGAAAGTACTTCAAGAATCTGAATCTTCCCAAATTTAATAAATATGCATAACATAGATCAAACTGTGCATCTTGAGGCTAAGTCTGGTTGTCACCAATTCACACACCCCTACTTTTGACCTGTTGGAAAGTGAAAGGTGCTTTGGCTTGTTCTATTCAATACTGAAAAATTAAAAAACCAGCCAACAGGAAGATTTGGAAGTGACACAAAAATTCAGTCAGCTCCAGAAGTTATACCACTGACAAAACATTAGGTTCTTAAACTTCATAGTTATCTATAGAATTTTATATTACACTGATCATAAAGACTGAACCATTCTGATGCCTATCCCAGGTTGATAAAACTGCACTATTTCATTTTTTAGCAGGTTCTGTTTAGAAAAGTTATGTTGTTAGTGCGAACACACTTTTGCTTTTTCAGCATGTGCTCCTTAGATCAGAGAGGCTGCAGGGATCAGAGGCTGCGAGGGCTGTCTAAGAGCTAAGGAACATTCACAAGGGAACATTTCATCCTCACTGTGGAGAAAGAGTTACTTCACAAATTAGAGCTAAAGAAAAAGATCGCTGGTTACAGTCCAGTTTGCAGAATCTTAAAATTCTGTACCCCTTGAATTTAATATATTTCTACACTGAAAGAACTTTTTTTTTTTTAGAAAACAGAACATAATAAAAGAGAAGTAGAAATGTTAAAGTAGAACTTGCCTTGGCTGTAAGTATTGTTTTTATTCATACCTCGCCATGAGACGTCCAAGGAAAATGAAAAGACTTTTTTTGTCAAATATGTATTTGCAATTTTTTTCCTGCCAGTATTTATTTCCGAAAGAAAAGTAGCAGCGAGTTGATGGGTTGGTTTTGGTTTTGGGGGGGTGGGGACAGTAAGCACTTGAATTGCGTTTAAACTGTTGAAAATTTTACCTTTCTTTTGAGATTTTTTTTTTACAATGCTATGTCCTCAAACACCTAGATTGTCATGGATCTGTCTAGGTTGAACACTCCAGCACATGTGCAAGTTTTTTCTCCATATAGAAAACGTTCATCTTAATAAACATGGCAATTGCGTGTTTAAATTATAGACATTGCAAAGATGGCTCCCAATACACAAAAGGCAATGTAAAATCAATAGATTCAGGTTTAATAGTCTCCAGCATTTTTTTAATAACGATAGGCAGAGTCAGAAGAGGGTGTTGAAACAGCTGTCACTTTTTTCATTATCTATGAACTCAGTCAGTTAATCTACTGTCCCTGAATTCCTCAGAAATCAAAAAGACTAAAAATAAAGTCATAGAAGCCACTGAAGAAAAATTTGAGGCTTTAGGTCACCAACTAAGTTATGGTGGTTTGGGTTTGTTTTTGCCTCCAAGCTCTACTCAACAGCCTCTTGTTTGCAGATGCAGCTATTCCGCTTTTATTCAGGTCTCCACTCTGACAAAACAGCCTCTTCAGACCCAGACTCTATGGACTTAGTTCAATTCTGCTACACTTCTTGTCTCTCATCTCAAGAAGACATGGCATCTAAATTTCTTTTCCTTACCCACCTCCACTAAGTCTCAGCAACTAAAACACCTTAACCCTGGGGGCTTGTCATGCAATCATCCATATGAAATTTACAGGAATATGTTACACTATCATAATTGAAACATCATTTTTATTACATTTTTTCATATCTAGAACTGCTTTTTTAAATAGACTTTTTTGATTCTTCTATATCCTGCCAGAAACTGTAAAACTGGATTACACAATATGTAAGGCTCAAAAAGCAACATTTCATAGACTAAGCTATTGCATTTAAACAAGGCAAAGTTTATGTGAAGAGAGAAACAAGCTGGGAAGATATGAACAACATAACTCAGCTTAGAAAAGCCTAAATGGCCCATGCTAAAGGGAGGTCTCTATCCCAAACCAGCACCAACCACAGGCAACCATCCTGACTGAGCCATGCTCCTCCTCCAGCTGTGAGGACATATTGATATAGCAAGACAATTACTTCTTTATTTCTCAATTAATTTTGCATCTAGACTGAGATGCATCTTTCACTTATGACTCCGTGGACCTCAACCCCCTGTGCAGCTCTGGGCAGAAAGACTCAAGGTACTACTGCTCTTCTCCCTGCTCTACTCTTTCACATCTATCTGTGACGCCCAATTTAAAGCCAAGTTTAGTAGCAATTGTCACAGGTGGACAAAGAAAATAAAAGCCCATAAACAGGACCCAATTTAAGCCATCTAGGGATGTCAAACCACAAACTCAGAGTTATGAGTTTGGTGCTTAAGACCACTTTGTACAATTTACCCAAGGTCCTGAAGAACAGAAATAAAAAAATAAATCCATAGCAAGAGTGTCCATGAGAATAGATATCTTATTTTGTAACACTACCTAAAGCTGTCACTGCCATGCAGCTCCAATTAAAATTTGGTTTCCTTTTTTTTTCCATTTTACCTTTAGGATCATGATAATAAAAATCCAGTTTACATATGTGTATTTGGGGGGTTTTTGTTTGTTTTTGTGGTTTTGGTTGTTTGGTTCCTTTGAAAGGAGTTGCTAGTGTTTCTTAGCCAAATACTTTTATTTGAAGTTAGCTGTAGAATCACCACAAAACTTACCAGCTATTTTTATAGATAGAAATCCTATGATGAGCACTAAATGGTTATAAGAATAGGCAAGAAAGCATTCATGTAGTATCAGTCCCTCTGGAAGCAGCCTCTTTTCCACTGAAGAAGTGGCAGAAAAGGAAATGGAGACAAATACTTGAAGAGATACCTCATGCTGATTTTATCAGTTGTGGTAGAAATTAGCTCTTGTTTCTGAACTATATGTTTTGAAACTTATTTGGTTTGAGCTGTCACATTCTCATTTTTAGAGGGGCAATTTTAAATATGACTAAAACTGGCATCAGAAAGAAATGCCTCTTATAAAAATAGAGAGGAGAGGAGCAGCATGCCATAACTATGTATGTTGTCTCCTTTCTACTCTGGTAGCTCCTGAACTTCTAGTCAGCACCACTCCACAAAGACTCTAAATTAAACAGATAAACTCTGGTGCTATTACTACTGTATCTTATTTTTAGAGTCTTATTTGGTCTTGGTAGAATTCTCTTTTCAACACACTGTTTTTCTCCTCTGTTGATTTTGCTAGGGGATATTTTCTACACACATTTACATCATTTTATCTCTGCCTTTTTTATGAGGGAAATACATTTGGGAATGAAACAGAAGAGAGACTTGGATACATTGAAGATGGCTACAGGAATGTTCTGGTGCCAAAGTCTTGAACTGGCTCAGCTATCCTGCTGGTCGCTATTATGCAGTTTCCAGTTCTCTAGATTTTTTGTGGATGAAGTACATGAGTATTGTTCTGTTCAGGGTGATGTGTAGTTATTCACTCAAGGACTCATTTACTCCTGTGACTCTAAACCAAAGCAGCAGCAGCCATCACCTGAGTGAAAGAACAAACAGAATACTCATAAATGCTTCTTCTGGTAAATTCATAAATAAATCTGGCCCAAAGTACTTCTAAGCATACATATTGTGTTTCCTGGGGAGGAGGAAGAAAAAAGGGCTATAGCAGAAGTGAGACTAAGACTCCCACAGAAACACACAGCAAAAAAGCAACAGAACTGCAGAATGAAGCACTTAACAGGAAAAGATGCCAGAAGATAGACGGTAAGCAGCTACAGTGAGCTAAAATACATAGGCTGAAGAGGGGTTACTACAAACCTAGGAAAATAATTTTTCAAACAAAGTAGAGAAAAGAAAGTATTTCTGAGAAAAATCCACCGAGGGATGCAAAAGCAACAATAGTTTCTCCTTAGGGTTAATACCAGCTCAAGACCAGCTTTCACTTTAGATAATAAAAGGTACAACTAGGCAAAGGACATAGAAGCTGATAGTTTTCTATGTTTGGTCCCTTTCATTTGTGAAAATCAATTTAGAAGGTTTGGCTTTCCTGGCATATATATCCATGATAGAAATTTAGGGGACTAATATTAATATAACAATATTTTATATGCCAGTTTTTGTCAGACTAATAATTATTTATATGCCAGTGAGTTAAACTAGGACAGCATAAATACACTAATATTTCTGCAAGGAAACGTGTTGTCCTAGGACAGACTAAGGCTGACAATCTGCATCTGAGCAAGGCTTCCCATTTGCAATTTGTAAAATTACAAAGTTCATTTCAGAAGGTAAATACTTGCAAAAAGTTTGGTTTTGTTCAGAACTCACAAGTACATCTCCCTCACAGTTCCTCCACAACCTGTACTTGCAGAATCTCCAACTGCTTTTTCTGCCTGAGGTTGAAATTGCCATGCAAGACTTGCAGACACATGGCAGATTAGTATTTCATTATTGTTTTGTCAATGTTGAAATTTTAAACAACGTAGCCAGTTGCGGCGTGTAGGCTCTCTGCTAATTAACACTTTCACAGGCTGCACGGAAACCTCCCCTGCACGTCCAGCTCCAGTCAAACCTCACTCCAGTGACAATTTCATCAGCAACACAGGAGTAAGAACAAACACTTTGCTCAGAGCTGCTGCACACACAATTGTAATGAACTGTGCTTTGAACACTTCAGCCTAGGTATAAACTGGTCCTAATTTATGCACATATCTTTGTAAGATTTCTTCCTTTATCAGAAGCAATTCTACAGTGACACAGAGGAAAAGAGACAGCATCAAGACACCGAACCTGGCTGTCATTAACAATTTCAGACCATACCTACTTATTTTGAATCCTATGTTTGTCATAGTCAATGAGCCCATAACAGACCAGTGACAGTTTTATTATGAAATTTTGCAGTATTTCTTAAAAATTTCCACTGTAGCAAAGTGACTCATAAGGCAGTGGTTTGATTTTAAAACAAAATGCTTTAGGCTCTTATTGACTATCAGCAGTGCATTAGAAGGCAGAATTCATCCCTCAGGCTTTGTTCAGGCTACTGTGTAACCTGTACTACTATACTGTAGATATGTAAAAAGAGAAAGATAATAGCAATAAAAAAGTGCAACAGCTAACAAAAACTTAAGAAACATCCTCTGCAGGAAGGCTTAAACAATTCCTCCATTTCAAGTCTGTACTACACAGACTACTTGTTAGCTACATACTTCATGTTCCTAAGGATGAGCAATAGGAAGGAGTGGGCAACAGTTACAAATTTTAACTGCAACATTTTCTCAGCTCCTAAACTTTGAATTTTCATTCCAACTGGGCAGAAAAGTATATTCTGGTAAAAATGACGTATAAATTAAAATATAAGCAATTTAGACTGCCTTTTACAGCACACATTATCTTCTGATCATATTTCTTCTGTAAACATCACTAATTTCTCCAGGTTAGAATAAAGGCCTTGCCAATGATTTATACTATTTTTCCTCCTTTGCCTTTATTGTACTGCTACAATTTCATTTCTCTTATAGGAGACACATGTAAATGTGTCACATTCTTGGCTTTTGAAGAACAGTTATACTAACATGATCATTTTAGTTTGCCAAACTTAAAACCTAGCATCTTTCTACTCATTTTATCTACTATTACACAGAAGCTACTTGAATTTTTTGGTTTAGTTCCTTTCTGTGAACTTAAGGCAGTTATTGATTTTGTATGTTCTCCCTCAGAGCAGCTGTTTCCCGGGCTGATGGTAATAAAACGTTCAGAGAACTTCCAGGTCGGACTAAAAATATCTAAAAATGACCATGCCGGACACTTTCTACTATATTACTTCAAAGGTTGTATCCTGCTTTTTCCTTCATCTAAGCATCTTCGCCAGACCCACTTGATCCAGCATGTCTTCAAGAAACTGACACCAGCTCATTCAAGATTTCCTGTGTTGGCTCCCCACCCATTCTATCAGCAGGCTCCCAAAAATGAGCAGTCCCAGTACAGGAGTTGCCAGTGCCACCTATTCGAAATACATCCACTGGCATTACTCTCAACCTCACAACCACAGACAATGAAGTACTGGGATGCCTGCGGCTGGTTACAGTAGCTCACACTACTGAGAAAGGCTGGAATAAAGAGGAACACTGCTCTAGCCTCATGCACAAGTCCTTTGTTGGACTTAAGCAACCTAGTGCTGTACCTTCTCCAGTCTATGAACTACCTCTCCATATAGAAACACCGACCTTCACTTCAGTTAAGTACCAATGGCAGTCCCTCTTACAAGTACAAACATTCCCAGCTGCTCCCCACTACACAAAGTGAAAAATATGCTTCACCATACAAAGCCACATGAACAAGGCTGATATTTTAGTAAATATTCTCCACTAGAATGCACATCTGACACATCCTAAACTGGTTGGGGCACTCATATCTATTTTTACTGGGTTTCTCTCATTTATTTTCCCTGATTTTCTTTTTCTATGGCTCCTCCATTTCCAAAATCCTTTGTATGTTTAAATGGATTGCTGCTATTCCATCAGCTTTAGTCACTGTCTCTCAACAACTGCACTTCTATTACTTCACATTGTGACTCAAGCAATATAGTCATAGCAACTACATTTGTAAATCCTCTGAGCTGTCATTTCAAACAGCTGCAGCCTTCTGATTGCTTCTTTTCTCCCTCCATTCTCAAGCACTTTTTACCTCCAAGAAGTTAATTTAAAATGTCCTCCTTTTTTGCAGAATAAATTCTTTTAAATGTAGAGACCTTCTCTCACACTTTAAAGCCCATATATATTTTAATAACAGGAATTAAAAAGAAAATTAGTATATGCCAGCTACCCCTTTATGCACTCATATAATTTTTCTACTGTTATTTATCTACCTCTCAAAGCTGATAAACACACTGTATGTTAGCATTTTAGCTTACAGATGCACCAACAAATTCTTTACAAGTTCCATGGCAGATTCATGAGATATTTATTTACTTCAGATTTATCTTTATTGAAGTTGGTTTTTGTCTAGCTTTAACTGCAGCTGACTGCCCAAACTACACATACCCTTTCTGCCCCTTATTTCAAAGCAAGATTAGGCCAATCCTATAAGGTCAGAACTCAGAATGCTCAGGAATTGTGTGTCCCAATTTCAAACTTACAGGACAAAAAGAGGTGCTTGGGCAGTTCAAGGAATAGTTCTCTAGGGCAGCTGAAAATGACTAAAATTTTTATGAGGACTGAAAATACAGAAGGGAACCTTCCTAGGCTATAGACTCAGGAAGCTCTTGATATACTAATGGAACACGTTTTTGTGTTCTGCCTTTGGGACAGAATTATATTTTAAAACTATAATCTTACTGGAATAGCCTCACTGTTGCCTTGCAAAGGTCCATCTCTGATCAAAGCAGAAGAATTTTTCTTTTATTAGAGCATACATTACAAATGCTTTGGTAAAAGTCATAATAAACATATCAAAGAATTTCCAAGAACAGCAAACCAGTAACTGTAGGCTTACCTGCAAGTGGGTTTCTAGTCATTTTTACTTTGGGCTTTTTTTCATGTTGCTCTAACAGTAGCAGTAAAGACTGCAGCTACAGAGGCTAGTGGATGTAATGGACCTCTGGTCAGACCCATAATGATAGTTCACAGGTTCCTGTACCCATATAGGTTCATGACAACTTAATGACCCAATGCAACTGTCTAACATCGAGGTTTGTGACTAGAAATTCTGGGTGATCAGACATGAGCCTGTTGTCCATAAAAGTAATATTTAGGCAAAAGATACAACTCCATTTTCTTCTTAAAACAGGAAGAAGTAAAACCAGCAACCTGCTTTCCCATTTAGAAATGGTAAAATTTACATACATAATGGATTTGACACCAAGTCATTCTTCTCTGCCACTCACCATTTTTTTGCCCAGCATATAGAACTTTCTGCCCACAGCTTTTCTTTCACCAGTGTGTCCAAGCAGCCCAGTGCCCAGGCCATAGCCACTTTACCCAACTCCCTTTCTAAGGTAAAATACTTTGTTTTGTTTGAACCCAAAGCTGTCTTTCACATGGCTTACAGGTAAATAACCACACAGGCACTTTTAGATCACAGAACTTCTTACTGTCAGACATGAGAATTCTGGAGTGAAATAATATTGAGTGATAACTCCAGTAACAGTTTTCTGCTAAACATCTAAATAAAAAGTTTTCCTTGTATATTTTTTTATAATTAAGTAGCTCATTCAGGTAATACATTTAATTCATTTCCTCCCTCCCCCCCCCAAAAAAAAATGTGGTAATCACCATACAGCATAAGTTAAAACAATTAAGTACTTACATAACTTAAAAATTTTGTACTGCTTTCGCTAAATATGTCTCCCACAATATACTGAACTATAAAAAAATTCTAGACAGGTCACCTCTTTTTTGCTATGCTCAGCAGAAAGCTTGACACAGCCAACCCCTAAATCATATCTACAGAGCGCTTTTAGTGATATTCTCCAAGATCCCATTCTAAGGAACTATCCTCTGGCTTTAACTTAAAAAAAGCTTACAAAACTCTGATTTATTGTCACCATTTTGTTTCCCAGAGCTTTATTGCCTAACAATAGATCAACTTGGCTTGCTTCAGTCATTAACAGCAGTACATTATTAGGCCAATTATAACACTAAAAGTTTAATTTGTAAACTATTACAAACAATTATTATTTCACAAAATGGGGTTTCCATCCTATTACTAACCTTTATTAGCAATGCCAATTTTAGTCTAATTGTGGCTTTGATTTAAGATGCTTAAGTCAATTTTATTGATAAGCAGTGTCATCCACAATATATTACAGATGACCTGAAAGTTTACAGACAAAGCTAAAAATACAGCTCTGAGAATATTTGTGTTGTTCACTGCCCCACGATTAGTTTCAGGAACCAGTCGTAAATGATGTCAAGCACAATCCTGGGAGGGGAGTTACTGCCTGGTGATGCAACTTGTCATTTGTTTTAATCCTCTATCAAAGTTTCATCCCGCCAGTGAAAGAGGACAAACATGTGCTGTTGTATTTACAGAGCTTGCCAGCAAACCAGTCAAATTAGGGTGGTTCACTAAGTATCAGAAAATTAAAGTGACTGCCTTTTTTTTTCCTTTCTTGCATTCAGAGCAAGATAGTGCAGTGATCTCAAAACATTTCCAATTTTTCTTCTATCAAGGATCAAGTTTGATTGGTTTAATCTCTGATTAGACTTCTAAAGACAACCAGGCTCTTTGGGTTTGCATAGCAGTAAGACAAGATCCAGAGAAGCTACAAGAAGCACTCAAGGAAAATAATATCCCCTGTTGTATCCCTGGATAGACCTGTCAGCTCCGTTAGTGGAGAAAGATGTATGTCACCCAATATGCAAAGTGCTTCGTGCCCTCATTTGCCATATTACAAAGAGATTCATTATAAAAGACATACAGGTTTACAAGCAAATCTGAGAGTAAATGGCATAATTCCTGCTATTAACTGTGTTGGAGACACTTTAAATATTTCTATCAATACAAACCTCATAGCCTTTTTCGATTGCACCTTCCCAAAATCAGAAGAAAAGCGATGATGCATGATGGGCCAAGTGACAGAACCAAGGACACATTAAATGTCATCAAGTCCTCATCTTTGATGAAAGTAGGGCCATTATGAGGAGTTACAGGGCTTGAAAGGGAGAGGGTCGAACTAGTTTTGCCTGATTTCCAGTACTTATGACATCACATTGAAGTATTATTTTATTTATATCCCAGAGAAAAGATGTGGAAGTAGAAGGAAGATGGTGAAATTAATTATGCAGAGGAAAACAGATAAAGGGAGATAAACGAGCTGAAAAATTCATAAACAAAAAATGAAGGACTACAGGAAAAAGCACACTATAGGTGGCAGCTACTTCAGGTACTTAATTTTGGAAAGAGTAGGTAAGATCATAATCCCTCAAGAACTGCAGAAGCCTCCCTTCAGCTAGCAAGAGACCTTTCCATTGTTGGTCCATCACATGGAGCAGGCAGGTGGCAAGGGAGAAGGCTGTGGCATGGAAACCCATATGATGACTTGGTTCATGTGGCCAGGCTTCAGCTTAAAGCCAGCACTACCTCACTCCATTCAGCTTAGTGGGTTTGCAGTATCTTGAAAATATTAGCAATATCTTGACGGCATATTTAGACACCTGAAAAGTCCAAGTACTGTATAAATTATTGTAAAAATATGGCTAATCTCTTACGCAAACAGTGAAAGTCAACAGTATTCAAAACACATCTGGAGCAAACCACAACTTGAAGATGGACAGATACTGAGGGCTGCACATTAATTCATTATCTTGAATTCAATCCCATAGTGAAATTAAGAAGGGAATTGTCTTGCTCACATCCTGCTTCCATCTAAAGTTTATTGTTCTTTCCTAGGATCTTGTAGAGGCAGATGTCACACAAGGCTGTAATTCTTACTTCCTTCTCCCAAGTGCTAGCAAGTCCAACTCAATTATTTTATTCCCTTTTCTGTTTAAAGAATACCAGAAAGCTTAGGTTTTAATCAAGGGCTAAAACAAGAAATGTGTTAAGACTAGAGTGGGGACCTCTTTAAAGCAAACAGTTTATTGCTTTAAGGATCACACATCTGTGAGAAAAACTCACCCCAATTTTATAGGGCCAAAATTGCTAGTGGGCATAGGAGCTTTCTTACCAAAGAAGGTCTCACAGAAGTTTCCACCGTGTTTTGCTTATTAAGCAGCCTTATTGTTTTAAGTAGTAGTCAATTAATCATTGAAAACATTGCCCTGACTATAATTAATAACTACAGACAAAATACTATAGGCAAAAAGATGACGTAGATCAAGAAAAGCAAACATCTCCAAGAATAGATTTTTGCTCCCTTTATCACTCCAGGAGCTCACAGACTATTCTAACAGAACCTATGGCTGAACTACTCAAAGTAAAAAGATGGAGAAAAAAGAAAAATGGTTGTTAAAGCACAGCCACTTTTGAACCTTTCCATGCAGGAACAGAGAATGACTGATCAGACAAAAAGGATTGGACAGTAATGTTCTGTGGATACCAAGAATTTGAAACCAAGTCCTTCCATCCTTCATACATAAGCATTAAAATCACAAACTGGTGTAACTATATAAATACGTGCAAATCTGAAAGCCAAATTTTGCATGAATGTACAGGTTCTCTAAGTGCTTCACAAACAAGTAACAGGCAGCTCTAGGCAAACAGAGGTGGAGAGCAGAAAGAACAAATACTTTAACCAATTCTTTAGGTGTTACCAAATGCTCCAGTTACTCTGCAATTTCCAGGACAGCTGCCCTGGGAGCTTCTTGACACAAAAGCAGGGAGAGAAACAGCTTCCTCCATCCTGTTCCTGCCTAGGCAGTCTCACTCTTTCCCCTGCACCATCCTGTGACTGTCCAGGTCCTTCCATTCAAACTCCCTCCACCTCTGCAGCCTTCAGCACCCACTGCCTCACACAGCAGCTCAGAGCTGCTGGAGCCGCTGCCTGGCCAGCAATGCCTGTGCCAGCATAAAGCTGTGAGAAAGGAGATGGAATGGAACTGGAACATCCTTGGCAGCAGTGCTGAGGCACAGCAATTTGTTTTGTCTCATGCCATTACCACCTTAGTCACTAACAGCTGAGCTCTCCTGGGGATCCATCACCTGACAAACATTCACTCAATGCCACAGATTTAAAAAGTGGCTCTACATCTAAGAGGCATGATGTAGGATAATATAACATATCCTCCCAGTTTTGCAAAAGCAAAATATATATATTATAAACAGGGGTATGTACTCTAATTCCATCAATACCAAAATAAGTTCAAGCATAAACAAAATGTACCCAAAACAAATATATCACTAGCCAATATTGCTAAGCCAGCAACAATTTGCAATATACAGCTTGCAAATGGAATTTTACATAAGTAGAGATGACAGGCATAACTGTGAAGAACTTGTTCTACAAGTCATCAAGGGCCATCTCCAAAACTTGCAATGAAATCAAAGACAGTCTTGGTCTTTTAGGCTAAATTGAATACATTTTCACACAACATTCCCACTGATTTAAAATAGATATTCAATATGAAATGACTGACAAACGATAATATATTCATTCCTTGTTGTGCATGTACTAAGTAAATATAAAGACTGGGAATGTACGCATTATTCCTCACTAATTTTGTCTTAAGAGCTATATATTTAACTCCAAATCCAATTTCCATTCTTTCCTGTGCAACCCATTTCATATTTTAAATTATGAAGGTGCAACACAGGATGTCATTTGGATGTCAAAGCAGCAATCAACTGAAGACAGCTATGATTCAGAAGACAAACCGAAAACAAAAATTTTAACCTTTAAAAAGTGCTACAGTGTATTAGGAATATAAGAACTGCTATTACTTCTGTAATGCTGAATTTTTATTCATACTTAAGATTATTGCCTTTACAAAGTACTAAATTCATCAAGTACATCATAAATTATGACAGTGATTTCTATGCAGGGAGATATGCCACTGAACTCAAGGAGTGTAGAATAAAGTACTTGAAATAAAAGCCCTTGCAAGCTACACAACAGACAATACAGAGTCATCCATGCACCCTACCAATTCAGCACAGTCGATATTCCAGACTAATGCCAGAGGCAGCCAGGTTTTTGTTCACTCCATCTATGGCAAGTCCAACATTTGGATGCAATGCTTTTCCTTCTAACCTTAGTCCTCCAAGACCCACAAAACTGCTCTGTGACGGCCAACCCATTTCTAACACACGATGCCTACTTAGAAAGTGCCCTGCTGCTGCCTTGCTGATGCCTCACAGAGTCCCAATGGGTAACTGGAAGGACAGCAACACTCTCACCCAGAAGGCACAAAGCAATAGATGTGGCCCATGAATTCATGCATGGGAGGCAAGGAGAAAGGCTCTTGAAAACGCCTCTAAGCATCCAGTGCAGGGGTGTCTACTCAGAGATCCTAAGTGGACAGATACACCTGCTTCTGATTCTCAAATGTAGTTATTTTGAAATTATATTTGGTTTAGTAATAATCATTTCCAGGTGCTATGCATCCTGCATATGAAGCCCCCAGTAAGCCTCACAGTTTGTGTGTCAGATACACTGAAACTGTGTTTTAGTCAGTAAAGCAACAACACACAGGACCCAGTTTCACTCACAGCTTTAGCACTAAGAAGTTATGATTGTAGTAATAAAGAAAGCAGTAGAATTGAAGCTTGCTGAGGAACAAGTTATGGTTCAAGCTGGGAGAAACTAAGGGAACATGCTGACCAAGGTGCAAAGCCTGTCACCACTGCAGGGAGCACCAACTTCACAAAGAGCACTAAGGGAGAAAAACTTGAGAGAAGTAGGGGGAAACAAACACAAAAGGAAATAAAGATGAGCAACATGGCAAAAGATTCAGGAAGTATTTTGTCATTAAGCTTCTTCAATCATCTATCCAATTTTGACCATTTAAACTGCCTAGAGGTATGTATAACAAAAATATTTCTGCACTGCTGGCATTTTGTCAAAGCATTTTCCAGCTCAATAGTACAGGAATAGTGCTAGTCCAGAGAAAACTCAAGCTCACAAAAGGTTTAGCAAATCTCAAGAAAAAGTAATTTTGAAATGTTCTAAACATATTTTCTTTATTTTTAATGAAAACAGACACATAACAGTGGTACAGAGTGTAGAGCAAGACTGTCCAAAGACAGAACGAACACAGACCTTTAATCAACTAAGTCAATTTCAAACAGGTTTAAATGGTAATTCTATGGATATGAACAAGATTATTTTATGGGACAAGAGCAAAAGCTGAAAATATTACAACTAAATTTTCAAATGAAGTACAAAATTATTCTAAAATTACAAGAGTTTTCATGCGTGACAGTTTGTATTAAGCACCTTGATGCCTTTCACACAATTACTTTCAGAGTCTGGTAAAATACTTAAGTCTGCCACTTGTCAGCCACTAAAGGCAGGTCCCAGTATTACTGGTAAGTGGCATGTTAAAAGCTCAAGCTACTAGAGAGCAAGAAATTCACCCTTCTACACTTGATCTTAAATAAAAAAGCATTTGTTTTTATTTTATTATTACTGATGTTTTCTTCCTTGCATTGCTGTAGTGTTCAGATGGGCAGTCTGGGATCGTAAACCAAAAGGTTTTCCATAGTGACAGTCATAACTGAACTTTAACTTGTATTGCAGCAGGACACTTGCACACATACACATTGCCCCAGATCTTCTCCCTTCCTGCTGCAAACAAGCTTCTCCAACACTCATATTCCATTGATGAAGTGAGTTGTTACGCTATTTTACAGTCTCTAATTGCACACAAAACCAAAACATTTCTTTCCCTTTTTAGACCTCACCTGATCTGCCTATTTTGCTTTCTGATTAGAGATATAATGCTAAAGGGGAGAGACTGAAATAATAATGAAAATGTTTTTAAAAACACCAATTCACAGAAAAATCTAGATTTTAATATTCACACTCTAATGGCAACTAGGAATTGTATTTATTAGCAGCTTTGCAATGCGCACTTACCATGATTTAGTCATCTATTACTTTTGCCTGTTCACAGTGGTACTTTGGCTGTATTAAATACAGACACCTATGATGAAGGCAATATCTCTGAGAAGAGTTGTACAAAGGGCATCTCTCCCTGCCTACTGGATTTCTATTATGGAGGGGGGAAATAATTCATTAGCAAAAAACACACTAGGTACAAGGAAAAAGAGCCACAATCCAATTCATGGAATTCAGAGCCTATGATAAGTCCACAACCACAAACATGACCTCAGTAGGGAAGGGCTACACAGCAGAGGATAACACCAGAAATTTGGACCTTGGGGCCTAAAATAAACAGCTGCAACATATATCAAAACAGTTGATGCAGTTCCAGTGCTAAACAATTGTTGTACTGTCTGGGACAGTTGGGTAACTTCAGACAAGATGACAAACAGCATTTACAAATAGGAACTTCTGATATAAACTCAGACTTTGGATCTATACCAAAGCAGTGGACCTTTGATATAAGAAGCATTCACAGTGTTATTCTTTCCAAGTAATAGTATGGGTAAATAAAACCAGTTTAGGAAGGATGAACTTGTATTATCTGTGACAGTGAATTAACCATCAAGGACCAATTCCTGTCTTTCAGCAAGTATTTTCAGAAGAATGAAGGCAAACTCCATGTTTCAGAGTATAAAGCCTCTCCACAGCCATTTTCCAGCCCCAGCATCCAAGACTCATAGCAGCCACAGTATGTGGGCATAGGAAAAAGTTTTGATTTTTTTTAAGTTCAGGAATACTCCTTGATTTTTATTTTCTTTCTGTAAGGTTACATTTGAGCAGGAGGCAAACTAGAACACATTTGGGAAAGCATTTGTAAGAACACCTTCCACCTTGCAGGTGGATCTGCACACAAAACCATCTCCAGTTGTGAAGCTCAGCACCAGTGCTTTAAGCAGACACTGCAGTCAGGCAGCACAGCCAGCAGCTCCCCATCCCACTGTAAACACGTGGAAGAATCTGAACTATTCCCTAGCAGGGCTTCAAATATTCAATTGCCTAAGTAGTTTGGTGTTTTACCTAAAGATTCAGCATGGTAAAAATTTTGAGATAATTCGTTGCTGTTACTCTAAAGTTAGCATTTAATCATTTTGTTGAGTGTAAAAATACTACCCAAAAAGCACTTGAAAGACTGAAAAGGCCAACCTAAGTAAAATTGATTAAATTGATTTTTAATTTCTTGAATGGGAGGATATGTTCATCCTTAGATTTCAGATTGGCAATATTTCATTGGATTCATGCAGTTCTGCCATTTCAAGCTATAAGGGATCACTTCGGGGTTCTGCAAAGTTCCTTCCACCTGAAAAAAACCCCAGGCTAAACAAAGCATTCAGTTAATTCACTGTGATATCACAAAACTATACTGGAAAAAGACAGTTAAGTAACTGAAATAAGAAAGTTTTTTTGACATTATATGAATAATTTCCCTTTGGGAAAAATTGAGGATAGTTTACTTTAAAAATGGTATTACAAATGGAAACTATAATAGTATTTTTTCCAAAAAAAGAGTTCAATTAGTAAATTGGATGAAAAGTTTGAACATTATTAACAACTGAATCCAAAATGAAGGTCAGCATTCGAATTCCCAAGACCAAGAGTCCATTGATTACCTTGGTCTCTTTATTAGTCTTGAAGCAATAATACTCAGGCTCAGACATCAAAAGAGTAACTTAACAGTAAACATTTATTTTCAGTCATATTTAAAGTCAACTGCTTTTCTTTAGTATGGCAATATCTCACATGGTCACAATTGATTTGAACAGTAATATCAGATATCAAGTTCAACCCATGAAGTTTTTTGTTCACTGTGACTCCAGATCACTCAAAGATTACAAAAAACAAGAGTGCTGTGTGGAAACATTTGGCAATGTCAAATTTTGCTACTTTTCATTTGGCAAATCACATTTGACCTGCTGAATTTTAGAGAGTCCAGGGACATGTTAATCTAAAATACTGTCTTGAGGATCTATGAGATTTAAAATAAAAATACACAAATATTTTACAGTAATTATATGTAACACCACAGAGAACAGGACACAAAACACACAGAATGGTCTCCCTGGAATCAGACCACATACAATGAGTATCAAAACAATGTTTCACACACTGTGTGGTCTAGTCACTGGTACTTCCATTGCTGCCACTGAATTAACATAGAAATACTGCTTATAACTGTCAGGGTAGTGCAAAGCATCCCATTCTTTCTGGAAAGTCATCAGTAAATGATATGCAAAATGATATGGAAACCTATGCACTTTGTGGGAGAAAACAGCTTGTTCTGAGAGGCTCCAGCTGTCTCTCACCAGTTGCAATGTTGTATGTTGCATTATATTGCTTGAAAACAAACTGTATTGATAGGAGACAAGAATAAGTTTACCTAATCTAAATACGTACGATTCCAGAAAAAGAAGGGCAGACAGAAGGCCAAAAGCATGAATTATGCATATGGTATCATCAAACTCCTATCCTACTTTAGAGCTGGAGCAGGCTTTGCATGGAAAATGAAATTAGGACAGAACATATATTGAACAATTTTCTCCATAACTGGTTCTTACTCACCTTAAATGTAAAATTTTATTTATTTTATATCACAGGAAGGCATCCTTATTAAAGTAACACACTTACCTGGGTCCCTTGGAAAGAATTTAATGCAAACAAGTCTAAAATAATTGAAGGGAAGACATTTTCTGACTGTTCTCAGAAAAGCTTAGTGAAGAGGATAGCAGGAGAGAATTACTTTATTATATTGATTTCCTTGGGGGGAGGGGTGAGGTGGTAAATCAAAGTAAGGTAGGTCAAACAAACCAATCTTTAAAAAAAAGAAATTCAATAGAAACATGCAGAACATGAGTGAATTTACATGCCAAAAAGTGCTTGCTACCATACTGCAAAACAATTCCACACATTATTAGTCTAATAAGACAAATTATACCAGAGACTAACTTGGTTCATTACTGCACCATGTTATTTTAAAATAGCTTTAAAGTGCAATGCGGATGCATTTTTACTAACTTAAACATGCAATTAATCTGAAATATGACTGATTATACATTACAACTCACTAAAATATATTGAATCATAACATCTGATGGACCTGTAGTTGTTTAAAACTCATCTCAAGCTGAAAAATTGGCCTACACAAAGCTGCAAGGAAAATAGTTTCTCTAAAGCTTTAAGCAAGCCATACGTTCTTAATGTCCAAGACTTTTCTGCTCTAGACAAAATATTACAGTCATCATCTAGAAACTAAACAGTGATTTCTGCTACATATTCTCAGTATTTTCCTGATTTTAAGTAAGGAATTTATGACTAATAGTACTTCGGTACTTGATAAAACCTAAAACTCTGCTAGTTTCTTTAAATTAATATAATTTCCCATCAAATAGTTGAAAATAAGCCCCTCCATCAATACCTTCAAGGGGATACTTCCAGATACTTGAAATTACAAGTGGTTTAGAGCATTAACCTCAGCTCAGTGTTACCAATTACTATCATTAACATCAATCACATGAAAATTAGCTACAGAATTGACTCCCAGTTCCCAGCAGAACCCAAGCTGAGGGCATTAGCTTCTCTCATGTCCTGACTGTACAACCTTGTATTCAGCCATGAGACCTGAGGGACACAGTTGTCCAGCTTGAACCGCTTCTCCACAAAACTCCAGCCATTCCCTACACCTTCCTCTGACCTACGAAAGACACATGTGACTCCCTACATTAGACTCCCTACATTACTTCTATAGCTTTCCTGCTTCATTCTTTTAAGATAGTAAAACACTTTGGATGCAAAAAACCTTGTATGCTTAAACATCTAAACTGCTTCAGATATTATCCTAAATTCACCAGAAAGCAGTAAATCATCTAAAGGAAACAAGGACTTACAGATCAGTTTTGAAGTTTTGTAAATGATGTGCAAACTTCCCTTGACTTTGTCAGGGTTATAATTAACAGGAAAGGAGTGCAGAGTTTGAGCTATTTCTCACTGATAAACCTTTTCAAGAAGAGCAAAGAAGAGGAAACTGAGATGTCTTTTTAAAAAAATGTGCATCCATGGCTCACACTGAGGACATGACCCTGTTTTTTCCAATTACCCCTCCCCTAATACAGAGTCCAAGACTCCAAACCTTTTCCTCGCATTATTTAAGCCTCTTATGAGATCATTCATTAGAGCAAATGTAAGAAAATCAAACAGCAAACCTAGCAGAGCTTCCAATATTAAAATAGCATCACATCCTCCACTGAATTCATATTGGGCAATCAATATAAACTATTAATAGAAGTCAGAAAAAGCATAGTGAAGTGCTACCAGGATAATCAAACCCTTGAAAACAAACCAGCAAAAATATCCAAAAAGCAGAAATTAAATCCTCTTCCTCCCAAGAAAAAAGTATTCCGGAGCAGTACCAAGCATTTTTTTCATTTTAAATGAGAAGCAATGGATGTATTTGGTTTATAATCACATTTTAAAAAAAATCCTGTAAGCAAATAATTTTACAGTCCTGACAGACATAGCAATGTTATAACATAAGAACAAACATCAAAATACAAGGCTGCACTCAGCCTTGCACAATGTCCATTATTTCCAGTAGAAATTCATCTGATTTCCCCAGGTGTTTTATAAATATTGTTTTTTATTGTTTGCCCATCTTCACTCTAACATGCATCCATCAACGAAACCAAAACTTTTTCTTTAAATAACCATTGTACGACACTGCAACTCCAATTTAAAAAAGTCAAAACCTCCAAGCACAGCTCATTCCAATCATCTGGGCAATCCAAATTTAGTCCACCTCAATGAGAACACAGCCATAGCTTTCATTTCTACCATGAGTTTACTGTGGGGAAAATCCAAACCTTCGCAAATATGTCATAATTCAGTTCTTGTTTACAGTAACAATTAAGACACCTCTGACTTTAATTTTCTTCCTGACTTTTGTTCATTCTTTGAAGTCCTAGAGCAAGGAAAGAGCCCGGGCAGGCTGAAAGCCTGCCTTGCCAGGTACCCTCCCAGCCCTCCTGCAGACATTTGCGTGAATGAAGCACCACGTCAGGATAAGAAGGACAAGATCACTCAGAGAGGCACAGAAACAGGCAGTGGCACAGTCAGGCCACCCCACCACATGCACAGCTTATGGTATTCCTGAAAACGTTCCATGCCTGGACAGAAGGAGGAGAAAAGCAACCACAACTCCTCTCTTCTTACTTTTCTGTCTCTTCTTTAAAGCTTTGACTTCCTGCATTTACTCAATAAATGTACTTTCCATAGCTATTTCTGTTAATTTCTTTCTCCTTTTTTATTCAGTTAATTTTATTTTCCTATCTAGCTCTTTATTGCATATTTTCCCCTCTGCTATCTTTCCCATTTTCTTCAAGGTTTTTTTTCCCCATTTGAAAGGGCCAATTTGTTTTCACTGATGAAACCAAATGCCTTTGTAGGACTGCATTTATAACTCTGCTTTTGTTTCAAAAGAACATGAATGCAAACTTTTATAGTCACTGATAAAAATAAATATTAGAAGAGTTTCCTTGAAATAGTAATTTTGAAATTATGCATTCATCCATGGCAGAAAGTTTAAGCAAATACAAGGTAGAAAAATTCAAAATATGTTACTCACCCTGTTGGTTTGTCCTGGTAGTCAGATGTAAGCTCTATGCCGCCCGAGAGAGGGACTTCTCATTTTCCTTCTTCATGGCTCTTTCTACTAGGCATTAAAAAACCAAAAAAACCATTGATTATCCAAAGTAACAGTAGCCTATAAAAAAACAGGGGAGGGGGGAAAGGACACAAAGGCCTTCCACTTTCTGTTTCAGAAGTGCCTTCTTTGAAACAAGAGACTAGATTCAGACCTCATCAATTGAGAATCCTCTTCCTTGTAACAACTGGTGACCACTTACTGACATGGGTAATTCAGCATAAATTTGGAGCAAAAACAAGGGATGCAACCATGGCACCTACTCTAAACCACACAGAGGTTCATCTGCAAAACCTCCAGCTTCTCTTGTCTGTATCAGCAGGCAACTACCGAGCTGGCAGATAGCTCAGCATATACAGAGCTACAAAGGGAGAGTTCCAGTTCTGGGTAAATTAGAATTAGACCTAAAGAAGCCAGTGAAATTAAGCTGGCAAGAAAACAGGTGAGACTTCTTTTGTAATGATCATCATTGAAAGCAGCTGTGTTGGTACCCTTAGAGAGAACCCTGTTTCACGCAGTTGCACTAAGATTTCTTTATCAAGTTTTGTCAGTCAAATCTTATCTTAATTTCCTTGGCTTACAGCAACACTTTGAGCACTGGTCTTTACAATGAAAGTAACGAAGTTATGATGGAGTTACACAGAGCCAAACAGAAATACTGGTTTGATTTGAATGAATTATGCCAGTCTCCCAGCAATGCTGCACTTGCTTCCCACACAATAGCACTCAACTTTAAAAAAACTACACTACAAAGTAATAATGACAGACAAACTGAAAGAGGTGGGGCAGGCAGAAGAGAAAGCTCTAGGGAGGCCTTAGAGCACCTCCAGTACCTAAGGAGGCCTATAAGAAAGCTGGAGAGGAACTTTTCTTTTACAAGACTACGGAAGGACAGGACAAGGGGTAACAGGTTTAAATAGAAAGAGAGTAGGTTTGGATTACGTATTAGAAAGAAATTCTTTACTGTCAGGGTGATGAGGTACTGAAACAGGTTGCCCCATCCCTGAAAGTGTTCAAGGGCAGGCTGGCCATGGCTCTGAGCAACCTGGTCTGAAGTGGAAGACACCCCTGACCACAGCAAGGGCATCAGAACTATATGATTTTTAAGGTCCCTTCCAACTCAAAACATTCTGTGATTCTATTAATTACAAGGAAATCCACACAGAAAACAAAGCAAGACATGTCCTAAAGGAAAAGGGCACATTGCTACTCCTCTTCTAGTAGCTCCAGAAGACACACAGCCCCTCAAGTCCTATAGAGATTAAGCTCTAGTCCCTATAGTAAAACCAAAGAAAAGTACATAGTAAAGCACCCCTCATAGCCACCACCATAGTGAACCTATTAAAAAAGAATCAAATTAGAAGACTTAAAGCAAGCAAATACCTGGAAACCTGCACAGGCATGCACAGTCCCATCATACCCAAAGCAACACAAAACCAAGCAAGAACAAACCAGCCAACCTTCCCCTCTCTAGATCTTATATGGCTCCTGATCAGGGTAACCCAGCACAGCTGTCACAGCTGCTCAGCTGCTCTCCCACCTTCCCTTTGAGGCTGTGGAGCCTCCTCACCCACACCTGTGGTTTTCCCCAAGTTTCTGGGGCTTTGCTTAGCACCAGAACATTTAGGAGTGCCAACCTCCCTCTCATCTAGCATACTACCCCTTGGTGGAAAGGAACACTCATTCAGTACAACAAAGTGTGCCTGAAGGTGTATAGGTATACATTTGCTTCTGAAGTGATACTAAGGGGGACTAAAAGGCAAATTTACCCTGGTTACACTATAGAACACCTGTAAGAGTATGAGATCAGTGTTATTCCAAAACTTAAAGAAGTATTTCTGTGAGAAGCAATAGTCTTGAAACAGTCTTGAAATATATTCCATGTTGTGCTGCATCCTTCTTGAGTATTTGTCACTTTACTGAAGTGTTGTTGCTTCAGTAATGCAATTATTGCTGATAATCATTTAAATCAAGCACTAAAGCACCACAGATTCAGAGAGACCACTGAATACAATGAAAAAGAACCTCTTGAATTCTCTTAGGAAGAAAAATGCTGTAATAATGCAAGTTCTGTTTGCCTGTGGGTATCCAAATGGTCTTAAATGTTTATCTGGAATCATCTGTATCTCAATACACAAATATTAGGCACGTTTGTGGTAAAATCTCTCCATTAGCAGACAGAGTTGGTGATACATATAAGGTAAACCTAGTAGCAAAGGAAAACAGACTATTTGTTTACACTTCTTGGTAACTTACTGAAATATATATGGATCTTCTTTGCCTACTCTTACTTTTAAGAAGAGGTGATCAAGATTAGTGTGTCATAATGAGCTGTGACTAGGCAAGAGACTTCTTTCAGGAGCTGTTGAGAGCCTTTGCGTTGCAGTGGAGGCCAAAGGAGCAGGGGGAAGCTTCTATCTTTCCAAATCTGACTGTAGCTGGAGGTTTCCCAAGATCTTGCAGTAGTGTAGTACTCCTAGTCTTGCCTATAATCCTGAGGCAGAAAGATCAGCCTTGTTAAAGATCTGGGTGAAATATTCCAGACATCACACTGGACTGGGAGGCTGCAGTGATAGCAAGAAAAGAGGAAAGAAGAGGTAGCAGTGCTCTCCCTTATGTGAGGCAATGATACTATGCCTATGAGCACAAAATACAAACCTACTTAACAACATGGTCCAAAAGTATTTTATATCTTGAAACTGGCACAGGCTGATGTAGAGGCATGCATGTTTTTTTATAGTATGATTTTAAAGGGAAATTTTCTGTATGTCTACTGTTTCTCTCCTTTTATGATTGAAAATGGAGATACTTTTTATAGGAAAAACCCCCAAACTTTACTAGCGCTCTGAACAGAAAATAGGTATGAAAAAACTGACACAAATTGATAATGGTTTGATATGCTTTGACAATGAAAAAAGAAAGAAAAAATTGCCAGGGTGGACTGTGTGCTATTAGTGACACTCATGTGATTGGCAACTTCTCTGTGCTGTACTTTTCTTTAGCTGGGAGGAAGTTTGCTGTTTTCTTGAAGTTCACCTTTCAAGCAGCAAGACTGTCTTTAAACACAGTTTTTAAAAAAACCCTTATCTCATTGCTGAATTTTCTCTGGGTTACAATACTGAATTAATAATGACTGATATCTGATTAGTAACCTGCCACACACTGGATAGAGAAGGGGACATTTTGCTCTCATGACAGTTTGCTGTGACCACAAAAGAAATACAATATCTTTGTAACAACAGGTGCAACTCCTGTGCAGGACCAGGAGTTGGACTTGGATGATGCTTTTGTGTCCCTCCCAACTCAGGATAGTTGGCTGTTCTATGACATATTTTTCTGTGATCAGAATAGAAATAAAATATATCTCATCTTGTCATAGCTTGCTCCCAGGAAAGTTTTCTCACTCCAAAGTCCTTATCTCCAAGATTCTCCAACCATTCTGTTTTGTGTAAAAAGACAGAGTTAGGATAACTCTAATCAAAACATTAAAACACTCTTCAATGAAAAGGTACTTCTACAGGAGAGTTGCGCTGAAAATGTGAAACTCAGTAGTACTGCCATGTTCTTCGTTACAGTAAGGATGAGAAGCCTTCAAATTCTTTTTTTTTTAAATTTATTGGAATTTTTAATTTGTATGCTCATTTCCTTATTTGTAAGTGTGTTAAAGAGTGGAGGAGCAGCAGGGAGTGTTTTGCCATCAGCTGTTTGTTTTACCAACAGAACATGACTGCTTTCAGACACCCCCTGCTCACACACATTTCTGCGGTGCAGGAGCATGAGGTAGTCCCGTGTCCCCTTCAGGAGGTGGCTGGGGTGACTTCTCTATCCAACGGCTTCTGCAAGACTTTGAAAGACCTTGCAGTGCAGAAATAAGTTTGTCAGTTCTCAGCCATTATTGGCTTTGGCTACAGCTGTTTACTGTAATAGCATTGAGCAGCTCGTGAAAGGAAATAGTTTCCTTACTGGAAAATTGTACTGTTGTACATCTGTGAGAAGTAAAGATGTGAAATGGGTAAATAAACACATTAGAGTGAACCCTAACAAACAAAAATGAAAACCTTTAACAGTTTAAAATAGTTTTCATAAATGTATCATCTGTCTCATCTTCAAGTATCAATTACATAAAATCAAGGAGATGGATATAAATACACAATAAATTGTGTGCTGCTTCAGTACACATTTGTTTTATAAAGAATGTATATTGCATCACAGCATAACTTTAATTCTGACCTTAAATAAATATTATTACAAGAGGCCTCTCACATTCTAACCATAACAGCAATAACTACTTCTAGAAAAAACAACCATAAAAAATTATTTATATACACATTAATGACATCTACTGACAAGTATCAAATAGAAATCTGTGCATATACATTTTGCTAGAATAAGTGGAAAATAATAGACTACCTGGCAGAACTAAGAGAAGTCACAGCGATTAAAAATACTTCTGAATTCTACAGCACATTACTATATCAGACTATTAAAAATGCCTGCAATAGTATCCATTAACATGTTGATTTAAAGAATCCCCAGTGTACTGTCCAGGGTCAAGATTGTAGCACCATTGTGAAGTTTGTATTACTTTTTATTTGGATGAAAGTGTGCTTAATAGGGGGCTGGCAGCCCAGCTGCTATGCCCAGAAGTATTTACATCTTTTGTTTTTAAGGGCTTGTTTTCCGGTGATTAGTTATTATAATTTGCCCAATGAATTAGATTTTCAGGTTTGGGAGCTGGTTTTTTCTGGGGTCTTCTACGTGATAAAGCTAACTTACAAATCACAGAGGGAAATGTGCATGTGCATCAGACCAGCTGGGCTCACCACAGCCAGAGTTACAGCAGGATTTGATGGCACTGCAACACATTGGCCCTTCACAATCTTCTTTGCTTATGGACATCTTTCCAGAAGGCAGCACCCAAAGAGGAGTTTGCATGTATTTATCTCTAATTTGCACCCTTTTGCCCTGCCCTCACTACAATTCTCCATACAGCTCCCAAAGAAATTCATAAAATTGAACCCAAATGAGATTACATTGATAACACAGTGCTTCTTTGGAGGCCACCTTTTAGAACAAGGTACAATACTGCAAATTTCCAAGCTGAGCAGGTGTGATAATGAATTCAAGAGCTGAGAATGTGTCACTGTGAATTCAGTTGTTCTCAAAGCTTAATATGTGCATGTTGCAATTTGATGATGCTTTACGCAATCGCAGGGTTGTTACTGTCAGAAACAATCTGTTTACTTTGCATATTTTCACATTTCTGTGAGCTGCCTCGATTCTATCTTCTGCAATTGGCGTAGAGATTTACCAATTTATTTTATTTTTCAAGATGAGTAGCTTTGCAATGGATCTGAAAAGGTCCTAGCATGCAGAATTTGGGAAAATTCTGGGGCATAATGATATTCATGAAGATTCAGATTCCACATTCATCTGACCTTGACAGCTAAAATGAGGCCAGAGGATCTCAAAGACCAAGTTCCATGGGTCAGAACAGCCCAGAAGCAGAGCAGAGGAAAAACTGCACACCCTTGGTTTGCCAGTCCAATATTCTGACATTGGATAGAGAAACTCTTAATGATGAAAAAATAGTATTAACAGCCTGGAAGAGGCCATGATGGCATTTATAGGTCCAGAATAAAAGGGCAAGTAAACATTTCTGCTGATCCTCTCTCCATGTAGCCTGTGGACAGGGCAGGTGTCTGAAGAGGGAGCAGCAAGCCTTCTCTGTGACTGATCATTGGACAGCAGAGTTCACACACCCACAGGCTGTGAGCTACATGGTAGAGGGACAGGAAAGGAACAGAGGGCTTCTACCTCCTTTCGTTGCTTGAATGAGCTACTATGAGCTCCTCTGATCAGCAGAAGACAACCCGAGACCTGCTGTCACCTACATGTGGCTGCTGAGATAGAGGATGCTCACAGCTGAGATGCTAATGGATGCATCCCATAATTTCTGCATCCATTCCAGCGTGGCTGCTGCTAGCCTAATTTGGCTCCTCCCTGCTTGCATCACTGATTCCCTGACTTGAGGGACAGGAAATCACCTGGCTTTAAATCTGAGCTGAGCAGCAAGGTTGTTAACAAAGCCTTCCTCCAACTCTGTTCAGTTGCCTGTACCTCTTCTGCTCTGCATGGCAGAATTGTCTTTGCAAGCTTTTGCTGGTTTTGGAAAACAACTTCCCATGGAGTCTTTCTCAATAAAGGAACAGACAAGAAACTATGATAGTAAAAGCCATGATTTATATGTTGTTTATGTTTCTACTAGCATTTCTGTCATTAAAGATACCATATGTAATTTTGTGTTAAATCCTGAAACCAAGAAAAGAGACCCTGTACTTCTCTTACGTGCTGCTTTAAAAGTTAAGCCTCTTTTAGGTGACCTTTTGCATTGCTAATTGAACTTGATATTGTATTTCTCATACTATGTATCTAGCATCTATACACGCCATTCATTTGCAAATCTGCAAGTCCCATTCATGTCAGTAGGAATGGCACAAGCACATCGTCTGGAAGGTGGTCACTACCCAGTGTCTGAGCTGTTGAAACAGCAGTTGAAATTTAAAAGGAATTTTCTTGAAGTTGTTCAAACTTCAACAGGGAGAATCCTCCCTGTAAGATATTTGCGTTATCAGGCTTACTATACAATTTGATTTATGTCACATGCAATATTGCAGAAAATGCAGGACTTAACTAGTTGTATCTAGATTGTGAGCAGAAAAAAAGTCAAGATATTGCCTTTTACTTAAGGGGTGGCATCCACCAGCTGGCATTCAAAAATCCCCAAATACATTGGTTCTTCAGTTCACAGGCCAGATTTAACTGTACTAAGGCATTCCAGCCAATATCTTATACTCTAAATGTGGATCTAAAAAAAGGAGTTGCGGAAATGAGTAAAGGTTTATAATTAAAAAATAAAAAATAGTGAAGATAGAACTTTCAGAGCCTTAACTCTAGTTACTGCTATTTACGTGACCGCAATTGCAATTCTCAACAATTTCCAGACACTGCCTATAATCTTTCACTGATATTTAAATAAGTGCCACTTCTCTGAATTTAATTGATGTCATATAATACAACACAAGATTTTATTACCTGAGTATCTCGACTGCCACATGCACGCTGCACAGTATTGGCTAAAAATGAAAACATCTTGTTATATGTTTCCCCCCAGTACAGCTGGCAACATCCCCTTCTGCAATTGCTGAGTCCCAGAGGCTTTCTGAAACAACATGTTTTGTTTCCTTTCAGTCATCTGCTCATGCCATAAAAGCCTTCTTTGCATTATGAAATCATAATGATTTATAAGTTTCATTATAAATTCAGTTAATCTTTGCAAGAAGCCAAGGTGAGGTGAATTCAGGGCATGTTGCACTTCCAAGGCATGTTTAAAAATGAAAAGAAATTGTGCATTTAATTTTTTTTTATATATAAATTAGATTTTAAAATCGAAGCACTTCTGAAGATCTGAAGATCCACAGTTTTTAAAAGTCTAAGGTTTACCTTAGAAAACAAACTAGAAAAATGAGCAAGAAATTAGATATACTTTCAAAGTTTGTCTACAGCTTTTGTGATAAGAAAAAATATTTTCCAGGTTTTTCCAGTGACTTATTATTTAGGTAAGATCAACAGTTAGTGTTACAGAAAAGAATTTCAAAACACATAAATGCTATTTAAAAGCAAGAAATAAAGGTTATTTTTTTTCTGAACTAAAACTTTTGTGTTTACTCTCTTTCTAACAATGCTTGATCTGTGTTCTTTTCTGGAGAAAAAAATGCAAACATATGTAGCAACAAGGTTAAAATCACATTTTTTAAATCCATGAATTGTGTATTCCTGACAGCAAAGTTAATGTCTAAAAAATCCCTGCTTTTAACAGCAGTTGAGACTACTCACCACTTTTCAGGAGGCATCTAGCAGTGTGCAGGATTGGGCCCACATGTCTGGGATCTGTGAAAAAATTATGAAACCACGTCCTCCTGAAATGCTACGTTCTGCTTCCTTTCCTTCTTACTCTTTCCCCTAAGGCTGTCTGAGTTTTCAATCTAAATTTCTGAAGTTTATATTACTCCTCTTGTGTTGTTTCTTTCCAAGTTGTTTCTTAGATATTAGGAAAAAGTATAACAGGAATGAAAAATTTCATAAAATCTAAGGTAGCATTTTCTATTGTAAGATGTTAAGCGCATAGCCTGATGAAAGTAAAATTAGTCCACAAAGTCAATTGGGACTTATTTTCATATCTTTTTCACCCAAAAAACACTTAAGATTAAGCTACCAAAAAAATCCCCCACCCAAACCCAAAACCACACTCCCCACCCCCTAGCGTTGGTCCCTAGAAATCTTAAGACTTGTTTACCCCTGTTTGCTTAATTTAATTTTTTTTAAATGTGGTTAGCATCTAAATAAACCTTATCAAACCTTTCTTGCTCCACTGACAATTTTCTGACCTCCTAGTTGAAGATCTGAGCCCTAACTTAGTTCATGGATGAGTAATCACAGCAGGTTCACAGCAGAACCTCTCCGAGAACTACAAATATATCATCTGCAGCATTGTAAATCAAAGCCTCAAAGAGCATCGTTTAGCCTGAAGCTAAAATTGCTTGTTTATCAGATGGTGCCTAGCTTAGCATGGAGCAGTTCCTTGTAAATCTCAGGGACCTTTTACAGCATATACTTAAGCAAGCATATTGGCTCCTGGGAGACTTGCCGAGAGCTTTATTGACTGCAGACTGCTAAAAGATCCAGGCCTTGGTTTAGTTAAGTGGTTACTTGTATAGCTTGGCTCCATTTTGTAAACTCCCAAAGATAAGGTGTCTGCTTTATCTGGGGAAAGAGCATGCATTAGTTTCTTAGGAAATCTTTATATCCTAAGTGTTAATGTCCTTGTGGCTTTTGGTATTTTGACCTTTGTCTGCTTACTTTTGATTTACAGTGGGAACAAATCTTTTCCCCCAAGCCTTTCCTATGTTTTATAGGTACTTTGAAAAGCACGGTGAAATACTCACAGCACAGCTTTTAAAAGTGTAAGGCTGCAAGACTCATAAGTACATTGTACAGCTCAGGACACTCTAATGCCAAGGAGGTAAGAAGACCACCCATTTTATTTCTTGCTACTATTTGCTATTTTATTTCCTAATAAAATGGGTGGCCACAACAACTCCATGGAACAGCACTTCAGTGCAACCCAGCTCAAAGCCCAGGCTATTCACCCCAGTTGCAGTTAGTCTCTCTGTGACAGAAAGGCTTGCCAAGTCAGGCTAGACAATGATGAAAGGAAGAAGAAGGCAGCTCCCTTTGGTTTACAGCTTGGAGAAGCACTTGCTATGGTCATGAACTGGCTGGATTTACCACTGATGTCCAGGCAGCTACTTCCTGACAGATAGCTGCATACACTTGATGTAATTTGCTAATTGTAAAGCTTGTTATCTGGGTCTCTCACTTTTTGATTTGAATTAATTAGAGTTCACCTCGATACAGCCACCTGCTGTGCTGTCACACGCAGCATACATTGGTACAACAAAAACAAGGAAATTTTTTAATAGGCTTACTCAAGCAAAATGTGCTCCCATTAGATGTGTGAAATGGCATCACTACAATGTCATAGACTAAAAAGGGGAACATCATTTATTTCAGCTGGCATGGTAATGATGCAAATGAGAGGAAAAAATGGTCCATTGCATTTATAGGCAGAAAACCCAATATATTTAAAATCTAATTTGACTTTACCAATTATTCAATATCTTTGAGTCTTTCTCACCTTCTGTATTTTTTCCTTGATTCAAGTTGAGCAAGAATGTGTGATTTTTTGTTGCTGCTAGTAGCAGTGTCAACATATTTTACACCAAGTATTTTCTGGTCTTGTGAGTGCAAACCTCCTCCAGCACCACTGCAACCATTTGCCCATATTCCTGCAGGGAAGCACTCTAGGCATATCATAGAACTGAAAATATACTCCCTTGCTGCATGTTTTTCAAACAGAAATAATCCTTATAACACAGAGCTAAGGAAAACATAAATAACTTTAAAAGTCCACAGTAGCATTTATCTTTTGAAAGCTGCTACATTCAAACTGTATTGAAAAACATGGATTTCCTTTTCACTAGGTGTTTAATATTGGCAAGGGTGGACTTACTGTGATATGGAATTGTATTTATTTTCTTTCTAACATTTTAAGAAATATATTAGAAATCATATCCTGTTTTCTTATACACAGCCCAAGTAAGCAGGCTTTTGTACTAAAGATGTCAGGACATCTGAAATACATCTGGAGTTATTTTTTAGCACAGGATCAGTAATGGGTGACAAATTTACTCCATTACTGCGTAAAGATGATTGAGCTGGCTTTGAACTATCTGTGGTGGTTTAGATTGGGTTGCCAGGAGCTCAGGGCAAAATAACGCACCCTGGCTGCTATGTCCTGTGGGCACATCACTCTTTCTCCAAAATTCCACTTTTCTTCCCCATTCAGTACTATTCACTGTCCTATATGTGCCTGGATGTTCAGTCAGGGACATTTTCATGATGTTTCACAGAGAAACGTCTTCAAATTTAACATGTACTCTGTAGGAGATACAACATCAACACTGTTGATAGAGAAATTGTTGATAGCTTATAATTTTTCTTGGAAGACAAAAGAAAAATAAAACATGAAATACAGAATTAAAATTATATCCAGATGACTGGATATATAGAGATAACACATGGCTCATACTAATGTCTCTTTTTGAAAATAATTAATACCGAACTGGTAGAAGGGTTCTAGACTAACCACATTATTATAGGAGCCCTCCTTCGGCCTTATAAAAATACATCATTTCCAGCATAATAAATTGATCTTTGTAAGAATGGCTAGTTATTTTAAAAATTCACACTTATAACAATATTTGGCATGGCTGAGCACTGTATCACTTGAATCTTTAACTCCATTCTACTTCTATGATGAAAGTGTCAATATTCCCATTTGGCAAGTGGAGAAATTGAAACAGAGCATCAAATTCGATTACCCAGGATCACAAAGGCTGTAGCTATGATGTAGTTAAACATATGGCTGTTGCTTCCACCACCAAGGGCTGCTCCCAGGAACAGAGCACTATGCCGCAGAAGCTGCTAATTCCATCCAGGACTTTGGGTAGAAGTGGTCACCTTAGCTAAGTACTTTAGGTCTAATTTATTGAGTTGCAGTTTTACCTTCAGAAGAATATGACCACAGAGAACTATCAGCAAAGTCAAAATTAAAAATTGGGATTTTTCTCTTCTAAAAGCAGTGTCATTTCTTCAGGTTTGCACTACATATCCATTTAGTTTTGCCAGCTAAAACACATGCAAGAAATAACTACTGCCAGCACAAAAATCCCCATCACCTGAGCATGCATGCAAGAGTGCACTACACACTGGAGTTAGCAGGAAGACAAATTGAAATAATCTATGGTAAAGAGTACACCGTGTTTAAACTTTGAAACCAAAGAACTGCAGGAAGACAAGGCTTCATTCAGCAAACATAGTTCAGTTGTTGATGCTAATGGTTTCAGAGAGGGATTAAGGAAAAAAATTCCATCCAAGGTGAAAAGAAGGCCTTTGAGCTTTCTGGTCGCTGATCCTAAGTTTGAATTCATGTTTGGTCAATGCCCTCAGTTTTTTGCTTCAAATATTGTCTGCATGTCAGAGTCACAGGTTTAGCACCATCTGACTTTGTCACTTGGATTCTATCTAGTTTTCAGGCTCAGAGTCTGGGTATAAATCTTTGTTCTGTGCAATACAAAACACAAAATGTGCAAACAAACTCACTAAAAGTGAGCTTTTCAATCAATATATTCATCAGAGAAAGAATCATAACTATCCAACAAAGGCCAAAGTTCCTGAAGCCTGTGAAAAGGAGACAATAATCCTAGACCCACTGAAGTTTAGTGAAAAAACTCCACTGAGTCAACTTGCCCTGAGAGACATTCATGTCTGTGTGGCTATGTTCTTAAGACCATCCCTAACTTCAAAACATGTTGAAAAGCAATATTTTTGTAACTATATAGAACTTACTGCATTCATGCAACTAAGAACTAGGCAACAGTTTGAACTTAAAGCTACAAAATTTTAAATCAGACAAATGGTGTTGATTTTTAACAGTGAGGATAATGAATCAAACTCCTGCATGGAGTAATGGTCCCTCCATCTCTGGAAAACTCCTTGGTGAAATCTGGAAACAGCTCCGGAAAGTTCACAGGTCAAAAAAATATTCAGCTCAGCGCTACAATGGTAGGTGAAACTTATCAATACATCCATACTAAAATCTACATCCTAAAACTAGTTAGTCAAGTAAACTCATCCTGCACTGAGGAATCACAAGAACAGGTTCAAATTCAAAGAAATTGGGAAAGTTACAAAATTCCAATTTTACTTAACTACAGAAATATTTCTAAATTGAAAAAAATTATCTGAATTCAGAAATGTTTAATGGGGAAGATTATTTCTAAGATGCTCCTGGTAGTTAGCTGGTGGCTGTGGGACTTCAAAACATTCTCACATATAGATATACTTTTTTTTTTCTGTCTGAGCAGGTTGTTGTCATTTACTGCACTGGGCAAAAATTTAAACCCAAAGTTTTCCATAGAATGATGTTTCTAACAGCCTTTACTGAGAAGTTTCGCATATGTGAACCATCTCACAAGTAATATGTTTATTACTCACAAGTACAAGTTTATGTGTGATTTGTGTTGGAGAAGACATTACTAACTTCAGTGTCAAAACTCAAGTAGAGAACAGAGGGCCAAGCTAGTGAGGCTGCTTTGCTTCTAAGGCAATTTGGGGAATACCAGGGTTATTTCTACCCATGTAGAAGCTTCAAGGAGAACTCTTAGACAAGAAGGTCTTTTAGTGGCAGACATTCAGTGCCCACATTTCTTTACAGAGCATGTAATAATCATGGCTGTTAAAACAATATCACTGGAAAATGCTCTACTGGGGTTTTTTTCCTGTTTGATTAGCTTTAGGGGACAACACACCTTCCGTAAACCAGGAAATCTTTAAAATACTGCTTTGATAAAACAGCAATCCTTTGTTGCTTTAGCAAAGCCCCAGAGTGGAGCCTAGTGAGATGCAGTGAGAGTGTCTGGGAGAGTCTTCCACAGGGTCCCTGGCACCAGCACGACAGTGAAGCTGCTGCTGCTACTGCTTTATGGAGGAATAAAAATGCCAAACACACCTTTTCCTTCTTCTCCCATCATTAGAAAAGTGAGAACTTGTTGCAGAGAAAAACAATGATTTCCACAAGTCAACCCCACAGTGTGTGGTGAGACTGCATATCACTCAATATTTCCATGGGCATGGAGAGCGGAAAAAGTGAGATCCTACCTCAGGCTGAGGTAGGACCTCTGCACATACAGAGAAAATGACAAAAATACTAACTAATGCACTATCTCTGAAATTCTCCTTAGGAATAAAAGGGGCTTGAGCTTGTAAGATCTGCCATTTTCCTTCTGTGCATTTGGACAAGTAACTTCACACAAATCTTTTCTTCCTCCATGTTTCCACTCAGGTCAGTCTCATTAGTGTCCAAGGCAGCAGCAGTAGAGTAGGTGAGATGCGTTTGCTGTTGGTTGTTTATTTATGTACTTTTACATTGATCCATAAATACATTTGGGAGCACTTGTACCATCTGCTACGCATTTGTCAGTCACTGAATGGAGGGTGGACACCTGGGGATGTCACTGGGTTTTGTTGATTTTCCTCCATTAGAGCTACTGTTTCCACTTTAAGCATGACGTGAGCATAGACCCTGGCTGACTGTAGCCAAAAGGCAGCAGATATGTGTATGTGGCACTGCCTCCAAATCCACCAGGTCTGAGTTTTCTCTCCAGCTTCCTTTCACTTTGCAGAGTTCCATGTATCAAAAGAGCATGACATGTAAAAAGATCAACCCTAGTGCTCCTCTGCAGCGTGAATGGCAATATTAAATGGTAATACGACAGACAAACTGAAGTACCTCCTATGTGTCCAGGACGTCACAAAACTCCAGATTTTGGGGGGAGGGGAAAAAAAATCACATTATTTAATGTGTTCCCCTAAAGTCTATTTTGACAGCCATTGCACATGTTCAGACACAAATAGGGAACTCCAAGAGTGTTTACCTGAGTTCCAGAACCAGAATATTGATTAATACTCTTCAAAAAAATCCCCTTTTTGTCATGTGACTAGGCCTTACCACCTATTTTTCCTGTCTATCTATGTGCACTCACAAATACACATTTTCTCACAAGTATGATCTCCAGAATCAACGAGATAGTATTTCCAATATTCATGTTTGAACTCTGACTTTCAAGACAACTACAGTAATAGTAGGTCGATTTTAACATAAAAGTTTGTAGTGTATTTGGAGTCTATTTAGTTTATGGTTTCAAAACAAGCCTCTTTTAGTCCAAAACTAAAGTTCAGAGATAACGATGTGATTCCAGCTACCAGTGTGCAAGGAAAAAAACACACTCCTATCACAAGAAGTAAATAATCACTGCCAGCTCCCAGCATTTTGCGCTTCAAAGCAGCTTTTTGCATCCTGCTGACCTAAAATGGTGAGTGCTGCCACTGGACTTCCCTGTGCTGAGAGAAGAGAGCACAGGCTTGAAGCAAAACTGCCCAAGGCATGCTCTGATACAAAGTCTCTCTAGTTCTGAGGGTACATGGTATCCACCCATCAAAGCCATGGTTTGTTGGGACTAAAGCAACAGAGCTTCTAAATACAGCTATGGCTGTGCCTGGTTATAAAAATTCAAGTCTGTGGGGGCTGAAAAGTTCCTTGGGCATAAGTAGGTTTGTAGGGCACACACATACAGATTTTTCACATTTTCCAAGAGGTTTGCCAGATGCCACCCTGCTTAGAGATTCTGCCATCAACTTTTAAAAAATCTTTTATATCCCACAGCTCATAGCTTGTGGCCTATAAGCTTTGCTAGCCATGAGTTCATAGATTAATATATGCAGTATTCTTGAGCCAGTTGTTATCCTGGTTGCTATGCTCTATAAATACATAGGAATAACTTGGAAGGTTTCAGGGAGTCATGAGAGCTGTTGGGATCCTCCTCTGGGGGGAGAGAAGGAAGGAAGGAAGGCTTGTTCATCCACCTTCCATGGGCTGTTACCTACAGCCCCTGCTGCTGCCAGGAAAACAAACTAGTTACAGACTGATTGCATGTTACTTCAATACTGTAAATGCTACTGCACTCAGTTTTCTTTCAGAATTGCCTCTGTCATTTCATCTAGAGCAAATTATCAATATTAGAAAATATATAGTTGCACTCGGCTTTCAAGAAATCTGAGAATATCTTATTTTTATATATTTGTAACAGGACTTAAGATATTTGCTTACCTTCAAATTTTAGTTTTCTATTTTCTTCATGAAATTTTGCTCATCATTTTTCTTCTTTCAGTCTTGCTACCTGCAGGATGGTGGTAGAGATGAGACATGCATCTCACACTGATGTCATAAATGAAATGAAAATAAATACTGCTTATCACTTGCTTTCGGTCTATTTTCTTTCTCATTCTATTGCTGTAATACAGAATTACAGCCATTTCTGCCTGTATGGGAGTCATGAACCAAATTTCCATTCTGAAACGGCTGTGAATTTCAAATTCATCCTTATTTTATGTGCACAACAGTTAAGAGAAGGCCATTTGTACAATCTTCTACCAGTGTTTGTATTTATTGTATTAGTAGCAGTGATGAGTGTCATTCCTCTATATAGATTATATTCAGTAGGACATAGGGTGGGCAAATCATATGATAATGTTTCTTAGGGGTCAGCATTAGAGAAAGGGATCATAGTAAAAACCCAAAATACTACCACAGTTTAAAAGCTATATTTGATTGGATGTACTGATATTTTAATTTTGTTCTTAAGGTTTTTAATTTTCTTTTTGAATTGCAAAATAAGAAAACAATACTGGAGTTTGTTGGTAATAGTTTCACAAATGACAGAGAAAGGAATATTTTTTTATTGCTTGAGGCAGAATAAGCAGTCCATTCTTTTGCTTGACCTCTGTATATCTGGAGAATATGTAAGCATATTGAAACTCTGTTGTGTTCTACAGTGGGGGAATGAAGTGCATCGATTGCTTGCGATTATTAGCTAGAGTGGGATAAGCCTTCTCCTTATTATGCAGATTAGTGAAGCTCTCAGTTCCAACATATTGTACAGATGCAGGAGAGCAGCTGCTCTTACAGATGGCAAGTACACAGCTCCATTAGTATGTATCTATTGTCTGCTCTTGGCTTGCTCAGAGGATGGACAGGATGGGTAAAGAGGAATTGTCACACAGTGAAATGTAAAGGAGAACACACACTCTTAAAAATCTGTACCCAGGAGACTATTTACACAGTGGGGCAGACAGCAATCAAATTAAAAATCCACCCTAAATAAGGACTTTCACATGTCACAATTAAGCTTCTCTAGTTTGAAAATATACTAACCATTAAAAACAAGGTATAGAATTCAAATTTGACAACTAAGTGGTATTAAATAAAAAGAAATTCTCTGAGGTTCATTGAAAATTTGGTCATGTATTTGGCCCACCCAAAGCTTTCTTTAACAAAAAACACCTCACTACCCCAAAGAACAAATCCTTGCTTATTTTGCATAACATTGAAGACAGAAAAGCAGAACTGTGCTTCATTTATTAAACTTTTCACCATCAGAATATAGCATTTCATGCAATTTTTTGCATTAATGAGAGCTGAAACAGCTAAATTTAAGTTTGTATAGACAGCATTGATTCTGCATCTATGTCAATTATTCTTTGCAAAAATGCTAAACAGAACATTAGTTAACCATGTGGTAATTTTTAATGTGGTGAACAATTCCTGAGGAAAGATACAGCTACTGGCTGACTGCTGAAAATGGTCTAGTGAAGAACAATTATTTATAACACAGTCTGTGGTTGGATGCACAAATTATGGATGTACCAGCAGGTTTTATGATATACTTAACATACAGTTTATCTTTATTTTTATTTAGTACAGAGATGACATACAGTGGAAAAGGATTGTAAGATACAAAGAAAGAAGGTGGTAAACGCTAAGTTACAGTCTCATTCCAATCTGAAAGTCTGGAAAGCCAAAAATGCCTAAACAAGTGCAAGGGAAAGAACATACATAAGAATAGATAAACAGACCATCAAGTCCATATAACATTTGGGAGGCACTTGTCCTTAGTGACAAGCCTTTCATGCAAGGCAATCTCAAAAGATGACTTGTCTGAGAGCAAAGTCAAATAGATTGTTACTGTGACATGCAGGGTCTGGAGATCAGGAGCACAGTGACTGGGCTACAAGGTGCCCCTGCATGACCTTCAGCACTAAGTCTGGGGTCCTCTGTGGTCAGAGAGAAATTAATTGGGTTTTTTGGATCATAGATTTTATAAGCAAAATACTAAAGGGTAAGGCCAAGGCCAAGGCCAAGTGCCACTGGTTTTGGGTTTTCTTTTCCCCCTAAGGTGTTATAATTGCAATTAATCACTCCATTGAATTTGGCTTGCAGATAGTCTTCACCTAGCTGCTGGGTGAAGATGCTGCATTTGCTTGTGTCCTTCATCTGAACTTCATCCAGAAAAAGACTTTGTTAAAAAAAATTGAGTAAGCATTCTCTTTCAAAAATGCAGTTGAATTTTGATAAGAATGTAAAAACATATGATATGAAAATTACAGGGAAAGAAGACTGCTTTGGACTGGCCAAGAGTAGAATATCTTTCTCCCAGAAAACCAGTATGATTTAATTCCCTTAGTGATTTGTGGGGTTTTGGGGGAATATAAGTGGTATCAGGCAATCCAGATATGCATCCATTCTTCTAAGCTTGACGCCATCTAACTGCACATTCAGGGAGAGGTTGTTTTGCTTCCCGTGAAGTCTTTCTTCCTAACTGCTATAAACTTACTTAAAGAAGTTGGAGATTTTCTTTGACAAGATGAAAATTCTCAAGAAGCTGAATGACAGATCTTTTCTTCTCACAGCAAAATTTTAATTTCTATTTCATAAAAGAGAGTAGCTATGCCAGGACACTAAGGTGGCTTTCCTGCTCTATCTGCTCACAGACAGTCCAAAGGTAAAAGCTGAAGTATGTTAAAAATATGTCCAGGTAGTCATGCTGTGCTCTCTGGATTTAAAATAAAATTAAAGCAGTTTTGAGCCTCTGGGCAAGGCTGATATGCAGAGCGCAGATGCTCAAGTCTCTTCAGGCAATGAGCTGTGTGAGCATCACCATGTCAGGCAGCATCTCAGGCAGCCCCTATGAGAAACTCCGGTGTCTTGAGATCTATAGATTAGCAGTACATCCAAATTAATCTTTTATCTGGTCTCACAGATTAAATGGATACACTTGAAGGATTTTGTTTTGAATGAGTCTTACAGGATTTGGGCTTATATGAGAGCAGAATTTTTACTTTCCTCCCAAATGCATCCTGTGCATCTGAGTTCACAGCACATGGCTCAGTCTGAGGACAATTGTGCAACCCCATCCATCCCCCATCAGTCTCCCTAAAGGCCACTGTTTCTATGTTAATCCAGTCAAACCCAAATCCGTGAGTATCAAGAATTCTGATTTTGTTCCTGAAGGGTTTTTTTTCATTAGTAATGATAAAATACATAAAGTTGATATGATCATCATAAAAAGATAACACACTGTTTAGGAAGAACAAAAGCTACGGTGGGCTACTTGGATCCAGATACTTCCTAAGTAATTTATTTTCTTCANCACCTAAAGTCTGTACTTTCTTCACAGCATATAACCATAAATTCCAGTACAATGTTCTGAGATCATTGCTTAATATAAAGAGAACATTCTCCTCTGACACTTTTCTGTTTGATAATTTGATAATTGATAATGCACTTGAAATTGCAAATTTGAGGGGTTTTCCAATGCTATTTGAAATGAGGAAAATTTTGTTGAAAAGTATTAGGTCTGAATAGATATTTTAACTGAATTTCAATATTAAGTCAAGATTAACTTCAATATGAAAAAAAAATGAAAAAGGCAGAGATATGTCTTTGCTTGTTCTGAATTTAGAGGGCTTTAATTCAACCCATCTCTAATATGAACAACCAGGACCATGCCCTAAATCCATCTTCTGACACTGAGGTGGGTTCAGGTTTAGATGTCAATACTGTATTGCTAATATAACAGGAGCCTATACCTATGTCATGCCACTTACATTCACAGATCTCTAGTATTTATAGTCTGGACAGTGATGTTTAAGTACCAGGCAAGTAGAGAGGGTAAGATACATTTTCATCAGCACAGAACAGAAAGAGTAGCAGAATGTCTGTCCTGAGAAGTTTGCCATACCAAACTTGCTAAACATGGGGCAAACTACTAGCAGAATTGATTGTTATGGGTCTAGGAAATCAGAACTATTTTTCATGAATTCTTTTGCTCTAGAATCTTTTTTTTTAATACAAAAGATGACACTACAAATCTCGGGGGGATTTTTTTCAATACATTATCTTGCCCAAAGCAATAATGACCTTAGCCCATACCATTCTCTTTTCAAGGAGGTGGGCTAACAGGCTGAGAGTGACCAGACTCTGCAAAACAGGGGAGATAGAGACATCTTTTACCAAATCTCAACTCAGTGCTCTGAAATGATACCTTATGAGAAAGTGTTCTCTATTGATTTAAAATAAAAAGCTAATTAAAAAATGGAAGTCTTAGAAAGTCATATTCCTTAAAAATGAAATCCATAAATAACTGACTTGACATGTATTTTAATAAAAGTCTTAACAATACACATGTATAAATACATTTTCACACGTTAGGTATGCAATAGTCAAGTACTCATTCAAGAGACCATGAAAAATACATGGAATATTGGTTTTGAAAGATAAAGAAATTTTCTGATGTTGCTCATACAAAACCAGGCACACCTTCTCTACATTCCTACTTGTAAATCTGGTATATATACAGCCAACTTTCCAAGGCTTACAGCTTTCCAGAAGAGACCTTAACGTTTGAAAGCCATTCATAAAGCACAATTTGAAGACAAGGAGTTCAAGCTTCCTGAATTAAACCTGTTGGATATTAAGTGTTTGATATATCTTCCACAAGAATTAAACAAACAAAAATTGTCTCAGCTGCATTTCACCATGAGATGGGTTGGATTAGAGGTCCCTTCCAACACTAATGATTCTGTGATAGTGTTAAAACAAAGAACTTTCAAACCAACTTTTATAATGGAAGTTGTGCAATACAAATGTTCATTATTTCCAGTGTAACATGCAGCTTCTTTGCTATGCTGACTTTGGATGAGCTTTACAGACTTTTGTGCTCCACGACGCAAGAATATAAAATCTTCAAGAAAAATACTCCAATGTACTGTATTTTTTCCTATTGAGCTATTTTACACAGTAAAAATATATTTAATATGGAAAACATTGATTACCTTCAGACAACAGCTATTCTTTCAGAGCTTATTGCAGCCTGTTACATTCAGTCAATTAGAGTAAAAGTTCTAGTCTGGGCTCAAGGAATTTCAAGCAGCATTAATCTAGCAGAGAAATTCACTGTCACAGTTATCAATGGCAAATAACTTGGGGTTGATAGGAAGATGGTAATCTGACCTAGATAATACACTAATCCATTTCTGGCACAATTAGTAGAGCTAACTGTAAGTACTTTTCTCACACTTTGAATACTGCTATGACTTTTAGAGTTTTTCCTCTTTCACACTAAAGAAAACTTCTTAAATTCCTTTTTCAAGGAGACAATAATTTCCTATGATTTTCAATAATCTTATTACCAGGGGATTCACAAGAGGTGTTGTATAAGACAATTGAAGATCATGTGAGGACAAAAACCTTAAAAAACCCAACTAACCAACCAACAACAACAACAACAAAAAATTCAAAAAACCCGAATATATAGACTATATGTATTCTAGACTCCTCATTTACCGAAAAGTAACTTCTTGGGGCTATGTGTGATAAAGAGAATGTATCCTTACAGAGCATATTAGAAGATGTTTAATCAGAATTGATCTAGAAGAACAAGACCTCATAATAGAGGTCATTCCAGCACAAGACTCTGGTGCTTCAGTCTTTAGCAGACCTGAATATTGAAAGAGATTTCTCTGTGCACTGTAAAACTCACTTCTGCTGATGAAAACAATTCACATAATTTGAGAGAACTGGAAAACAAAAAAGTGCACCTGACAGCTGGGCCAGATTATTCTACTGAAATTAAAACCTCCCACAGCTCTTCAAGCAGCAGTCCTTATGTACCAGAATCTGTTGTATCATGCATGATTTTCAGTGCAATGCTTCTGTGCTGCATAAACCATACATTTTCACAATTCTTTCCCTGGTGAGGTTGGTAAAATAATTTATGCAAAATAAATGAGAATACGGAAAGGTCAATCAGGGTACACACATTACAGGAGAGGTTTGCTGGTTTTGTTTTCTTCCTCCAGACTAATGCTTAAATCTCTAGATATCAAGAATGCTTAAAAGAAAGATAACAGACAACAACTGCAATAAAGTTAGATGCCCTTTAGATTTCAAAACTCCTGTATATTTACCAAATTACTTTCAAGACAAATCCTGTCTAAATAGAAGTTTAGAATTAAAAAAAAAAATTACTGTGTCAGATGTCTTCAAATAATCCATGTTTTAAAAAAAGGATTATAAATGTTTTTCTCTTTATAAAAGAATATTAAGAAATTGTGACTAAGATAGAAGAACTTAGCCTGAGACAGCCAAAACTTACTGAATTCAGATGACTCTGTGTTTAAACAGCAATATTTATCATATTATGACAGTCACAGCTGAAAAAAACCCTACAAGTTCTATGAAACATGTAAATGCTCTGCAATAGACTTTACATCTTTATTTACCTTTTGTTTATGGAACTTAACAGAGAGACTTCTTGGGAAACAAGCTCTTCTAAAGCCTGAAAATGATAATTTTTCAGTGTTCCTCTATGATGATTCCATTGTGCATCAACTAGAACTTCAAAATTTAAGCACTAACATGCATGACTCCCTAAGGTGATAAGTACATTTTGACACTAAAGCAGGAATTACAATGTACTTCTCTCTCCCTGTAAGTGAAACTTGAGTAGATAGAGAATTAGCTAAGTATTTTTCCTAGGAGGCGAAAGGTGGCCACTACTTCCTGAAACACTCAGCTGTTATGTTTTCTTATGATCCCTACTGTTCCCACTCTTTAATATAAAATGAAAAATTGAAGATGATTTTAAGTGAGGAGATAATTCTTTGAAGCTACATCTTTCATTCTGAATTGGCTGTCAAATGTATATATAAAGGTGTTAGTAGAAGGTAACATGTTAGTAGAAAGGTAATATGATTATGGGTTATATGTGCACCCATAAGCATTGTTTGTTTAAAATAGTATAGGAAGTTTTTGTTGTATTTAGGAGGACAGTTCTGTGGCTAAGACTTGAGGGTGGAGCTCAGGAGGCAGGAAAGTAAACAAAGCCAGCCTCAGTCAGTTGCTTCTGCTTCCATCTCTTCCCACCTTGTTTGTTTAGCACTTACACCCTTTAGGACAGGTATTTTAACTACAGTATTAACCCACAATTCTCCTCCAAGGCCTCTGTGTACTTATCTACTGCAAATAAACAACGCAATATTGAGCATCAGTCATAACAAGTAGAGGTAAGTTGTGCACGTATCCACTGTGATTCCCTTTTAGGCCAGGTGAGCTCTTGCAGACTTGTGGTTGCCAAGCATCAGACTGCTAAGCAAAAGTGAAGACACTTCTCATGGCAGTGGCTGCCAAACCGCCACACCAGAAAAGTCTGCAGCACCCTAGAAAGGGAGCTACTGTGTAAGAGACCAGTTAGAAGAGAAAAATGAGGAACATTAGCATTTAAGCTCCCTGCATTTGTTGGAAGCCAAAAATGGTCTCCACAGGGCACAGCCAAGTCCAAGGGAGAGATGAGCAGGTGAGGAGGAGGAAGGAGACACCAGCCACTATCCAACTTTTGCTTCCAGACCTGCAGTCCTGTTGTTTTCCCATATACCATCTGCCCTCATCCAAGGCACATCCCACACACAGTAATACATAGTTGGTCCAAGCCTACAAGCTTCTCTCAAATCTTGCAGGCTTCCTGCATTTTCCTCCCACTGAATAGCAGGATTCAGCTTTCAGCAAAATTTCCCTTGACAAGTAAAGTATTGCTAAGCACAAAACACTTCTTTCCCTCCTCTGTCACTCAGCACTGCGGGTTCTCAGCAGTCAGACACCCAAATCCTACCAAAGAGCCAAGAGCATGTTCTCTTTCCCAAATATTATCTCAAACAGCACACCTCTCATCCTGTCAACAGAAGTGAGGTCTCAGACACTGAAAGCCTGTCTTTTCCATTAACTTCAGAATGTAAGTTACTTAAGAACTTTGAAATACCTAAAGAAAACTCTGCACAATCATTTTCTACTCCAAACTGTTGTAACATACATTTGGGTAGGGCTTCCAAGAGCCAGATCGTGTTCAAAATAACAGTCCATCAACCTGATCTTGGTGCTGCATATGTTACTGACTGGACAAATTAGGGATTAGTGAACCTGGTGATTATACATCTGGAAAAGATGATATAGATAGATACAGACTGGGGAATGTGATGCTAGGAAAGGGACCTGGGGGTCCTGGTCAATGGAAGTGGAATATGAGTCAGCAGTGCCCTGGCAGCCAGGAGGGCCAACCATGTCCTGGGGGCATCAGGCACAGCATCACCAGCTGGTCAAGGGAGGGAATTGTCCTTCTCTGCTCTGCCCTGGTATGGCCTCACCTTGAATATTGTGTGCAGTTTTGGGCACCACAATATAAAGACATAAAGATATTAGAGAGTGTCCAAGGGAGGGCAACAAAGATGGTGAAGGGCTTTGAGAGGAAGGCATATGAGGAGTGGCAGAGGGCACTTGGTCTGTTCAGACTGGAGAAGAGGAGGCTGAGGAGAGACCTTATTGCAGTTACAACTTCCTTGTGAGGGGAAGATCTCTTCTCTGATCTCTTCTCTGTGGTGACCAGTGACAGGATCTGAGGGAATGGTCTGAACTCGTCTCAGGGAAGGTTTAGGTTGGATATTAGAAAAAGCTTCTTCACCCAGAGGGTGGCTGTGTGCTGGAACAGGCTCACAGAGAAGTGGTCACAGCGCCAAACGTGGCAGAGTTCAAGAGGCATTTGAATTGATACACTGAGGCACATAGTGAGACTCTTGGGGATGGTCATGTGCAGGGCTAAGGGCTGGACTTGATGATGCTTGTGGATCCCTTCCAATTCAGCATATTTTGTGACTCTGTGATATAGACATGGAATTACACACACACACACATACATATCCTTTAACAAGAGATTGTTTTTCCACCTCTTTCAGGACAAGACTCTACAGAGACTGCAGGACTTTCCTAAGCCTGCAGCCACAGATGTTTCTTTTGGGCTTGATAATGAGGCCTCAACTCTGTTTGCATCAATGTGTCTTCTTCATTCATGACAGAATTCCCATTGATGTCACAGCGATATTAGAGAGGACTGCAGTTGCCTTAGAAATACCCAGAGTAAAGCTATAGCAGAGCTATACTTTTTACTCAATCACACACATGCAGGTATTTGGGCAGGAGGGAGGAAGCACAGGCAGAACAATGTCATATAGCATGTGTTTCCATGATCCCTACTGTAAAGGATTTCTGACCATTTTAGTGAAAAGAAAAAAAATCACTAAACTACTTACAAGATAATGCACTGTGAACAATTCTTCTCTAACTTCTACCATCACAAGAGTTCAGCTTACAAGAATAAAGGATGTTATAAAATCTAGGGCCATTACCCTTCTACATAAGGTTTACTTAAAATACTTCTTGTAGGAAAAGTTCTTCCACTTGCCTAATATGTGCTTTGTCTGCTTCGTGTTTGCAGCAAAAGTGACATTCCTGGTAAGCTGAATACCACCAAAGACAAGCAGACCCATTAAAGAGTCAAAGGAGCTCCTTTATTTGTCTCACCCATATATGTAAGAATTTTGACTCTTTCATCATATCCCATTGTATTGCATTATGCCTATTCAGCAGGTCAGCAATAGGAGACACAAATATTTTAGTGCCCATGGTTTGCATGGTTGTTTTCCTAAAAGAGACAAAAAGGAGGGAAAAGTTATTTGTAGTGAGACCAACACTTGTACTAACATGATTGCTCAGCATGTATTCCTCCAATTAGAGTAATACTGACCTTTACACATGAGTTACTAACTTAAAGATCTAGAAAACCACACCTAAATTAACATTTACAATTCAGCTCTTGATATGAAGGACTGACACAAAGCCCAACTGCAAGGTCAGTAACCCCTACAGTATCATTATTGTCTCAAAATGACCAAAAAGAATTGATAATTCTGTGATCATCATGCAAAAAGGAAGAATTCTGTTTGAATTACATAACAGATGTTTGCTAGGATCCACCATGCAGCCTGCATACAGTTATGCTAATTTGGCACTGTTCCCCTTGAAGTTAGCTCTGAGTCATTAGAGCACGCAGCTAGTAGGTCCTTCTGTCTAACTAATAATTGCCTATTATTGATATTAATTAACATTTTTTGCACCTTCCCTCAGCTTTGACCTAGTATCTGTTGGTAGTCTAATCACAGTGGCCTATTAAAAGTCAAAATACAGAGGCCTATAGCAGTCACGAACCATTTATCAAAAAGCAAACAAGGCCAATTAAACAGGCAGCCAGACAGTTGTCTTGATTTGCCACTGACTGTTTCTTGATCACCATTATAAATTGCTAATCGGGCAGAAAGCGCTAAGCAGTGCATCTGCAGGGGGTGGTTATTGCTCATTCCCTGCCTGGTGACAGGTGAGGGAGGCTAGTGATGGTCTTATTGATGTGAACTGCCCATCAGTTGGTAGTTATTGTTAAAGTTCATGATGCTACAGCTGATCCTTTCCTGCTGAGAGTCAATCAAATTAATTAGTGATAGGAATAATTCTGTATTATTCTAACCCAGAAATACAGAAGGAACATACTTTAATTTTGTTCTAGAGGCACTAAGGAAAAAAATCTCCATGTATTATAGAGTGTGAGGATGAAAAAAAGGGGAAAAAAATCAAATATCGCTTCTTCCATTATTTTATAATAAGGGCTGCAGCTAAAGGTTTTTATAGCCACAGATCAAGAGATCATAATAGAAGCATATTGACAGATTTTTTCTGCAATACTCCAAGGAACCGGCTGTAGCAGGAAAATATATCAAAACCTTATCATCAGAGCTGAGATCTTCTGTGAAAAATCAATAAAGAGTTATACATGGTTTGAGTTTAAACAGTTCTCTGTAGTCATTTAAACATAGTGCATCTGTGCAGCTTTTTACCTCTGGAGACTAGTGTAGCCTAGCAACTGCAAGGCTTAAACCGATTAACTACAAATGAAGTACTGTACGCCTATCAAAGCAATTGCTCATGGTTGCCTTTGTTGCAGGGGCTGAGCTAATTGAACATGATACAGTATGAAGATAATTAACACCCATGAGTTTGTTAATTGCCTGTTAACATTACAACACAGGCTCTGCAGTTCTTTTTAACTTGTTCTTCTGCAGCATCTTCCTCCCTTAAAAGGGTGCGGGTCTCCTTTAGTTAGCAATGATATCTTATAGTTTATTAACCCTTTTCCAAGGAAAAGAAACATAACCCACAAGTAACGAAGTAAATGTATGCCCTTGTCAAACACAAACTCCCACTTAGTCCAAGCAATTTACAGGGAGAAAAAATTTGGTTTACATAGGCTGTACAAAATATGTTTATTTTCAGGGCTAATTTATTTCAAGCAATTTAGTCATTATAAATGCTTTAAAATATCTTTTGTAGGCTGCTTTTATGACTCAGCTGCTCTGCCTTCTAAACTGAACGATAAATGTCTTTTAGGGTTGGAATATTAATTGAAGGCAGCATCTGGTCAGCAGCTGACCTCCCATACTTGTCTTTGTTGACTAACCAGTTAAAACTAACAGCTTATTTGCTTTATTTACCAGCTTCTCTTTCTATTATGTGGGTGGAGAGCTAAGTTCTATTTTAATTATGTCAAAAGGTAGTGCCAACTAATATAAAATAGAAGTGATTTTCCTTAATCTATTATTCTGAAATAGATTTTATTTGAGCAAATTTCTTTTAAATTGGTTTTTGTGCTAGGGAAAGTATTTCCTTTATTATGCTGTCTTCTGAATTTGTGAAGAATGCATATGAAAGCTCATAAAGACAATGTAATGCATGCCATAAAATTATATAGGGCATTTCCTCATAAGGAGGCAATGCTTGAAGTGAAGCAAAATACAAGAAACATAGACAAAAATAATAGTATTTGGTTGCCATAGGCAAGTCTCCACTGTATAAGCTCTACATTTCCAACATTGAATGTAAATGCCTTGATTGTGTCACAGTTGTTTAGAGCAGATTTTCTTAAACGATGTTGGGTTTCTGAGCTGTTACTGTCATAGTTAATACTGGCAGAGAAGCTGTTCCCTTGAGGAACACTACTAGTGCCCAATTACAAGTTCCATCATCAATCATAAGTATTATTTATTCAGCAAAATGAATTGCTAATTAATAACTGATGAGCATTATGGCCTTGAAGTCTGTAACACTATTAATTACCTTGGCAATTGGGATTCTGCCGGTGTAGACTACCAAGCACATTTTCTCAACAATTAGTATGGCAAGATTACAAGGCGCATACCTGCTATGATAACAAGGGTGTGATGATCTCTAAGGCTTTTAGAGAGCCATGCAGTGTCTGCAAAGAATAAACAAGATTATAGCCCCACTGTGCTGGACTGTATCCTTAAAATTGTCCAGTGACAAAGAGAAAATCATTTTCTGCAGTGTGTTGACTGGAAGATTTGGCATCACACGCTAAAATGCATGTTCCTGCATAGAAGCAATGTGGTGGCAGTATGCTCAGGGTAATGTTGCTGCCTCCTGTTTGGTACCCCACGGCTCTTTGGATGCTGTGGTGCGCTGTGATTAGTACACTGACCTGTGACTTTAGACCTCTAGCAACTGCTACCTACATGGTCTCATAGTGGTTACACATTAACATCACTGTAAAACTGAATATTTAATGAGAAAAGAAGAACACAATGTACAAAAAGAGCAGATGACTTCAGTATTCAGAATGCTGACATTAATGTTGCTCTACAGGTTGATGATTTACTCACAGTCCTCCTCACAGAAATCATCTGCTTTCTCTTCTACTCCTGTACCACCTTGCATTTTGAGTGTAAACTCCCTGGGGCAGAAACTGGAGCTATATCTCTCTGTAAAGTATCCAGAATATCTACAGAGCTGTATGAACAAGCAGAGTATTGCCCAATAAACTGCAAGGCTAATGTCAGCTCCTGCTACAATGCCAAGATTTGCTCTTTGATTGTCAATAAAATACAACCTCTTGCAAGAACTCAGCTAAGCTTCAAGATTATGTGATAACTGCACAGTGATAAAGATAAAAATTATTATTGTGGAACACAGAGCACTCAAATGTGGTGTATGCACTGTAAAAACAAAAAATCCAGCTGCAACACAAAAGCAAAGCCCTATATGAAAGGCATCATACCTGCATCTGTTTTCTTTTAAGTACTGAAAGGGCCTAGAAGATGCTGGAAACATGTGCTAAGTCTATAGCATGCTGGTGGCCTGTCACTATTACAATTCTAACTCCTTACCCCAAGGCTAAATTTTGCCTTCATCAAACAATAAAACCAACAGCAGTTTCTGGACCATGCAGCAAACAGTTATATGCCATCCCATCAAAAGAGGCATATTTGCTGTAGCTATCCAGCATGAAGCTGGCAATGTACACTCATAATGGCTAGGTAATCAGCTTTGTTGGAAACCTCCAGGTACTGGACAACTTTCAAATAGCAAAGTGAAAACCCATTAACTTAGGGTTGTTCATCACTGTGAATATCTTTATGGGAAAATTTTCAGAGTTTGATCCTAGATGGTATGTTTCTGATTTCTGTATGTGAATTAAAAAAGAAAAAATATGTTCTTTCCTGAAAAAAATAACAATGAAAGCAATGATCATCCTGATATTTACACAGAAATTTTTTTTCTTGTCCCTCATGGATGGCTTAGACATAGATAATTTTATTTGGAGGCAGAACAACTTTAGCTTTTGTTCCTGAACCAAATGGTTTCTACTGGATGTCAAACTACTTTTTGTCTTTATATTGCCTAGTTACAAAATAAAACAAAATCCTTTACTCTTTAGAAAACAAAAGTATCTAAAGTAAAATGTGGAGAAAACGTTTCTTGGCCATGCCAACTATCTTCATATGGAGTAGACCAGATCATACTCAGCTATAAATGCTATCAGTCTTCCTTTTATCCTACTAATTGTAAGGTCTGCCTGGATCCCTATTTCTCACCTTGAGGGGTAAGGGGAGGAGGGGGCCCTATCCTGCAAATATGACTATCACCTCACAGACTACCACCATTCCAAACTCAGCTATTTGGGAATCAACTGATTTGCAAAGACTTTGCTAAAGGAAATCTTTGATCACTGTATGTTCATTTTCACTTGCGCTATTATGTAAAACCACCCAGGTAAAGAAGAGACTACTTTAGTGATAGAGTGCATGAACACAATCTGTGCCAAGTTTTGTTCCCTCTACCCAGAACAGTTGTCCATCATTTTTTTGGCAAGCCCTATGCTGTCCGACACCCTGACATATCCTCACATCATGACAGCATACTACAGAAACAAAAGTCTGGAAGCAAAACAGCTTTCACAATATTTGGCCATCTGGCTTCATTTGTTGTAACTTGGAAGGAGAGAGCAAGGGCCCTTGGCTGTGATGTCCTGGGATTTCACCTAAACCTGGGGCATGGCTGGGAAGTTTCCTCAGCCTGATACACACCACCTCTGAGCCTACAGGTCACATCTGCCAATAGTAGCTTGTCTATCTCATAAAGGAAATTAAAAGTATACATGTGCGTTTGCATACATATATGTGCATCTGTGTATATATATGCATATACACATATATGTGTGTGTTCTGGAGTGAGACATCAAATTGTGAACAGTGGCTACTGATGGAGGAGGTGGTGAGCAGGAGCATCACAGCACCCATCAAACATCAGCCATTTTGCTGTGTTGGCTGAGGGGACGTTATTTGCTGTAGGGGAACAGGTGTGTGGCTAGGGGCAGGGACACACTGGAGTGGCTGGCTTGTGATGTCACAGAATCACAAAATGTGCTGAATTGGAAGGGACTCACAAGGATCATCAAGTCCAGTCCTTAGCCCTGTGCAGGACCATCCCCAAGAGTCACTCCATGTGCCTGAGGGTATTGTCTAAACACTTCTTGAACTCTGTCAGGTATGGTTATCACAGAGAAGAGATCAGTGCCTGTCCCTCCTCTTCCTCTCATGAGGAAGTTGTAACTGCAGCGAGTTGTCTCCTTCTCCAGGCTGAATGGACCAAGTGCCTCCAGCTGCTCCTCATATGGCTTCCTCTGAAGGCCCTTCATCATCCTCATTGCCTTCCTCTGGAGGGCAAACTCAGTGGGGTAAGAGCTGCATCAGAGCATGCTCTGTGTGGAATGCCACAGGGAAAACCCTAGCCTTGAGCAATAAAACAAACCAGTTCCAACCAGTTACCTGGAGGATCAAGTCTACTGCACCAATGACAAAGACCAGATACTCTTTTGCTCCTAAAACAGAGCATGTGCCTTTGCTAAGAGCAAGGGCAGAAACACAGTAAGGGAACTGCCATGGAATTGGCTCAGGCAAAGCTGTCCTGAAGCCAAATCAATCTAAAGCATCATTATCTTTTCAGAAAACTATGTCTGAGCAGTGCCTAAAGGAACCCTGGAACTCATAAACTTGCTCAAGGTACAAAATGCTGTGATGCATTTTAGATGATAATAAATTTTTTAACTCTTTACTAAGTATTGTAGGAATCTGTAAACTGACAGTGTTTGCTAGAAAATGCTGTACAATACTTGGAAAATATTGCTTAAAGAGATGAAGTGGTTTTGCTCTGTGTCTCATTGTACTTCCTTTGGATAAAGGTGAAGAATCGTTTAAACTGTGGGCTACAATATTTGTAAAGTTTAATCCAGGAGATATCCATGTCTGGGAAAAACCCTGTGTTGAATTTTGCATTTAATTTTGAGAAACTTCTGTAGACAGTTCGAGGGCCAGGAAGCATGTAAAGTTCATAGCCAGAACTGCAGAAGCAAAGGTCTCATTTTAGAAATAACATCCATTATGAATGTTAAAGCTGATAGATCTTAAAATTAGTTTCTTTCAAATCCTGCTCAGTGCAGCATGTAAACTAATCATGAGGTGTTGAGATTGATACCTGTTCCATATTTCATAAAACATAAGGTAGTGTATTTTCTATTCCCTGATTGAAGTCAAAATAAAAAAGACAAAGAGTAAAATTGCTTCATAGTAAAATCACTCATTTGTTCAATTTTGTCAAGCTGGTATTTGGTCCTCCAGAGACATGTTCATCTCTAGAGAGTTCTTTTAAGAAGTTGCGAAGGAAGTTAATGGAAGACTGAAGCTAATGGCACACTCTAGGGAAAAGAAACTGGGAAACTGTGTTCTAAAAAGCAGCATGAGCTGTTTGAGACACGTGTTGCAGGAGCCTCAGCTCCCCTTTATGACTAGCAAACACATTTCACTGTGAATTTTCATACCCTGCTTCAATCAACTTTCTTCGTGCCAAATTCCTCTTCATTTTAAGCTATCTGCAGCAGTGTGTTCATCTAGATTCAACAGTGTTCTACTTAGCACTGAAGCAGATCTTTATCATAATTTGTATTATATTATAGAGAGTAGGGCAGTTTGCAGTACTAGTCTAATGTGTGGGCTCAAAATCATAATTCTTGCCAAAAGGAAACTTAGAGTCAAATAGATTTTACAAAAGTTAATTTTCCATTTTCATGTATAGTTTTTGGAACTCAGGATTTTGTGTGAGATCATTTAGATGAATTAAGCATACAAAGCTTTTGAGGAGAAAGAGACTACATCTTTCATGGTCAACAGCAACAAACTTAGACCAGAATACACTTTCTGAAAAGAAAATGTGATGCAAACAGCCTACAGTTTGCTGAGCCCTGCACTGAACTGTTGAAGTGAAAAATTAGGGGAATGTAAAGGAAAGAAGATGAAATGTTGAATATACAAAAAAATTTATAAAAGAAAAAAAAGGATTAAGGTGATTTTATAATTAAAACTCACTGTAGAACAATAACGTGTAACAGAGATGGTAATAGAGAAAGCGACAAAAGAATCCAGAACTCTAACAATTAATTGTACAAAACAGTTACCAAAATAGAAGCACTTTTCTAGGAAGAGGCAGGGTAGAGGAGGGCGGGGAAAATACTTCATAGAAGAATACACAATCCTGAAGGGAAGAGAAATGAGGTTTTACAAGGCTGTTTGAGCTTATGTCAAACACAAAAACAAGGGAGCATAAACTAAAGCTAAGGGAAGGGTCAGACCCTCAAGGAATTTAGTCAGAATTTCTTCACATAGGGAGTACTGAATATATAGAATAAAAGGCAAAGGGCAGCAATAGAGGAAGAAAATATCTCAAAACTATTTCAAATGGTTATAAAACAGAGCCAAAGCTCTGAAAACAGTACGAAACACTATGGAGCAAAATTGCTGTCAAAGAAAGAGAGGTAAATGATCAGACTTGCTTCCTACGAGGCTTATTTTCTAAATTTCTCCCTTACAAATGCAAAGTGAGTGCTGTAGAAGCCCCACAGGACAAAGAAATATGCCATCTCATCCCCAACAAGATTTCTGGACACCCAGACGCTGGTGACTTAGTGTTCTTACTGAAGTACTTGCTTATTCCCCCTTTACTGAAAAGTGAAGTCCTCAGACTGCCATCAAGCTGCCAACTATCTCCAAAAGCACCCAAAATTTGTAGATGCATTCCATTTTTCAACACCAATTTTTGAGATATTCCAAAAAATTGATGCCACCACTTTGCTTAGGTGCCCCTCAAGAAGAAGGTTTTCCTTCTACCTGGTTGAAGAACAATGGCAGCTGTCTCCTGGAAAGTTTTTCAGTGTCCAAAGCAAGACATACATTCCCAAGACATTGCAACTGTGGGCTGGAGGGGCTGGGGAGTGAGCCAGCCCCACTGGGCCAGGCTGTCCAGTCAGCTGAGCTGTGGAGATGCCTTGAGGGGTACCACTGACACAGCACAGTACAACATAGAGCATGCCCTGCGTCCTGCACAGGGCTCCTACAGCTTGCTCTGGGCCTGTTGTGGTGATGCACTGACATGAAGTTACAAGATACGTTGTTGTTCTCATCCTCATCCATAATGGGAATCAAGCCCTTCAGATCAAAGTCTTCATTAGATATCTATGCATCTCACTTTCACCAATTGCAACAGGTATGAACATTCAAAGATGCTTTGATGCATTAAGTTTAACTAAATTTTGCCAGTAAACTATACACATGAAATAGTAAAACCACTGATTAAGGTGTGTGCTTCAGTTGCCTGCTCCTTGAGCTTCCTTGGCTGCATGCCTGACAACATTTTGCCCAGGCTTAACAATATACAGGCAGCAGTTTGCACTGCTCCCCATGGACAATCATTCAGCAGCCTAATATATTTCAGTAATGATTTTTTCCTAAGATTCACCTTAAATTTTCTCTTGCTTAATTTCAACCCATCATTCTTAGTTATACCTGCTTGTACTGTCCTAACTAGTCTCTCACTCTCTTTCTTTTTTTTTTTTAATTCAGACTCCTTTCAAACTTATCTGTGTTTCCCATCAATCATCCTCTAGTGAAGTCATAGATATGGCACTTAGCTTTTTTTTAATCCTTTCTCATCATCTGGTCCCTTCTGCTCTGATTGCTTTATTGCTCCTCTCACCTTCTCAACAGTTTGTCAATATTTTTGTAACGATGCTGTTCCCAGGATTTCATGCAGTATTGCAGGTGTGGCCAAAGACTGACAACTACCAATTCTATTGCCACTCTAATATTAAGTCCTTTTACATAAAAGCCCAAACTGTATTGATCACTGTTATTTCTGCCCTCACATTTCAAATTCACTACAGACATAGAGCATCAGCAAAAAATACTGTGGGTTATAGGACCCAGTTTTCAGGAGGTCCCTGTTTCAGCTGCAACACCAGTTTGCAAAAAAGCCAACACCAAGCTGTCTCTAAATCTGATCTTTGTTTGCAAGTCTGCTGAGAGCATAGGCCCAAATGAAAGCAATAAATGCTTAAGAAAAACAAATAAATTGGGTTTGAGCTTTTTCAGAAAATTGTCTGGAGCATCACTTCAGTCAGAGTCAATTGGACAGTCCTAAGCAATCTGGTGCAGGCCTGAAGACCCTTCAGCCATAGCACACAAAGTGGTGACATTCCACATAGGGAACCTTCTGCAAAAGCAAAGGAAGGCTCACTTGAAAAACTTCAGAGTTTGCTGTGGATTTTGTTTTTCACTTGGGACTCTAGAGCTGGAGTACATAAAGGGCAAACCTGTCATCTGTTAAACATAAGGCCTAGGGAAAGCCAAGCCTCTGAACTACAGTGAAGCCAGAAGGCCTCTGAGCCACAGAGCCCTACCAGACCACTACCAGCTCACCACAGCCCTAGCACACCTACCAGCACAGGGACAATACCAGTCCTGCTTCTCATCATAGAAATAAAGAATTGAATCCCCATCAGTATAACTTTAATAAAATTACCCCATTTTTTTGCATTGGGACACAGTAAATTAAACTTTTGGTAAATTCTGAGTAATCTCTCTTAACATTGATACTTCTTTCAGGAATTCATTCTCTGGCAGCCTTTTCTCCAAATACAGCTTTAAAACTAACATTCACTATGTAACCACATAAAACACAGTGTATCTCATAACAGGTAGTGTTCATATAATTCAACTAAAGAGAAGTGAAAAGATAACTTCAGTCATTACCACAGTACAGGCAGTAAAGCACTAACCCTCTGCTCACCAAGTACTTGTGTGAGCCGTAGGACAGTAACTTCATAGAGAAATATTACATTCTGTAAATGCTCAGAGAGGGAGAGTTAAAAAAACCCAAAGAAATGAACAAAAACCCTAAACAAAAAATAAGAGTCTTTAAGCTCCTTATCCTTAAATTAGTCCAGACTTGAGTAGTTGTATCTGCAGTGAGTTAGCAGGTAATCCTGACTCCTCCCAGCAAAAGACAAAGAGGGAAGTGTGCACCCAACCACAGTTCCTTCAGGCACCTTTCAGAGGTGTGTGTAATAATTTGTTTCTTCATATTTTGGTTCTTTTGCAAAGACTTATCTCTCAAAGTCTGATCATCTTAACTAAAATCTCCCCAGTTGTGTTTGCTATTCACTACAATAATGCCCATGTGAACAAAATCAGGTCTATGGACTTCATACTGGATGAAAGAAGAGGCAGTGTGTATAAGCACCATGTTAGTAGAAGAGAATATGAAGAAAAGTTTCCAGTCACAGCTTTACTTCATTAAGTTACTTTAAGTTCTATTCACATGCAAAGCCCAGGTAAGACAGAATGTGGGTGAATAGGGACAGTCCTGGAGACTGAATCTCTGGCCTAAACTAGTTACTGTTCTTTAGCTGAGCAGTATCACTCCTACCTTCTCTTAACCAATCACAAAATTGAGCATGTGAGTTTAAACCATTTCATTTCAATTCTCCCAGGGGACAGTGTCATGCCATATAAATTCCTGAGACACAAGGTATTAAAACCAACAAGGGCTTGGTGAGTGTCCATTTATTTTGCATTTATTTGTGTAAATCCCAAGGTAGTTACAAATTTCAGAGATTACCTATTCTGAAAAACGTTAGGGAAGGAAAGTAACCAGCAGTGAAGTATGGCCACATCTGGTGTAGAGCGGGGAGAGCACAACTGATCTCAGCTAGGCAGGAATAATGCAATACTCTGTTGGTATCTCTCTGACATATCATAGATATCATATGCATAGTAAAACAATTTACTTCATAAACAAAATTTCTATGAAGACAGTTGCCACATCAGTTCAAAATAGTGATCCATCTAATGTGGAGGGTGTTTCCTACTAAAGCTTCAACTTTTTAAAGAACAAATACAAGAAGTCCATGCCAGGCAAACAGAATAAATGTACATAGGAGAGATAATTTCCTGGAGTCTCTTGATTACTCATTTTCTTAGATCCGAAAGCCTGAGAGCTTAGTTCCCCCTAAAACCATGTACACCATGTCTAAGGAAACTCAGAAAACACTGTGTAAATGTTGTAATTCTTTTTCAAGATTCACTAGCTACTTAGCTTGGATAGCAGCTCATTGCAATAAGTCTTGTAAGATGAATTAAAATAACTCTTTTTTTTTCCTGAAATGTGCATTTTACATCTTTTTATTCAGGTGTCATGAGAAGAGGCAAAGTGGTTCTGGTTTTATATTCTCAATAGCATCTACTACCTGCTGTACCTCTGTCAAGTCCCTTCTTGTTTATCTTCATCTAAATCAAATAGTATCAAGATCTGCACACTGTTTTCATTCAAAAGTCTTTTCACATATGCATAAATCTCCATCATCCCAGTATAAGCTCTGTTATTCCTGCTATTTCCTTTTTGAGTCAAAGTAATAAGAACTGAACACAAGGAAAAAGTTTTTAATAATAATTTCATTCTAATATTCTCACTGTTATTTTGCTCTCCTGACTGATACTATTCATTTGATTTTTAACCACTGCAAGACATGGAGGGAAGCCCTTCTCTGTGTTGTCCAGGGTGATGCCCACATCTCTTTCACAAGTGGTTACCCTGAGTTGGGAATCAGTAATGCAATCCAGATCTTCCCCCATAATCTCTGCCATCTCTGCTGATGCCAAGTGCTCCAGAGCCACTGTTTATTCACTCTGTCAGACCAAAGAAGCTGATTGCATTTACTACTCTCCTAAGGCCAAGCCCCAAGGATTTTAGTCCTTATATTAAATCAAGCCTGTCCTGAAGGCAATGGGAGTTTCCCAGAGGAAAAAACCCGAGTCAAACTCAGTCCTTCAAACTCAGGACAGCTCAGACCTTGTTCATAATGAGCATTGGGGGGCCAGAAGGTCAGAGGAGTAGGGGAAGCTGTAATTGCAGAACATATACCATCAAATCATCAGCAGAGTGTTTCCATACCTTGCAAATTCTCCTCACACAAGCCCTTCACTTCTGTTCTGATGGCTTTAAAAAGTGAGACTGCAGAAAGATTTAGAGACAACAAAAGTCTTCATCCCACCCCCTCCAGCCTCCTCGGCTAACATAGCACGCAGCATGGCTCCACACACTGACTGGGCAGCACAGCCCAGGGTGGCTTCCCAGGGTCTTTGTGTCCCGGCACCCTTCACAAGTGATGTTTCCTGTTTACCATTACTTTAAATCAGTCACAGATTTACCATTCATTAAAAGCACCCTATGGCTTATGGCATTTGAGAATATGGGCTACCCTTAGCAAGCATTTTTGGCAACTGCTCAATCCTTTGGTCAAGCTGGATGAGCTGAGAGACACCAGGGCAGAGAGCAGGTCTTGCTGGCAGGATTGGCCCCAGAATCAGACCCAGCAGCCCATCCTCAGGTCATGGCTGTGCTGAGGATGCAGGTCAGCTGAAGTCAGTACTGATGAAATAAATTAAGTTAGTAGAATTTAAACTCTTTTCCCAGCCAGTGGCAAACCCCAGATTCAATATATGCAGCAAGTCATTGCATTCATCCATTCAAACTGCCTAGCCCAGAGACCTGGCACGTGCTGACCACCTTGAATTTGTGAAGATGCACATTTTGAATCACCCATCAAAAATTTGCTTTCTTAATTTTATACACTTGTAGGTGCATGTGGACTCTTACCAGCTTCTTCTGCAATCTAAGGGAAGCAATAGGATTTTATTGATTTACAGAAATACATTTGCACATGTTTATATAGCAGATACTAGGATGCATTGTTAGGCACTGAGCCACTTTGTCACCACCTGCTATTAAAATAAAATTTAATAATCTGTATCCATCAACTGTAGCCACCTTTGACCAACAGGGACCACCTCTCAGTCATTGTGCCTTTCTAGCATAATGAATATATTTGTGCAAAATACACAATGGGCATTTCAATTCCTAATACCACTGCACCTATACCATTTGCATTTGTTATTTGTATTCATGAACATTTCCATAACTAGGCAAGAAAATAAAATATTTATTTTACTTCAGGAATTTGAATGAGTTGCTGGACAGAGGATGGCAGGATACCATCATGATTCAGTCTTTCACGTGACAGACTTGCACAACATCAAATAATAAAAATAAAAACTAGACCAAAACATAAAGGGAAGCAAACAGTGCAGGAATCCTGCCACTCTTAGGCAAAGCCGGTTGGGCTGAAACATGGTGCTGAATTAGTATTATAACATCAGTTTTTAAAAAATCTCATACTAGGCCTGACTTCTGAAAAACAAAACATGAAAATATAGAAAAAGATAGAAAATCAATGTTCTACTACTCCACTTTGTGTCTCTTGCTTTTTGGATGTTTTCACTGAGCTTTTATCTGGATATACTTGTTATTTTGTAGAACCATGGGGAGAAAACAAAACCTCTCCTGAAACAGGATGCCATTGTCAGGGTGACATGGTGGTATCTAAGGCCCTAAAAGCAGGGGATCTAGAATTTATCTATGCTGATTGTCACATACTGTGCATAGAAGTTGTAGGGAACTATACTATACATAACCGCTGAAGAAAAGAAGTATGTATTAATGTAGACGCTGTATGACTTTATATAATACAACAGGACAGGAGAGCAATTAAAATATTAAACCAGAGCAACCCTGATTGAATTTTGGGCTTAGTGTAGAGGAAAATCTCAACTAAATGACAAAAATGGATTATTTAAAGGTCTGTCAGACAACACAGGTATGTCAATTTTGCCAAGCAAAATACAACATTAGCCTCAGTTCCCAACAAGATTGTGGTACTGACTTTTTATTAGCTTGAGGTACTACTTGGTAAAAATCAGTGTCCTGGGGAACCCTCATGGTAAATAAACAACACACAGGAAAAGCTGCTTGCCAGGTACACTGGATAAGACTAAGCAAGAGCAATTCTATACCTGAGAAAGCAATAGGTACAGAGCAATATATTAGATCTTAACCAAAGCACACATCACAAGACCACATTTAGAATGGTGCAGAGGAGACAAATATTTCCTCTAGGTCTTGGGCACAGGCAGTTGCTGCACCAAATCGCCTTTCACCCTCCACCCCTAGCTGAGCCTTTTAGAAGTAGCAAGAGGGGTATGTCTTCCGAGATAAAAACCAGCAAAGTTAGACCGAGATTTGGCCTTAAGAAATCCATTCCATGCATAGATCCATTCTTCCCCAAAGAGGAATGACAGAGTTCTAGGAGTACCCTATATGGCATGTAAGTACCTGTATTTCTCTATTTTCACTTCCAGATTTTGGCTGTGGCACCCTGAATATAGCAGAAGATAGCAAAGAGTTAAATTCACATGTGTTATGTGAGATTTAGGTTAAAAACTGTTGAACTGCTAGGAGTTATTTTTTTACCAGGTCTTTTTGTATTGTGCGAGAAAAGGGCATTAGAGAAACAAGTAAAATAGTTCTGCTAGAGGCTAGCAGGGAAAGGATACAAAAATGAGGTCGAAAGAAATAGGCCTATAAATCTGACATCCAGTGCCCTGGTCCTGCAACGAGACCGATTGATTTCAGCAGGTCCTGTACACACCTGAGTGCCTCTCAGGGCTGGGGCTTGCACTGCTCCAACAACATGTTGGGAACAACTTAATTGCACACTGTGCAAGAGAGAGTGAAGATTTCCAAAGTACTTTTTGCAAGAAAACATCCCCATGGACCATTTAGAATTCCTGTTTTCACAATGCATTTGCTGTTGCCTCACTACCATTGTTTCCTCCAGACCATCTATTTATGTGCCACACTGAGTGGGTCTTGCTCAAACACGTACTCCTGACTCCCTACAAAGTTGCCACAAGCATTCTTCAAAGTTTATTGAATAACATTTCTAAGTGATATTCCCTGATTATCTGAATAACTGAATGAGAACACTTTCACAATTGCCTGCTTCAATTATAAAATAGCAGAGATTACATATTTTAATTTTTTTTCCCTTTTTTAAATTATGCTCTATACTACAATGAGCTGCAGTTTTCTAGCAGCATCAATAGGTGGTGCTATCAATTACCATAATGGTCCACTATAACTTCAGTTGGGAATGAAAAGATGAAGAAGTAGCATGATATTTAAGTTTTCAGAAGCCAAAAGGCTGTAGTTCTTTGTTAAGGCACGGCAGCAAATATTTTCAGCAAGGTCTAAAATTAATGTGTCAAAGAAACCCTGAAAAACTTACCACTCCTTTTACTCTCCCCAAGGTGTCAGCAAGCCCTTAAAAATGTTGCCAAATTGCCAGAGGTACTGTGATTTGGCTGGACAACTAATTCCATATGGTGGGTGCAAGAGAACTTCACCTTTCATAAGTAAAAATGGCAAATGTATAATTCAAAAATATTACGTCCAAATGGTAGCCAAAAAAAAATTATGCTTCAATTTGACTTTTAAGTCCATTTATTTTCAAACACACTTTATAATACATTGTGGATAGATTATATTCTTAAAGGAAACAGGTAAGTTAAGTGTTATCCTAGTGGATACATCCAAACTGCTATGAGAATTACATCCGGGGGAGGAGGAGGGGGGGGCGGGAAATGCGTATCAATAGTGTATTTTCCAAAATATATGCACTTACTGGGTTGATGAGTTCATTTATAACCATGCCCTTCTGAAATCATTACCTTTCTGCTATGCTATATATTTACATCTACTGACTTAAATATTCTAAATATAGTAAGCAAGCCATTATGACCTTCTCCTAATTGAACAAGACAGACAGGAGTGCGTGTTACAGTACATCTATATCTGGGGGAGAGAGAGAATGTGCACACAAGACAGCGTGGGTAATGAGATCTTCTCTGCTATTACAAGCAACCTATGGCTCTGGGGCGCCTGGCTCTCAGGGCTACTTACAGAATTCAAAACCGGCTCAGCTGAATTTTCCATCAGTCTTTATCCAAGAGGTGACCTGTTATGTCCCGATGGCTGGGGCCGTTTAGTTCCTGAGCATTAACTAGCTCACAGCAAAGAGACTGTGTCACCCCTCCCAGCCTTTAGCCCTAGCCAAGATGAAAACACTCATTTGGTCAGGTTTAGCTATGATCCAGTTTATGGCCATTCCTTTGTTCCCAATGTTCAAGTGAAGAG
>VWZD01010919.1:976029-985972 GCA_013396695.1 Sakesphorus luctuosus
AAATAACATTATAGCTGCTTTTAACCAACTCTGCAGATCTCAGAAGTCTGAATCATAACAAGAGAGACATACATTGCTCAAATGCAGCTGAAAGTACCCTTCCTCAACAAGATGTACAGACACTTGCTGCCTTAGCCCGTCTTGCCTAACGGGGCATTTGTAGAGCCATGGCACCAGGTTACTCAATCCTGCTGCCCAAGGAATGTTTTTCCATCTCAGCTTTTATGTCAGTGATGGAAATTAAGAGTGGCAGCAGCATTCTTACACTGAAGAGCATGCTTCTTGAAGTCACAAGATTTGGAGGAACTTCCCTTCATTCTCAGTACACCAGCCTTTGGCAGAACCTGAGTAAAGCAACAGCCAGGCCACGCATGTCTGTCATTCATACACCCTGACCACGGGTGCAGCACCTGTGGAAGCATCTGAGAACACTTAGGCTAAGTTTTCAGTGCAGCACTACTGCCTCAGGGAGAAATCTCAGAGCTTCAACCAGGACACACTATTCCAAATTGGGTAGCTGGATGCCACTCTATCAACATAAATGTTCAGGTTTTTAATACCTTATAAACCTGTCTGTATTTAGCAACAGAGCTTTTTGAGATTTGATAATTTCAACATGTTACCTTCTGAGCCCACAAACAAAGACAATGGGGAATCAGCATTAGATTCTCTGAGGGAGAGCAAAAGGAGAAGAAGATATATTCTTGTACATTTGTTATGCATATTTTTGGGAGTTATACAACTTTAGTTTTGCAAAGCAATTTTCTGAACTTTCACTGACAAACAAATCTGACCTGAAAAATCTTACATCAGCAGGGCTGGTTTGCAGATGTTATTTGCACCATTTATTTATCAAAAATAACCAGAAAATGTTTTTAAAATATCATTCCAGACTGTACAAATAGGAATGTGACATGGGTTGTCTGTTTTACTTTACTGTTTTACTGCTTCGTATTCTGAGCAAAGAGAGAGGCTATTTTCCCCAGGGGTTCAGGAGGGCATACTATTTCATTTCTTCAGAAAATTGTTTCTCTGGATTTCAATCTTTTTAGCTAGATATGACAAAATATAATATCAAGAACACTTATGCTTTTTATCAGCTCTATTTTCAAAGCATAAATAATAGATCAGTATATATTTAAGTCATGTGACTCATTTCTGAAATCACATAAGCATTTTGCAATTTTTAAATGATGCTGTAGATTTTCACTACAGTATCATTATGTCTTTAAAATGCTTTCAAAAGACTAATTTATAAGCATGGAGTGATTTTGAAAATATTTCACTAGTGTTAATAATACCTCACTCAGGTGGCATTCAATTTTCTGAATCCTTGGGTTAATGAGGCAAATAAATCAAAATTAAATTGGCCTTGGAAAAAAAAACCCAAAGCCCCAAATTGCATCTATTACTTTATACATCCTGAGACTCCTTCAGTGCTGTTCACAATGGCTAACAATTTTCCAGCTCTAAGAATCATTGCACTTAGTCATAACACAATCTGAGACTTTAAAATCAAATAGATCAGATTTCATGTCTAGGCAAACATAACACCTTACTATAATATGTCAGGAGTATTCACAATGAGTTGTACACAGCCTTAGCAGAGTACCTTCCATTAAGTGTCCATAAATTTCAGCTGTACATCATTTGTTCAATAATCCAACAAATATCTTCTGGGAGGATTTCACCATTGCAAACTGGTAAGTTTTAAGATAAACCTTGGAGAAAAAAAAAACCTTTCTGCAACCAGGCTCCCATTCACCACTCTAAAAAAGCCCCAAAACCACACAGATGTAGGCAAATAGCTGAAACAAACAAAAATCCTAGCATTTCTGAAAAATAAATACTTCTAGTCATATTGCTGTAGTAGGAATGGTGGGAAAAAATATTACCTTCACTCCCTTCTCTAAAATATGAAAGGAAATATTTTATAGATATTATAAAAAGGATTCTACTGTTGGGGAATACCAGTGTTGTCAGCTCTTTTAAAAAATGGCTAATAATATACAATACAGAGAACTAAAGAGGCCTAAGTTGTTACCAGAAGTAATAAATTCAGCATGAACAAACAACAATCAACAAATACTGACATGCAATGAGCAGGTGCCACTGTTCTCCTGTTGTTATTTGCAGTCAAGTAACTGATGCACTTCTCTACCAAGAGTCACAAGGGCAGCCTTTCAGCCTAAGGAAGTTCCTAAAAACATGGAGTCCCAGTTGAAAAGCAAACTTCCCCAATGAGCTGTCATAACCACTGTCATCTGCTAGGTCAGCAGCACAGACTCAAGATTTCACTATATACACTATTTACATTTTTTAATGAAAAACATTGCATGAAAATAGGTTGGGTATTTTTTCCAAAATAAGCTACTACTATTAAAAGTTCATAAAAGCATGCAAGAAAGCTCAAGGTTTGGGTTCAGGTTTTTTATTTTAAAAGAGTAAAGGGCCCAAGTGCCCTTATGTGGCACAGGTAGAAAGCAACAAGAAACAGCACAGAAACATGTTTGCATCTTTTCCCCAGATAGCACCCTCCTTGTGGCTTTGCAAAACAATTTCTGTGGTTGAGAGCTTGATTAAAAGTAATTTATATGATGATCTAATGTATTTGTTTTGATTTTCCTTCCCAAAAACAAACACAATTCTGATAGTTAAGAATTTTCTCTTGCAAGAAAACAGGGAGAGAATCTGTTAAGACACACCCTTCCATGAGAATCGGATAAGGAAAATTTTTAGGTTTATTATCAATGTATAACTAGTGCGCTATGTACAAAAAATGAGCAATCTCCACAGACAAGAGTTCAAAAGGGAACCCACCCTAGCAATTATCCCTCTGCTCATGGTAGATTTGCAAGAGACTGGCTCTATTCAGTCCCCAATCCACATCAGCCACTGGGGTCAGCTGCCTCCTGTGCTTGTGTCCTGGAACAGACAAATGGTACTGGGGACTAGAGGTTTAGATTTTTGACAGCTTAACGAAAGCCATTCCGAAAGGTGTTGATTTCACTTCAATATGGAACAGAAAAAGCATTTTCCCAGCTCCTGCCATAAAGTTCAGTGCCTAAGTCCAGCACACCAACACTGCTCAGCGCTAGGCTGCTCAGGAAGCAGGTATTTCAGAAGAACAAGTTTGACTTCAAATTATCCCCTCAAATTTACGTTGTGACAGACAGCATTGACAGAAAGTCACCATTCAGTGTTACTCAATTGCTTGCTCAGAATGACACAGTAATTTTATTCTGATTTTCAGTTCACAGAACAGAAACCACAACTGCTATCAGTCCTCTCAAGACTTTATGCTCTTTGGCAAGGAGTATTGATTTGTGTTTTCATACTGTTACCAGGTAGTGGCTGTTCACTATCATGATCCAAATAATTTATAACTACAGGTGAGAAAGAACATATGGAAATAAACCAAGCATATCCTGATCTGCTCAAGAAAAAGACGAAACATTGCTGGGGCAGTTAAAAACAGCCTTTTAAATCAGTATGTGGTGCACTCAGATGCTCTTGTGTTCTGGAAGGCACTTAAAAGCATGTGAACTTGCATTATTACCATGCACATAACCCACTCATGAGAATTATTACGGGAGCAACATGAACACAGTGGCATGTCAACTGCTTGCAGAGTCAGACTTTAGCCATAAATTAGAATATTAAACTTAGAGTAATCTAAGAACACACACAAAAATATTGTTAAAAAAAACTCTCCTAGAAAAGAAGTATTGTAAAAGCCAATGGCACAGACTCCTTTCTACCACTGAACCAATGTTAATTTCAAAGCCAAGATTCATTTGAAAACATTCACCTGTAAATCAAAAAGTCACCAAACCTTAATTTCTGCATTTACATGATTTGCAAAACATATTTAACTTAAAGGCATCCTTTTTTTTTTCCTGAAATAATTGCTTACAAGATGACAACTAAAACACAACCTGAAGTGTAGTAAAGGTAATTGCTGCACTTACTGCTCATGTCATGTTGATGTATTACTACGTATCAAAGGTCACAGTTCTGTAGTCATACATTATCAAATCTGAAAGAGCAATATTCGAATCGGACCAACCTTTAAACTGCCCAGAATGTGTGTGAAAATGGATGCAGGCTAACTTGGGGTTTTAAAAAAAAATGAACCCATGTTTCGGAAGCTGAGGGGTCAATCAAGCCAGACTGACAGGGTTAGGTGACACTTCTGAGCATCTAATACCCTCTTAGATTATCAATGAGGTGCAGTACACTGATCACAAACTAAAGCAGCTGTACAAATGAAAATGAAAGAGCATGAAAAAATTAGGTAATACAGGCCTGTGACAAAGGGCAGTACCTTGTGGACAATAATGGAGGAATAAGGACATGAATCACCATTTAGATAAAATCTGTAATACCTACCCTGAAACGTCTGTGGAACTGTGGGCCAAAGTCAGCATCTTTGCAACTCCACAGTTCCCTCTGAAGCTGCTACATACTTTTTACACTGAGTTTTCCCTGCCTCTTCTTCAGTGCACACAAAGTTTTGCAGTCCTGTTGCCAGCCCAGCCTTTGAGGGTGGGTGGCTCTTCGTGCCATGAGCCAAGAGTTCTCACAATTGGTTGCAGCACAGATAAATGGGTCTTAGCAGCATCTACTCAACCTTGAACAACTTTCTTCTCCTAAATATGCCTGTCCAACTAGGGGGTGGAGACTGCAACAAAAAGGCTGGGGCACCCTCATCTTTGTTGGTAAGGTATGTGGTCCTTAAAAAACCCCCCATGAAATTCAAGTTGATTGAGTACAGCCAGCACAGAAGGAACTACTCAACAGAATTATCACCTTGAAACCATAAATTAGGATCAGGTGAATAAACAGCTTTTTCATAATCATTTGGGGTTTTTTATCAAGAAGTTACATAAACAGCAAAGACACCATAGAGTCAAACAACAAGCTATATAATTTAATCCCATAAGCTTTAAAATTTGCTCATTTGGTAAAATAGTAAATTTCAAAAGGTGAGCACAAATTCAAGTATTTTCTCAATTACAAGCAGAAAAGCTAAGACAGACATTTTGTGAAGTCTATTAGACCCTAAGAATTCACACTAATTAATGTCTTTGCAATTGATTTTAATGGAGTTTCAACTGCAGGTGATGTAACTACTAGTCAAGGCCACAGCTAGGATTAAAATGATACTTCTGATTAAAGATACTATTTATGGTACATAAACACACATCCCCTTTGCTAATGCAACAACAAGGCTATTACAACAATAACATCTATAAATATACAGATCTCTTGTTTAAATAAAAGCTTGATATACAAAAAATACAAGTTCAAACACTCCTATAACAACTTTCTCATTTCCTTTAAAACATTTTTCAAAATAGTTTTCTTAAAATTAGTTTTCTTGGGTGTTTCATAAAATGTTTTTCTTTGAGTGCTGAACAAGTCAAAATGAAGTTTCATCAACCGAGAAGTACTCCTTGAAGTGATGCAAGGAATTAGAGGGCTGACCACTTTAGAAGAGTTGGAAGGTCTTTGTTGCTTGAATTTTCTACAAATCCAGCTTCCCTATTTGCACTGAGGCAGCAAAATGGAGAGAGAAAGAGAGAAAGAATTATTATTTCAATATAAGTTATGAATTTAAAGATGACTTTGAATTTACAAATCGAACACCCAAAATTGTCAGATCTCCAGTATCTGCACCCCTTGTTTTTTCCTGTATCTGATTATCTCAGGATTTTACTGCAGGTATTCCACTCTGGCAGTTGCAATCTCCCTTTTCAAAGTCATTTTTTGCCACAAAACAATGAACACATGATTTCACAGGGCCGAAAGCTTATGAAGCCCTCCTGAAAAATATTAGTAACTATGTACTGAAAATCCTAGCAGTATAATGCTAGGTACATATAGAGGCAGTCTTGAAGTAGGTTTATTCCCACAGTGACTAGAGAGATAACCAGTATTATGAGAATTGGTCAGTACACTTCCTTCTATGCAAAAATTTAAGTCATGATCAAACAGATTTCATGCAACCTTCAAAGGGTTATATTATGATACAATGCTTTAGATTTTGCACTGTTACAAAGTTAAATAATCTATCAAGAACCTTTGAAGTGTTTGCTGTAATCTCAAAACCCCATGGTTTGGGAGCAAATTATTGTATAATCAATACATTTCATTTTAAAACCCTACTCACTATCCTGCCCATCATACACTCTCTAGGTCTTATTCTTCATAGAATCATTATTCTTGCAGAGAAAAGATTGCATGTGACCTGACAAGACCCCCACAAATCAAAAGCAATGGTGAAGTCAAATTCCTTGAGACTCGTGTTCTTAAGGGACAACTCAATTTATTATTTTTTTAAATGCTGGAGGATAGCAGTTCCTATTGTTAAACACCACTATAAACTTATTCTGTTTGTTGTATAAACAACCCCCTAGTGCTAAGAAATTCCCACCTACTCAGGAGGCCATCCTTTTCCTCCAAAGACCCAGAATGCAGAGCACAAAAATTTCAGACCACCAGATACATGTCAAATATGACACATTTCTGACCGAAGTTTACAGTTTGTCCTCTGCCAGAAACTTTGGTGCATTAGTACACTCCAAGACGTGGAGCCAACAGCACTACGCCAGTCAGCCCTATTGCTGTAATTCCTCACCTTCATCATCCTCCACAAACCTGAGAACTATCAACTCCACCTAAGGATCACACCATGGAAGAGAGGAGCACTGCTGCACATCAGTCATTAACCATTTCACACACACTTTCTTTTCAGTGAATCAACTTTCTGACAACAGATGAAACTCACTCTCACTTAGATACCTGTCATGAAATACATTCTTAATTAAAACCAAGAAGGCACACACCATCAAATACAATCCATTGGTCAAGGAATCATCCTCTATTGCCCTCTTGTTCTTCAGCTCCATTTTAGATCTAATGCCTACTACAAGGCTACTTGTCCAAAGTATTAGGAACTTTCAAACTTCCAGTTTACAGAAAACTTACTTTCCTCCTCGTGTTTATTTACTTGCTCTATTTACAGCCTTTTTTAAGTTGGTCTCTATTAGGGATATATGTTTTCTACACAGTCTCCTTCAGATGCTCACTACACCAGAAATCTGGACTGGTTTGCATTTATCAGGTCTAGAGAGGAATTGAAACATGAGAGACTGAGATGTGAGACTAACTTCTAACCATATGACTGCTCAGGAAATGAGGGCCTAGAGATTTAGCTTGAGAATACTCAGCGAACTGGTCAAATTATCATTTGCCAAAGATGCAAAATGAACATTCGAGGTTATTGTTCTAGTGGAACATTCACAAGCAGGACATTCTTTGTCCCATGAACAGTCTTCTGCATTGCAGAAGACCTAACAAAACCTCACTCCAGAAGAATAAATAAGAAGCAGCAGCTTATTGAAAGCTTTCTTTGTATCTAGTACTCTTGTACTGAAGGCATTCAGACTTCATGAAGACTAAGACTTCAGAAGTTCTTAATAGCAGACATAACTATTGAATAATGAACACTTTCCTCTAGCCTACTCACTCATCCATCATCAGAGACCCACAAGTTCACAGACATTGCTAAGTTCAGAACACCATATACCCGAGAAGTGCTCCTCCTAGTCTTTGAAAGTGAAAAAGGTTCTAAATCTCTAGTAATAGCTGGTTTTTAATTCTTTAATTGTAGTTTTAATTCTGCAAGTTATTGACATCTGTTTATTCTGGAATTGACTCTTAAAAGCAAATGAGCTTCGCCATTATGATTCATAGTCAATTACATCCTTACTTCTGCTATAAGAATATGTTATCAACCCAGAATACGTACTGCCACGTAGTAAGAACCAAACCCTCCTACATTTTCTGAAAAATCTTTGCAAGCTCATCTTCTTTAAGACCTTGTTCTGACAGACAAAACCCCTATTCCTTCCATCCTTCCAATATGGTTCACTCTCGTCCTTGGGACCTTCCATTGGCTTCATGCAACATATGGGGTTCAAACTCCTTGTTCTTGAATTCAAGGCAACTGTACACACCCCTAGTTATATGCTCTTAATAATCTCTAGACCATTCCTAAATTGTCAGATTCCATATTATCTTTGTTTGCCGTACCTTGTGAGCTTCTCTTTTTCCTGCATGTGGGCTGAACAGATTTCTTGAGAAAAACCATCATTATACCAAAATACCACTAAACGATCTATTCCTGTCAAAATGTCCAAGGTTACTCAATTGTGTTCTCCTCTAGAAAAAGTATTAGAATTTGAAATAACATTGCCTTTTTTCTCTGTTCTGCAGACTTCTTAATGAAACATAAATTTCACCAACTCATTTCCATTTATTTTGAACTAGAATACTCCTTTGTCTTTTGTGGCAGAGTTTATATCCCAGAATAATTCCTCCCTTATTTATAAGCTATATTTGAATAAAAGGAGATCTCTGCAGTTATTCACAATATTTCAGAATCAATAAAAACATGTCACCAACAAACTTGCCATGTATTACTTTACTGCCCTGTTCAATTCTGCTTTCCATCCAGGCCACAGAAAGAAAAGGGGGGCCCTATAATATCTGTGCTCTTTGACAGGGCCAGGCTTCCGAGTACTTTTGAAAAAATTGAGATTCAAGTACATACTAGGAAGTCAGAAGACAGCAAAACATTAAACCATAGTATTTGTTGTATTTTCCCCCCTACTTTCTTTCATTTCCTCATCTTTAGGAGTCAGTCTGCAACTGGATTAAATATGACTGATAATTGCTGTACCTTTTTGGTCTACATAGTCCTACTTTCAAGGTTTTTTTGGTGTTAGAAAGACCAAATGACAAAGTGGGACTACTGCTGTTCTTTACAAGTATTTTTGATTCAATTCCTGTTGGACAGGTGTCTTTTACTGCTGCCATATTTATAGTACACAGTAGCCAAGATATAATTACTGCAGAAACAGACTTCTCTTCTCATATTCCTATCAGGACTGAGGCTCACACATGTGGCAGGAGTAACATGTGAATGTTTACTGTAAATTGAGGAAAAGCCCACAGTCTGTCTCTGTCATACGTGTCCCCATAAGCCTGAATTCACTCACAGATTATTAATTAAACTTGTACCCCCATTTGCTATAGCTGTTTAAAACCCCTGAAAAATTATAGTTAGATTTTTCTCTACCAAAATACCATGACATCCTTAACATAACCGTCAACTCTTCTGAAGCAGTTAATGGAAATGACTGCCTGGTCAGTGTGAAAGTCTTCCAGGAAAAGTCTACCATGTGCTTAAACAGGACTTACTCTTCCCCTCCTCAAAAATTCCAGGTAGTTTTAGGTCTCCAAGCTAGGTTTTCACATTCTAAGAAGTATTAGTTTTCACACCAGGTTGCTTGTCTCTACTTGATCCTTCCATGACATATTACACAAAATGTACAAATCATTCTTGTGAAAAGTCGCTAATGTCACATTTAATTTTATGTTTAAAGACACTGGGAGAAACAAAACTCCATCCCCATTCCAGATACTGAGTCTCCTTTTTCACAAAAGTTCATATTCCAAACACCCTAAGCAGCATCAGTTTCTTTGGCAAAAGCAGGACATGTGAAAATGTGTCCCAGACCAATGAAAACATTTTTAATACATAGGTACAATAACAACAGATCGTTTTCTCAGTTAGCTCCACAGATGCATTACAGCTCAGCCACTGCTCATGAAAAGGACTTAAAATTACTATACAAAAGACCAGACACTTAAAATACATATTTTTAAAAGGAAATATCTGTACCTAGAGTAACCTTAAGTTCATGCCTTCATATCCCGTATGAGGGATCAGGTTGTCAAATTTTACTTGGCTTTAGCGATTCTAGTTAAGTACACCCAGCGGTTTATTGTGCTGAATTACTGACATGGACTGTGGTTTTTTTTTTCTTTACAAAGAAACCAGCTGTTAAGCAGGTAAATCAGTGAGGTACAA
>VWZD01010919.1:986012-1006827 GCA_013396695.1 Sakesphorus luctuosus
AATGCAGATATTAACATCATACAAAACAATAAGAAGTAAGCTTTGTCACCTCTCAGGCAAAATTATTTCCATTTTAAGTAAGTTCTGGAATCTAAATACCCTCTCTGAAAATACTAAAAAATACGTTCTCCTATCACTTTGTACCCTGTACAGTTCTCATACTCTAAGACATGCTTTTAAAGGGACTGTTTTCTTTGTATTTCCAACTAAGACAGTCACACACAAAATGTTTATTTACTGTTTATATAAGTATGGACAAACACCTATAAGTATTCCCTTAATTACATGCCTACATTGTCTATTAAGACTACTATGAATTGCAGTTTAGATAGTGAAGAAGAAAAAAATCCTCATTCTTCTAAATACAGACCAAACGATTCTGACTGATGCAGAGCTGAGCTTCTAAACTAACCCCAAAGAATCAGATGATAAAGCATGCATTTGAAAAATAAGATTAATTGCTGCTTTCTTGTTATAATTAGGTCTTTTAAAAAGACAGGGATACTAAGGTTACATTTAGAAACATGCTTTTGTTGTAGAGGGCTTTTGAGCTACTAAGATTCAGGGGGGGTTTGTTGTCTTTACAGGGTAAAAACCAGTTCCCTTTGGGACCAAGACAATAGATTAAAAATGGTTTTGAAGTTTCTCTTCTCCCTGTAGTGAGGTACACAGAGAGCACTGCACACAACAAAACTTTTCTCAGAAGTACTACTAAATCAACCAAGTTACACATGGTCATTTATTTCTTTAAAATCTGATTGATTTAAGTACCTCACTTCCAGGCACCAGAAAAATTCTAGTCCAGGATCCCAGCTGTTATAAATTTCCTGTTAAATATAACAAGTGTCCTTAGCTTGAAAAACTATACAATAAAAAAAAGTACTGGTTCAGTAATCCAGCAGCAAATGTTCATTGTAATTGTAACAATAAATAGTATCAATAAGCTTTGGGCACAGTTAAGAAAGCCTTTTGGCAAATCCCCTCTTCTCAGGGATTTACTTGTATTCCACCAAAGCCACCTTAGCTACAAATAGACATGCTCCTTTTAAGATGTCATATTCCTTCTGAATTTGCACAAAGTAACTGTAGAATAGCTGTATATACAGTAGAACAAATTCTCTTCAGCTTTAGGAATCACAAAGCAAGTATTGCTGCTAGATGTCTTTATTTTCCTTTAACAAAATACACAAAGGCACAAAATTCACTTATATCTTGTCATTACTGTACAGGTATAAATAATGCTTTGTATTCAAGTACAATCAAGTGCAGAGACTTTCTATATTTTATGTAAACACAAAACAGTTTTGTATGTAGGTGCTTCTGGTTTATCTGCAATGCAAACACCAAAGGAGATGCCATTTATCTGAGTGTCATTTAACTGAATTCTGTCAAGAAGTTAGACAATGAATAATATTAACACCACTGCAATGACACTTCCATATGCTTAAGTCAAATGCTGGATGACACTTTAGCTTGTAAACATCTGTGTATTAAACATGTACTCAATTCATTTTAACAGGGCAGCATGAAAAAGTATCTGAAGTTCACTAGACCAAACTTACTAGGTCAGTTGCTGTCAGCAATTGCTCTTTACATGTGACAGCTAAAGAGATGTCAAATTCTAAGTCACCCTTAGCAAAGCTGATACTTTAAAGTTTTTAAATATGCAAATGCAAACTAAACAATTGCTATAACTGTTATTCAACCAACTACACAATCTATGTGTTAAAGACACATGCTTAATTTACAACACCCACTTTCACACATAGCTTTGACACACTGTGACAGTTGAGGCAGTTTAAGCTCAAGCGAGATTTTTAAGTTGTACCATTAAAAAAAGCTCACCTGAATAGTAACAACAGGCATGAACAAAGCTAAAAACTAGCTAAAGAAGGCACTTGAAGTACTTTATTCTGCTTTTATTAAAGATTCTTCACTTTCTTCAGCTGAAATAGACTCTGAAATAGAGTCTTCAGTTGTTGAAATGTTTTCTGCTTCTCCTTTTTCAGCTTCTTCAGCTAGCTTATCATTTAGCTGCTCAGAACTTGGTGTTTTATCATCTGTCTCAGTGATCTGGGCCACATCTTCTTCAGATTCTGTGAAAAAAAAATGATGAAATAACCATTTCCAGAAATTAAGAGGCAGCTAATATTCTTGACAAGCAAATGAAACATTTTGCAATCACATACAGATTTTGAATAGTAACTGCATGGCTTTCTCATATGGTAAAAACTATTTGATTTTTCTAACAAGAAGGTCACAGATAGAACCTGTAAAATTTAAGAAAAATAAAGAAAATACTATGGAAAATAGTTCAGATCCCACCAAGAAAATACTATTATTTGTGTATGCTCACTCTCAACATAATTTTTCTAAGCTTGTTCACTAATGTGAGACATTAGAAACAACACATGATGGTAATTCAGCTTCTTTGTGCTTGCCAATGTCAGTTTTACCAACTGTATAACTTTTATAAGACTCCAATTCGTACACAGAACCTCAGCATTCTACTTGATGGACACTCCTTTAAACATATGAAGTCAGACAACCAGAAAAAAAACCTAGCAGAACATATCAAACCAGCCAATGAAAATTACTCCATATTTCTCTGTCTTCTCAGGGGAAGTGCAGGAAGGTTGCACAGGAGTATATTTACTCTTAATCTGGGATGGGAGTTTCTTTGATGATATGCATATTTATCGTAAGCACTACCTCTAAAGAAGCAAATTCTAGCTACACAACAGAATTTCAGTAGCATATGAGAAATGAGTCACATTTTGACATCAGCATAAGCACTGAAAAACTGAACGCAAAGCGTTGCACTAAATGACACAAAGGTACTGCAGAACGATACTACTGATGGCAGTTTATTTATTAACTATTGTTAGTCAACACTATACAATTTCAATGCATACTGTGAAGGCGAACAGTTTGCAAAACTGATGCAAAGTTACAGCTCAAATATGTTAGCCTTACCAAATGTTTGTAATATCCAAGAATCATAGAATGGTTTGGGTTGGAAGGCACCTAAAGATTATCTAGTTGAAAAGAAGCTCTGCCACAGGTAGCAACACCTTCCCCTAGAACAAGTTGCTCAAAGCCCCATCCAACCTTGAACGTTTACTGGAAAGGAGTGTCCACAGCTTCTCTGGGCAGCCTATTACAGTACCCCACCACCCCCACAGTGAAGAATTTGTTCCTAATGTCTAATCTAAACCTACTCTCTTCCAGTTCACAGCCATTCCCCCTTGTGTTATTACATGCCCTTCTAAAAAGTCCCTCTTCAGCTTTCCTGAGGCCCTTTTAGGTCCTGAGGGGCTGCTCTAGGGTCTCCCTGAAACCTTCTCTTTACCAAACTGAACGGCCCCAACTCTCTCAGCCTATCACCACAGGAGAGTTGCTCCAGCCCCTGGATCATATCTTTATGGCCCTCCCCTGGACTTGCACCAAAAGGAGTATGTCCTCCTTATGATGGGAGTTGTGGTTTAACCCAGCCTGCAACTAAGTACCATAGAGACATTTGCTCACTCCCCACCCACCCTCCTGCCACTCTACTGGGATGGGGAGGAGAACCACAAAAAAGAACTTGTGGTTTCAATTAGGACAGTCTAATAATTGAAACAAATTAAAATAGTAACAACTACAACTGTAACTAAGAGGGTGGGGGGGAAAGTGAGAGGAAAAAAAAATTAAACAAGTGATGTCCAATACAACTGCTCACAACTTGCTGACCAATTTCCAGCCCATCCCCCAGCATTGATCAGCCCCTCACATCCAAGTGCCCCCAGTTTATGTACTGTCCATGACATCCTATGGTATGGAATAGCTTCAGCCAGTTCTAGTCACGTCTCCTGGCTACACTACCCCCCAGCTCCCTGTGCAGCTCCTCACTGGCAGAGCACGAGACACGAAAATTCCTTGACTTAAAATAAACACAACTTAGCAACAGCCAAAATATTACTGTGTTATCAACATGATTATTGTAACTGAATTCAAAACATAGTACTACATCAGTTACTAAGAAGAAAATTAACTCTACCGTAGCTGAAGCTAGGTAAGGCCCCTGGACCTGGATGCAATACTACAGGAGGGATCTCAAGAGAGTAGAGCAGCGGGACAGAATCACCTTCCTTGATCTTCTGGTCTTATTTCTTTTGATGCAGTCTAGGACACAGTTGGCTTTGTGGGCTGCATGCACCCACTGCTAGGCCATGTTGAGCTAATTGCCATCCAACAATCCCAAGTCATTCTCGTCAGGACTGCTCTCAACCCACCCTTTGCCCAGCCTGTGCTTGTGCTTGGGATTGCACAGATCCAGGACTTTGCTCTTGGCTTTGTTGACATTCATGAGGGCTGCACAGGCCCATCTCTCTCCAGCCTGTCAGGATCCCTCTGGATGGCATCCCTTCCTTCCAGCAAGTCAACTACACCACACAGCTTGGGGTCATCAGCAAACCTGCAGAAGGTGCACTTAATCCCACTGCCCATGTTCCTGACAAAGATATGTGGTGTTGGTCCCAATACCAACCCCTGAGAAAAACAGTGCCAGTCAAATGTCACTCATTCATATTTATCAAAACATGCTGGGTGTCTGAAAGTAATCAGCCTGCTTCAGGCCGTTATTCACAGAATTCTAGTAGGGCTGAAAGTTGCCAAAACCATTGCTCTGGCTTCTCAGGTATGACTGACAAGAGGAGCTGCTGCACACCCTTGTCTAGCAGATTAAGTACAATTGCCATTTGTCAGCAAGAACTTAAGATCCCTCTTCCCACACAAGGCTCCACTTAGTTCCAGGCTCCACTTCAGACTGCTCAGAACCACCCAGCTTTTACATTTTTTTCTTAGACTTGATCTTTCTTCTTAGCACGTCTGCACCTGACTTACCTCCTGATTCAGCTTCCTTCCCTGCTTTCTCAGCCACAGTCTGCTCAACACCTGTCCTGGCTCCTTGTTACAAAATTTCCCTGGAGCCCTCTCTCGGATGGCAAACCCCCCTATTTCTGCCCAAACAGAGTAATATTGCCAGTTACTTTCCAGGCCATCCCACTCTCCCTTCCTGCCCTTCAATTTCCATCTTGAGCTCATCTCTGCCTGTGCTTCATCTTTATCTCCCAACCGTCAGTTTTCTTTCTGTATCATCCCTGCATTCTTCCTTCAGCCTCAGATTCTATGAATAAGTTTGTGCCTTTTGCTGATACAATCCCTCCACACTTGAGTTACATTCCTTCTTTACTGTTCAAGCTGTTCAGGCTTGAGTCAAAGCAAATACAGGATGCAAGGAAGAGTCAGCTCCATACCACCTGAACTTACTGGTAGCATAGACCAACCATTACTTATTCATGGAGATTCAGCCCTGCAGTTTTCACCCGAGTCATGCTTAGCTCTCTGCAGAAGTGACTCGGTCTAATGGAGGTTAAAGGGACCATTTGCTCAGTCTGATCAGAAGGATGCCATCTACAACACCTTTGAGTTAAGTGCCAGGGACAATCACAGCCATTTACAGAAGCAAGCAGAAGCTTCTAATAAAAACCTGATGAAGTGCATGTTCTAACTATCTATATTCAAAGGAACAGAAGGATGGTCCCTTCATTTTTAAATTCTACTAAAAGGCGTGGAGACACTGCTTCTTTAAGCAAAAATTGTCAGGTATTATAAGACTTTTCCCTTCACTCTATTCTTGATTAAACTTCTTTTTAACCTCTTGAAACTCTCCAGGATATACAATTAAACAAACTTACATGGAAAATTTTGTCATATAATTAAGTCTGACAAAGTTACAAGGAAATCAAGAGCAGGTCCTTTAAATGGGTAGTCAGGGCAACCAGACTAAGTGATGCTAACTCCAAATACAAACATTAAAAAAACAGTGATTTAATTTTAAATACAGCAATTAATGGAAAGCTTATCTAAAAAAGTTAACCTGATTTCAATATTGCACAATTTAAGTTATTGTAAGAGCAGTAGCTAATAAGTGAAAGTTCTGACTATAAACTTAAAAATACGACAAAAGAAAATTTACGTGTCCTTGATTACTAATACTTAACCCATGATTTAACCAAAGAACATTGCTACACCAACACGACCTTAACAGCAAACAGCCCTATGCTGGCCTGAGTCAAATTTAAGAGCTGAAACGATGCAACCTTAAAAACCTGCTCCTGGCTACAGCAATACATTTTTCTCCCAACACTCCTGGTTAATGCTTAGTACTCAAAAAGTGTATGTACTTCACTCTGTAAGTAGTCAGCTACCCCTCCTCTTCTTGCAGACTATTTCATTGAGTAATCACTGAAATCACATCATTGCATCACTTTTAAATTAAGTAGAAAATACCTCTTATGTAGGAATTCACAAAAAAAAGTATAATTGATCTAAAATACATCTACTTGTGCTTTCAAGACCTTTGTGGCAAGTTTCCTTCTCTATTACAGCTCCCCATAAAGACAGACTTTCACATAGTTTGTCAATGTCTTCCACGTGTCTGAAGAATCATTCAGGAACGTGTGCCTCACAATAGTCCGATAATGCCTTTGGTATCACAGAAAGCTACTGTGAAGCCTTTGAAAACAAGTCTGATAATAGCACAGCATTACCTTTATCCTTCATGTCCTAGTAAGGCAAGACATGCTGCTCAGCAAAACTGAACTGTGGTTGACTGGAGACACAGTAACATTTTTAAAATCGAAAGAACTTGTTTACAAGCGTGAAACGTCAGGTGAGCTGACCTATGTCTGCTTGGGAAATCACTGAGTTCCAGACACAGTAGATGAAATAGGGAAAGAGCACGGCACACAGTATTAAATCACCATAAAAATATTTGAGATAGTCAAGGAATTCCATACAAATCTGGAGACAATGCATAAAGCAGCACACAAAGTGCTGACCACTGCGGTGGAATCTGAAGTTCAAAGGCACCTAATGAAGACGTCTGAACATCAACACCAGATAATCAACACAAAAGATTGAAGCAATCAAATTTTGTTTCAACCTTCAAACATCACTAAATGCTAAACCTGAATCAAGAATGTAGCATAACAGTATTAAATATAGACAAGGCAAAATTAACCAAGAAGCTAAAAGTGGCTCCTGTTGATCCCTTCAGTACGATCCAAACATTAGTAAAGGAAAATACATAAGAGAACCAACTAGCCTTTGATGAGGGACAAAAAAAAAACAACAACAAAAAAAAACCCACCAAGATCAAGCCATTTAAGAAAAAGGGAAGAGCTTAAGAATATTGCTTCATTCTGGTACGAAAATTTCCTGAGTTACTCTGCTGAATAAGGGAGCAAGATGTTTGTGCTAGTAAACTGCATCAGACTGACACTGACAGCTGATGATTCTGTACTTCCAGAGGATTAAAAAAAAAAATTTCAAAGTTTAGTGCCAACAGCACTCCCCATAACCACTGTTTAGATCTCTTATCCACAGAACTTGCACATAACACTCTTGTCACTGCATGAGTATACAATTGGAAAAAACCGATTCAGCTTCTTGCTCTACTCATTAGTCAAAGTAGCTGACTGGTAAAAAATATTTATAGCACTTCTGTATCACATTAGCTTGCAGTTCTTTCAAGCCATAAAGCTATGGTTTAAATGAGTTACAGATAAGAGTTGGACTTCCCTATGCTGTCAACATTGTGGTGAAGTTGGTTTCCTGATGTTAACGTCTGTCTACATCTGCAGGGGAAGATATTCTCTATTCTTGCTACAAGAGCAGCTGTACTACTGTGGCGAACAACAGGCTTCCCCAGAGCTCTACCTTAATGATAGATTCATACTTTAAACTTACAAGCAAGGAATATATTCATTTACTAATAAAGCTCAACTGCATGTAAGCAGTTATGCTTCATCTTACAGTCCCAATGGAAAAAGTGACTTGCTGAAAATATTTTCTCAATCAGAAGAGATTCCTTTGTGGCAAGTTACAGGCAGACACTGGCCTCTTCTACATCAACAAGGTATTTCTCAGATATTAGTTATGTAAAATATCAACACATAACCTATGTCTGGCTGCTTAGCAATTACCAAAACAGAATGGTTTATATCATCTTGGAGATTAAATATTCTGAAAACGTCTATTTAACCTAAAAAAACAAGAGTCAGTATACCAATTACTTTATGCCTCTTCTGAAAAATTTCACCATACACTTCCTATCAGGAAAAGAGAACCGGGGAATGAAGCCCACAGTTACCTCTTTTGTCATTGTTTGTAAATAAAGCAGTACATTAATAAAAGACCACACCAAAAGAAACAAATAATTTTTGTTGTTTAAGGTAAATTGGTAAAACCACATTTACTGCAATAAACCTATCCTATTTTTCTCCTGAGATACTTGATAAAATTCTTCTTTCAAAAAGGCAAAAGTTATTTTGCAGAGTTTTCACTCCTACATCTGAAGTGCCTAATGGAAACCTCACACTAACTCTTAAGGCTTTACATTTTTCGCATTTATAGACTGATTCAGCAGTTCAGACCCACAAAAGGCATAGTTTGATAACCATTTCTTTCAGTGATAATACCAGATTAATTAGCAAACATCCCTCCTCCCAAATCCTCTAAGAACCTGCAGAAGCCCTTGAGGCACACACCTCCAAGATCTGAGCATCCGTCTTTAAGGGCCTCTCCATTTGAGTCACATAGAGGAAAACAAGATCCCACATCTCTTTTTCTGCAAGAATCTTCTAAGTTCAAATGTAGCCAAGCAGCTACTAACTTACCCTTCACTCACTAAAAAGAGAATTCTATGATTTGAGGGCAAATGAGCCATTTTCATTGTCTCAGATTCACGGATCTGCATTCAGTCTTACTTTCCTGCCAGCAACAGCACTTTCACTGGGTTAAGAGCACAGTATGATAGGAAAACAAACCAACCAAGTTTTTGCTACAAAGCACCCTCACAAGGCCACACTCAGACAGTCACTGTTAGATACGACTTTCCTAACTGGTCTTGTGCAGCCTTCCCATGCCAGAAAGTAAAGGTCAATGCCATTTTGTACCCCCTGTTAAAAATAATCAAGCAGAAATGTTTTTTCTATTACACTCTGACAGTTTCCCACAGTTGGTGTGTTTCTAGCCTGAACCTCAGGGCTGTACACTATTCAACAGCTTCCCACCATGATCCCTGCTTTAAACTCACAAAGTCCCATCAAGCACTCAATACCACATCTAACTGGAGATCCTCTGGTTTGAGGTTATAATTTCTGGAGTTTTTTAAAACACTGCATCTTCCTGTTGGCTGTACACCAGATGCCTACTGTACCTGCAGACTATAAAATGTCTCAAAAGGAACTATGTTAAATTAAAACTGACAATTTGTCTTTGAAGTACCTGAAATTAAACAAGGCAGTTTTACTAGATTTTCCTGCCCTGAGGAAAAGAACAAAAGGAACAAAGGCAGGAATTCCAACACACCTCAATCAAATGACCTGCCAAACACAGTGAAAGTTAACTACTTTGGGACATACTCCATTCTGAACTATTTCTGTAATTTACAGTTCTATTTTCTGTTTGTCAGTAACATTAGAGTGAAAAAATTTATTATGTCATCACTTGCATGAGATACTGACTAATATGAAGAAGTTTTAAGGTACAGGAAAGAAGACAACACAATACAATAACAACCTAAGCTAGAAGCAGAGACAAAGAATTGAAAAAATATACCAACTGCACTTACTATGAAGTCCAAATAAAACTGTACTTCAGTTATAATGGACAAATAACAATCATCTAGACCAACCAAGTGAGGGTTGGCCAAAAGTTAAAGAATGTTAAAGGCATTGTTCAAATGTCTCAAACACCGACAGGCATTGATCACCTCTCCAGGAAGCCTGTTTGAGCAGTGTTTGAGTAGTTCAGCTATTGTTATTCTTATTAAAAAAATTTATCCAAACAGAGAGCAAGATAACAGAGGAGATTTCTTTAAACGTTTAAAAAAGACCAGACTTGATGAGATTAGTACATACCTTCTGTCTGTTCAGTCTCCTGGGGCTTTTTCTCTCTAGGTTCTGGAGGTTCAGCTTCAGATTGCACTTCTGTAGATGGTTTTTTTTCAAAACTGAAGTCTGGAAGTCGTGGAGCTTGAGGTCTAGTTTTTCTTGCAGGATTCAGGAAAAAGCAGTAGGCACACCTAAACGCTACACAAAGCACACCCAGTAAGTAGCCTTACTAATTAACTTCACATTTCACCTTGATTCCTACATTATATTCTGAGAGTCCAAAATACTAAAAACAGAATAAGTGATTATCAGTACTTGAGAGCACCTGAACCACATTTACACATATAAATCCCTTCTAAATTCAGCATACAGTTGCTTTTAACAACCCGTTTGCTTTCAGCAATGCTGCACTGAGTAGTGCCCAACACTGGTAAAGATTTGACCACAATGAACAATATAATGCAATTCAGTACCACCAGATGTTGCCACATGGTATTCTTCTTTCCTACAAAAGAAATTAGTTGACAGATGATTTTTCTTTTTTTTTTTCTCTCATTAAGATGCCACTTTCCTCACCCTTTGAGTAAGGAGAGGTTAGGAATTCCACAAGATATTGCCTCACTGCTTTTTGAGGAGCATCCTGCTCCAGTGGTGCTTAATTAAGAAGGAGCAGTTTTGTTCTGCAGAAGTACTGGATACCACTTCACAGTTAAACACCTACTTCTGCCCTCTCCACTCTCACCAAGACAAGGGTGCAAGTGGTAATTTCTAGCACAGATGAGTTGAGAACTCACATGAACTGAGATTACATACAGATTATATATCTTTGGTTTCATAGGAAACATTCAGCTTACAGTGCTGCATGTTTACGCATAAAATTAAGTAAAACAAAATGAAACAGAAGATTTATCTAAGATTCCCTGGTTTCTTCAGTATCAGGCTTACACTTGTGGTAGAAAGCAGGCAAAATCAAAACATCTGTGTTCAATAAAGAGCTGTGCCTGTCTTAAGTTACTGTCAGCCATGAATTCACGTAGAGCCCCCTAGGGCTTGTTCCCACTTTTTTTCTGATACCTCCCCAGGATCTTCTTGCCAAAGCAACATTTTGTTTAAGTTCTAGTAAAAGAGGCACACTTTAATGTCAGATACCCTCTCAATATAAAAACCTTCAGAGAACCATTCATAGCCAGTAGCAATGTCCAGGGATAAACTGGAGGAAGGTTATTTCTGCTGAATAGTTTTCTACACATAAAATTCTTGACCTCGAGGTTACAATAAAGTACTTTTCTAAGTCTTGAAGTAAGTCTTTAGATACAGAGTAATAAGTTACCAAAAAGTGTTCCCATACGAAGTGGTACTTCACAATGTCAGTTAAGTACTTAACTGCAACCAAAAAGAAGTATAATGCATATTAGTTATGAAACATAAGCCTAGTAACAGAGTCTAACATAGATTAGCTCTTACCTATGTATTCAAATTCCTCCTTCAAAGCCATACCATTGTGAGAAAAACATTGCTGACATATAAGGGCATACCTAGAAAGTATGAATAATACATAATTACACACCTTTAAATAATAATACACTGAAGGGAGATGTATTTTACCTTACACATTGACTAATACCTTAGATATTTTCTCTTAAAAGGTAATTTCCACAGTGAAATTACTATCCTTAAAAGCAAACTAAATCTCTAAATTACGTAATAGCTTTTAAACTTGGTTTAAGCACAGTGAAATATTCTTAGCTACACTTCAAACCTCATGGTTCAACATAATTCCAGTATCATCAGTGTCAGAAGACAACAACCAAACTAAGTTTATATTTTATTAGAATACAGTTAATATGAAAAGTTACCATAGTTAACACTGAAATTCTGATATAACTGGACAGTTCTGAAGGCAATCTGAAAACCATTTATAACGGATATAACACTGAAGTGCCAAGGCAATCAGTTTTATGGGTTTTTTGTTCAAAATATAAATCATTCACACACCTGAGCACAGACTTTTCTTTGTATCACATAGCTAATATCACCCAAAACAGAGGTTAATTTTGCCAAAATATTACCAGTTTTCCTGCAAAGAGATTTCAGATGATACACAGAGAAAGTCATTTAATTATGAAAATTTTGGACAAATTCATTTGCAATTCTTTTAACCTTGACATGTCTGGCTTAAACAATAAGGTTAAGAAGCTTCCTTTCCCCTAAGTGTTTAGGTATTTCTTTTAGAACATTTCACCTGTTCTGAGGACCATCACCAACCAAATATTCAATAACTCTATCCACAACTCCTCTTTCTCGAGGAAGAATAGGTCTTGCCAAAGGAGGGCCCGGAGGATGAAGACCTAGGAAGACATACATTATGTCAAAATTATTTTCAACAGTATTATTATATATGATATTTTACTATGTGTGCCAGTGTAATAAGATAATTGCACCTACTTAATATACATGGCCATATTCTTAGTCCACTGGGAAAGCTGTAAAATTTTTCAATCCACAATAGTCAAAAATTCCTCTTCTGTTCCTTTAGCTCATAATCTTACTAAATCACTTCATTTTTACCCGTTGGATATGTAATCAAATTTACAGTTCCTAAAGAACTTACCATATCAATAGTGGTCAATGATTAATAGCAAATAGAGCCTTTTTAAGAAAAGACAACTCCTAACTGAGTTTTCTTCACAGACCCTCAACTCTGTATATTTACACTTCTAGTTTCACAGATTGGGCAAAATCAACTACAGTAATAGAAGAACTAAACATCAGGGCAACCTGGCCTACTGGAAGGTGCCCCTGTCCATGGCATGGTGGTTTTAAGTACATGATCTTTGAGATCCCTTGCAACTCAACCCGTATGGTTCTATGAAGATGTGAACAAGGAAACACCCGCTGGTTGCTGTGTAATTTCTGTACCACATGAGCCTGCCCTCAGTGTTCACTCACCCTACACATTAAAGATGTCCAGATTACCATTTTGGTAATACCACATTTAATGGCTAGTTACACTTAGTGAAAAAAGTCATAAGGCCACTAGAAAGATAACATTTTTCCCAAACAAAACTGCTATCAAAATAAAACTCCTTTAAGAACAGCCAAGAGCAATGGTTGGTACTACCCTTTTCACCTGTTTATATATGGCAGGTAAAGTAGAACAGTGGCACAAGCTTCTCTTTCCACAAAGTTTGAAAACATCCAGTCTATGGCATGAGACCACTGCAAGCAGCCAATTTCCATTTATATGCCTTTGAGGTCTTATGCCTGCCTTCTCTTGTAGCCTTACAACAGAATAAACTAGGCATAATGTGTAAAACATGATCTGGTAAGAAACTCAAGTCTGACTCATTCAGCTGTGACCATTCAAATAACTAAGTATCTGAAACTTCTTCCCAAGGCCACACTCTTGGTGAGCAAACATTTAATATATAAGCACAAGAAGTATTATGTTACAATAATTTCAACTAACAGACTGATAGTCCTGAATGCAAATATAATTGAACACTTGGTGGGAAAGAAGCAAAGACTTAAAATCTATTTCCATAAGACCTTTATAAATTACATTCAAAGGCCACAAAAACTCAACATTTGAGAAGGACAACCAACCAGTCTTTCTGAACTCAAACTGTGACAAAATGATCAGCTTCACGCCATCTGAAGACAAAATCATGAAACCTGACAAATAAGACTTTGTTTAATCCAACGGCAAAATTACTTGTAATAATGCAAAAGTCCTATACAAGCTCAAGATAGCTAAAAGAAGGTTAGACACAAATCAACTCATATTAGGAGGTTTCATACAGAGATGATCATATGGTAATCTGAAGCACTGCAAAAACAAAGTATAAGTAAATCATAGAAATTTAATACTCAAGGTGCAAAGAGACCAGTGTTTTCTAAGAGACGAGTTCTGGCTACATCCAGTAAAATGAGAGACAGAAACAGTCTGGCTTAAAAGAAAAGCCTTTAGTGACCAGAGTCAGCGTACAATTCTCTTTCTCAATTTGTTGTATGCTTCCACAGTTTTTCTGGTGAAGATCTGTTTCACAGATTCTCTCATAATTGCCAATAAACAAAGAGGAAGCTAAAGAGTAGAACTAAACTCACTGTCTCAAGATGCAAGAGTGAAACAAACTAAACCCACTGTCTGAAAACAACAAATGGAACTTCTTAAAAAAATCCAAACAATGGACAACTAAGAAGGTATAGTTTGTTAGCTTGTTGAACTAATTCAGAAGGACATTCAGTTGAAAGATATTGTGGAAAAAACAGTGGACAAGCTTCTCAGAAGGCAGACTTCGTTTCCTTGTAGCACCACAGCCAGGGACAGCACCAGTACATGCACTGTCATAGCTTCCAGCACAACTGATAGCCTTTGACAGACATACACATTGAAGTAAATATCTCTTAAGTATTCACAGAAACACAGAATATGCTGAGTTGGAAGGGACACACAAGGATCATTGAGTCCAACTACTGGCCCTGTACAGGACCATTTCCAAGAGTCACACCATGTACCTGTGAGCATTATCCAGTCACATCTTGAACTCTGTCAGGCTTGGTGCTGTGACCATTTCCCTGGGGAGCCTCTTGCAGTGACCAACCATCCTCTGGGTGAAAAACCTTTTCCGGATACCTAACCTAAACCTCCCCTGTGACTCAGTTTCACACCATTTCCTTGAGTCCCTGTCACTAGTCACAAGAGTGAAGTTCTTGCCCCTCCACCTGCCCTCATGAAAATGTTCCTAAGGCTTCACCTGCTTCTGAGGCTTCACCTCCAGACCAGTAGTCAAAGACAACACAGCAAGTCTTACTATTTGATAAGCTGATCCAAGATGGGCTTTAAGTTTAAATACAGCATTACAAGTAACTGCCAGCAATTACCATCTCAAGCCTCCTACCTGTTAACCTTCACACACAGTGGCAATAAAGGAAAAAGTAACTTAGGGCAGGATGTATGACATTGTGGTAAACCTCAAGCTCAATGCCACATACAGCTAACCTCCATCTTCTATGGCATGTGTCAAACATTGTAGGAATCAAGTATTTTCAACAGGGCCCTCTTGAAGTGCTATACATAGAACAAAACTAATCTTGCCATTAAAGCTGCAGTACCCATAACATCATACCCTTTCAAAACAGATATCATCAATACTGGATAATTGATCTAAATGGATTGTCCCAATCTTTACAAGCAGAAGAAAATTTGATCAGAAAATACCGCAACTTACAACCCTTCAATAGTATGTACAAAACAGTTTCATACTTAGCACAAATTATTTTAAAATAGGGCTCATTTTCACAAGAGGACAGAATTCAGGAGACAACAATGAGTAAATGCATTCCCAAGTTATCCCTATATTTTGCCCTCAGGAACCCAGACCAAGAAAATCCTCACAGCAGCAAGGCAGAACAAACACAGAGCACTATAAACTGGATTCTGCAAAAGCTGTCCAAAGCAGAGGTCAGGCAAAATGCATATTCTGAAGCTTCACAGAAACCTAAAAGACCAAATATTTCTATCAAAAAAAAAGGCACTGATACAATTTAAAATAAAATTAAAGCCTTAGAATAATTTTGTGAAAACCTGACTTACACTCAAAGTTTATTTAGACTTATATTCCAAAGACGTAAGTTTTCATATGACCTATAAATCACCAGTATATATGAAAAGTTTCTGAAAGTCTATAAACAAAGGTAAAACTTGAATAAAGTTACCCAGAATGAAACATCACAACACACTCCAAGAACAACTTCAATTACCTGTCTACTAATAACTCAGACCAACCATCCTGGTTCTCATGCTGTTATGGACACCAGTAATTAATATAAACATCAAAAGCAATCATTGTGGAAGGACTGGTGATTTCTGCAAAGCTTGGCAAACTCTCAACTACCTGCTGGTTATTAATTTTCAAACATATGGGAGCTCTGTGGTAATACACGTTAAATTGATTCTCCTCCACAAAAGATAGCATAATGAAAATGAATTATTAATCTTCTGTAGAGATAATTAAGGCTATTCATATTTGTTGCAAGCCATGCATAAATTTAGATGTGATATTATTCTTATAGATACTGAATTTACGTACTTTTCATTACAACTATATGATTGAGCTCTTATATGCCTGGAAGTTTTGAGGAAATTCAAGAAAAAACAGGGCTTCCATAAGAACTGACAGTTGCAGTGGCTCCCACTGCTATCTATGACAAAGTAGTATGTTCGGTCAAAATACCAGTTAGTGGTGAGAAAAAGGTGCCTGTAAGGCATTATCACAAAAGTACATTGAATATTTTAATTCACAGGCTTGGCAACTGTCCTTTCAAGCAAGTAAATTACTTTATTTTCCTTCTTCCTTTGAATCATTTATGCAGTCAAGGCTGAATTTCATCTAGCTTATGCAATGTGTCGGAATCTTCCCCTAAGAATAAAGCTATTATATAGCTGATACTATTTTATTATATATTCAACTTCCTTAACAAGGAGTGTGCAATTTTAAACTCATTATGGAATTTTTGGTAAGCAGATAAAAGTAAATGTGGTTTGCAACCAAATGACAAATTTTCTGTGCAAGGAGCTAAATTCTGGTACTTCAAGGAAATCAAGATTTAGTAATAACTTGCCTTTAGAGTTCATAGCAGTTTCATAATACAGGTAAAGAACAAAAAAGTAAGGCTGAGTGGACTCTACAGAGAAGTGAGATCACAACTTTCCATGCTAAGTTTACTCCATTACATAAAACAATATGAAAAGGCTTCCTGAGGTCTACATTAGAGAGCAGGTGTATTACATATAGTCCTACTTTTTGATTGCATCATGGAAATTTGTAAAGAAGGACATGCAGTTTTAAGACTTAAGTAACTGCAAGTAAAAATCAGGAACACAGGGCAGAGAAAAATCTGCTTGATCCCTGTACATAGAGCAAAAAACTACTCCACATTACAGTGGTGCTTGTGAGATTCTTGCCAAGTTGCATTGCTTCTATTTTCAAGATAACATTTCATCTCCTTTCTTGCCTTGTGATCCAACTTGCCAAACATCCTGCCATGAAGGAAAGACCTGGCATGAACCCATGCACAGCTTTAGCATCCATGAGGAAAATGAGAACAATGCTGCCCACTCAAAACTCTCAAATTTTGCAATCCTTCCAATGCAATTTAGTTCGTATTCTACCTAATAAAGGTCATCTCATCTGAACATCAAATCAGAAATCAGAGGAAAAACATTTTCAGGACATGAAACCAAATTTTAAGCAGTACTCATTCCTACCAGATTTCAACCTAGTGTTAAGCTTTTGAGTCTTGTACCAAAATAACAATGTCATTTTAGAATTCAGCTAGAGCATAGACAACTTTTCTGTTGTATTTGGTATTTTACACTTTAATCTATGAGTATAGATTGCATGACTATACCTCCTAGAGTAAAAATTTAAATAAATGCCAAGATGTATGTTAAAAAAATATGTGCAGAGTTCAGTGAGAAACATGAATGTATTCTGAAAGTGTTCTCCTCTGTACCTGATTTATATAAGCATAGAGCTCTTCTAAACTAAGAACATAAAAAGGTATGCTATATTGTTGACTACAGAATACTGCAAAGTTTTATTGCCATTTAAACAAAGAAGCCATAACAGTTAAATGAGCTCAGGCAATAGGTTTCAGCATCAAAAGGTGCCAGCTGTAAAGAGTTATGGCTAATTGAATATGGAACTCCTGCTTAATCAGATAACTGCTCTGCTATTTCCAAATGAAATGCCATTTCCATACTGTCTGAAAATGGCCTATTTTATTGGTAACCAGAGAAAACAATATAAACTGTAAATAACATTTAGTGCTCTGTTTACCCATTCCAGGCACTGAAGTAGCAGGGGATCCAGGGCGTCTTGGTAAAACATTGGACTGCAAGGATGGCACAGCGGTTCTTTCCGGGAGTCCGCTCAGAGCTGACGAGTCCCTCTGCAGCTTAGGAGATGCTGGAACCGGTGACGTGGGAGAACCTTGTTTAGCAGTCACAGGTGAGGGTGTAGAAGTATTTCTTTGAGCCGCAGTCCTCTGACGTATTTCTGACAAGAACACATACATATTGAATTTAATATCTAGCATTCTAAGCAAGCTATTACAAGAAGTACATTAATACTTTTATTCCAATCAGCAAATTACAGAGTCAAACAAAACAAGGAAGGTCTAAAACTAAAGATCACCAGCAGCCTGGCTGAGCATGCCAAAGAAGTAAATACCACAGAATACTATCTTTTAATAGCAATAATCATTAACTGTTAAATACTTCGGTAAAAATTCTGCTGGAAGGAAATTAGCAGATACCTGATGGTTCTGTTCTCTGTGGCAGAATGTTGGAGATATGAACAACTAGACAAACCAGAATAGAGTGTACAGAACTGACCACTTTTTGCGCCATGGTTTAAACATGCTTCCAAGTATTTGGCTTTCTATGGGACCAAAACTGTTCAGTCAGTACCTAAAACGCCCAGGCTAAGTACTCAGAATTACTTAGAAAAATCAGACTGGATAAATGAAACAATTCTAAAACCAGAACATCATTTAATTTCATTCACTTTTTTCAGTAACCCTTCCATGAAACCACATGTTTGGATTGTCATGAAACAAGAACCAGCTCTGCTGGAACATGTCTTTACTTTTACCCCTTCTCACACCACTATCAGAGTTACTATTAAATCACTCTCATAAAAACTTAATAGGTTTCCTTAGTTGTCCTTACCTGAAGCCAGAGTTCTCATTAGGACCAATGAGTGTATCACCACAGTAATACATTATGGTTTGAACATTATAATTGTCATGCAAACCTGAAGTTCACACACTATTGCAACAAATCCAATTGAAGTGCAACAGTCACTTTAGGTCCACAGACATTAACATGGTTAACAAGTAGCACCTTAGTCTCTGAAAGGAACACCCCACAAACGCCCACACCTAAGGCTATAGCACCTACAGAGTCAGTGTACAGCACCCATGTCACTTTGAACCAACATTCTTGTCTTCCTTCACAACAAATGGAATTCAACATTATATTTGGACTTTAAAATCATCTACATGAGTTTCAAGATTAGAGGGATTTTATCTGCTGACTTTGGGTCAGGCTGAAAGAGTTTAAATGCTTAGCAGGCAGTTTACAGGTCCACTGGCAACCAGCCACTGGAAAATGGATGTGCTGAGTCTGAAGGAACGATCCCTGTCTCCGAAAGGACAACATTCCCACACTAAGCTTCTGCTTTGGGGGCGGGAGGGGAAGGTGTGCAACATCAGCTTGCACTAGCTAAGAAAGAGTTGCTATCACTGAAATACTACATCAAACATAAAAGTCCTGTTAGAAAACTGCCAACATCTAGTGCAATGAAAATTGCAACATACATAGGTTATGGTCTTGCCTGCTTATCTGTATGTATAAATAAACTTTAATAGACAACAGAAGAATTAAAAATTCTTTGGTATCACCAATTCAAAAAACTACAAGTGCTCAAGTCATACTAAAAATCCACCTAGTTTAGTTCCCTACAGAGCAGAACAAACTATTTTCCCTTGACACATCTTCATGTGCATGACTGCATTACTTCACATAATTTCATCATCCAAGTTAGATCACCTGATGAGTATGAAGATTCTGTATTTTAGCCTGATTTTAGCAACTAAAGTTTGTCCCCTCACTGTTTAAGCTGTTCAGAACCTGGAAACCAAGATAAATTGGTGAGGCAGTTGCAGAAATTCCATTAAGGTATCCTTGGCGACTTGTTTCTATTTTGAAAACTGCTTCTGTGTTGAGAGTTTTATCTTAATTAAGAATTCATTTATGATGAACCTCACCATTAATATGTCTTTGAGAGCTTTTTGTGAGAGACAGTAGCAGTAACCTTTCAAGTTTTACTACTCTAGAATAACTGTATCATCCTCTCTATGCCACCTGACCAACAGGCATGATGCATCTTCAAACAATATATCGATTATGATCCATGATTTATTTATCCTTTACAGTCAAGTTTGTGTTACAGTTCCCAGTCATGTACTAGTTTCAAAAATTAAGCTAAAGGTATGCAATTTCTCAATTCCTCTCAGTTCCACATATGTTCAAAAAGTGAATGATAAATATAAAGCCTAATTTCACTTCTTCCAAGATCACTTTAAATATCTATAAAAAGACATTTTAATCCATTCTTTTTTCATCACAAAAGCCCTCTTCATTATTGTTTTATATATAAAAACAAAGACCATGATTGTAATTTCTACATAGGGATGTCACTTTTACATTTTGAAGGCTCTTTCTAGATCATATGGTTTAAGCATGTTAATTTGGATTGCTTAACAGCTCTGAGTGGGTTTCAATAGGTCATGGCTATATTCACATTTATTCTGAGCCCATAATACATTATTCTTAAGCAATTTCATGCTGCCTGCAAAAGCTTTGCCCCTTTTGCCTGTTCCTTCTTAAGGGTCATTTCTGGCACATCGTCTTTAAACGACTTTCAATTAAGAAAAGTTACTGCTACTTTAATGACTCTTTTGCCATATTTTTTTCCTACAAAGATGATGAACCCAAGTACTTTGCAGTCAGTATTAGAGAGATCTGCTTCAGTAGTTTTAGTCTCATTACAGAGTTAAGAATGCAAGACTCATTGCTAGTTTCCACAAAATTGTATTAGGTTATTCACAATGCCTTTTTCTTTTTCCTCCACTTAGAAGTTCATTTGGCTCTCACTCTATTTTATGATTCATACTTAAAAGAACTTGCCAACACACTGCTGCTCCCCAAGTAAGAGAAGTTACCAGAACCTACATTATGGCAATATGGGAACTGCTCTCCTTGGCAAGACCTATAGTCCATCCATTCCAGTATTTCATTTCCT
>VWZD01010920.1:27429-41679 GCA_013396695.1 Sakesphorus luctuosus
TGCATACAGCACAGCTCCAATAAAGTGCATTTCATTGATGGTTTACATTTGCCTCTCTTTTTTTTTTTTTAAATAGGTAATGTATATATAGAAATTGCTTAGAATATTAAATTTATCTACTCTGCTCTATAAAGCTTTTAACAAAAAGGATTTGATTTTGAACTGTCCCTCAAACTCTTCCTCCTTTTTCTTTGCACAGATGTGCACCTGTCATCACCAGAAAGACAGATAGATTGCTTTTCTTATGTGCTATAAAATCAGAAAGCAATTTTTAATGTTTTTTTTCAGCTTCTTTATTTTTTCCTCTCTGAAATAATTATATTTCCATAAAGATTCTGTGAAATGTACTTCTATAACAGAAATTACATTTACAATTTGAAACATGCCTTTACGATTCTGAATTTTCCCATTAAATTTCACTTACAGCAATAGCAAATCTCTGAATGTTTTCATCTTCACAATCATCAATCACTTCTTGTAATCTGTAGTTGTCATGTGATTCCCCATCAGTCACAATAACCATTACTTTTTGTACTCCTCTTCGTGCACCATGAGCCTCCGTAAAAGCTTCTTTCCTAAAGGAAGCATAAAGCGTTTTGGAGAAAGGCAGTGTCAGCATTTCTCACAGGCATCATATTTGCATAGCCAACCAGAAACTAAAAGACTAAATTAACTAAGAAGCAGGGAATGGAGATTAATGCTACACATGAAAAAATACAAACAACTGCAACTGGAACTTACATGATGGTTCCCAGGCAAAGTTTCACAAGCATTCATCCGTTATTCATTTTCTTGAGAGAAATAGCAGAAAACACAATGCTGGATAGTGGGAAAATTCTTCCCCTCTATGAATAAACTTCTGGCACCTTAAGACAGCTTTTGGCATCTTAGAAAGGATCGAACCAACATACCCCCCATTCCAAAACCTCATGTAGAAAACCCTCCCCTATTGCCACACTACAGCAGCACTTCAAGTGATCAAAGTATCTACTCAGCTACCAGCACACCACTCCATAGCTACAGTAAAACTGGGTATTAGGGATGGGGCAGAAAGAGGTTGCAGGTGAGCGGAGGCAGGTTGGATCACCTGCTTGAATTTGACAGCTGAAGGTGGGCAAATAGGCACTGAGGCTTTGGGCACTGCTCACCCAGATTCTGGACCTGACAAGGCAAGGCTGGATTAGAGCTCTGGAGGAGAAGGAAGGAAGCAGGACCTCCTCTTTTTAGTAAAATACCACAGAACCTAAGGCTGGTCACATGAATGAAAGCTGAGATCTGCAACTGAAGATGGCCAGAAGTGGATGGATATGAAGACTGCAACAATAGGTTTGATGACAGTTTCTATATAAACAAGCCTGCAGCAGTTTGTGGGGAACAAGGGCTTTCTGAACTAGATGTGGTTTCAGAGTTTTGGTAGTTTAGGCCTTAATTTTAGTAGGCTTAAGTTTAGCATGCCCAGACAGTCTTATGTATATTAGGAGGGACAAGCATCACCTCTCTTAAGCAACTCAAGAGCTATCTCATATCATCTGACATCACAGCAAGTATAAAAACAGGTGTAGGAGAGGCTTCAGTCAGTCTCCTTCATGACCAACGCTGAGTCAACACGTTAGCACTGTGCCAGGAGAGTTAGGCCTTGTCACCACTTCACAGATGTTTGGTTCAGGAAGCGCACATTTTTTTCTTGTTCATTTTTATTCCTCTCTTGCCAGATGTCCTTTGAGGGGAGTCTTTTGGGGTGTTTTTGTGGGCGGAGGCAGTGGAGGCCTGTGTTGTTGGGTGGGCGACTCGTGTGGAGTTTACAATTGTATATATGTGTTATATTGTAGTTTGTCTTTGGTTTTCTCTCTTATGTGTAAATACAAAAACCTTGCCATTTTAATTTTTTTTTACCTTCTTTCCCTTTTCCCTTGGAGTGAAGGGAACCTCTAACTCTGTGTGTTGGGTGCTCGCCATTTTGCCAGCTCAGCCTAAAATATGAGTACTTTGCAATTCTCAGCTTGCTCTGCTTTCATGAACATGTTCAGACTATGTCAAGCATCCACTTTTATCTAAGAAAAACATTACTGCTGAATATATAGGAATTTAATTGGATTTTGGACATCATATCAACAAAACTTTGGTCAGATAATCAAATAGTTCATCAGAAAGATGCTGCGTCTTTCACTAAATGGTTGTTTGGAAAGACTGAATGCAATCTTTCATGGAATAAAGTCATGATTTCTTAATAGGACAAAAAAAAATAAAGGAAAATGATAACAGGACAACATTGTACAGTTTGAAATTTTCTGTTCTATGAAAGTCAGATTTCATTTTTCTCATAAAAGCAACATTTCTAAATATTGCTATGCTACAATAGGCTTTCAGTCTCCCAATGATCCATAAGCTTCAAAGATTTAGGTTACAAAATTCTAGGCTTTTTAACAAGTGTGGTCTCAAACATTGTAATAATCAACTTCAGAATGAAAACAAATTAACATTAAAAATTTAAATTATTTCTTTTTTTTTTCTGTGAAAAACCTACTTTTATCCCTCTACATGCACAGTTCCTACCTGCTCTGTGTGGACAGCATATATTGTAAGCCCTCTCCTTAGCACTACAACCTTGCTCCATGTCTATTGTCTTTTCCTAATTCCTCTGTTCAGGAGAATGCCTTTCAAGGGTGGCACATACAGCTGTCCTTAGAGCTGGAGAGAGTCTGTTTATTAACCCTTCTATTAAATGATATTTACTTAGCTAAACTGAAGTCACATGTTAGCCATGCCATAATTTTAAAGCGTAAAATCAGAACCATGGCATATCCGTGTGTTTGTTTCTCCCATATGCAGGACAGTATCTTGTGAGCGTACCTTGCCGTGTCTATTCCCAGGGCTGTCATAGTTTGTGTGCCACCCCGCTGGCGTATCCTTGTGGCTGCAGCCATTACATCTTCTGTTGTCGAGTACGTATTCAGGTAAAATTCATGGACTACAGTCTGTCCATATTGAACAATTCCAACCTGAAACACAGGTCATGTTAAAAATCAATTATCCTTAAAGAAAACACCTCTGTCTCCTGCAGTAGGTAAATGTCTCTCTGTACCTAAAGCCAGGAAAAAAATTGAACTTTCTGTGTTTTTCTCAGTATGAAACACCTATATGTGTTTGAGCAAGACTGGCTAGATGAACAGCCTCTTAAAACATTTTGAAGTTTCTAAGTTGTTTTTATTAAAAATTGGAGTAAAGCCAAAAGGAAGCTCAGCTCCTTGGTCTTCCTGGTTGCTGTTATCTGTGCGGAAGCTCTGCTCCCCTCTAGGCCAAGGCAGACCAATACCCCAACCACCAGTCACAACGTCTCGAAATTGTTTTCCTTATAGTATATGAGGTCATGGTCCACTCACAACTCTTCATTCCATTCAAATGTGATATTCCTACGTCTGATAATTTATTTACCCTAAACATAGCCCAGAAACAGGAAGAACCAATTACCCTTATCTTGATGAAGACAGCAGGGACGTCCATGACATGGACATTCTCCCAGCAGGAGGTAAGTCAAAGTATGATCTGACAAGTAACAGAGGGGAAAACATGGATAAAATGGTGGTTTCTGGAAGGGGGAAGGGTAATATAAAGACTCCAGAAGACCTCAGAAGGAAAAGCTTTTGTGCAAAACATCAACATACAGGATTGGAACCTAACCACAAAATGCCTGAGTGAACCTGCTGCAAAACAAAGTGTGAAATAAAAAGACAAGCAATATTCTTAAATATTAATTAATTTCTCTCACTCATTTCTGTCAGTTTTAATATTTTGGCAAGTTCCTGACAGCTTTTACTAGGAAGAATCTACACAATGTTCCATTAGCATATTTCAATTTTATGTTACACTTGGCAATTTATAGGTGTTATTTAGGATAATGCAGTATTATGTGGCATTTATGTCTCACTCATCTATTATTAATAGCACTTGAGCATTTAGGTACTGATGATCAATAATACCCCTGGGATATTTTTGCCATCATATTATTTTAGAAGTGGGTTAGACTGTACTTTGCAATTGCTTTACAGTTGGCTTTTTTCAGGTACTTTCATAGCCTCTCAGATTCTACATAATATTTTTTTGCCTGTAGTAGAAGGGTTAGAGTTGGATAACTATTTCACACTAAACATCAATAACACAATCATTATGAAATGCTAGTTACATATGGTTATGGGACTATAATTATAGTGGAGTGTGGTAGCAAAATCATTCCCACTAAATTTCTGTACTCTTTTCAAAACACAAATCTTTCAAATCTGGAAGAACTAATGTAAGTTCAAAGTTATGAGAAGTTGTTCCATTTAAGATATTTAAATTGTTTTTTGGAGGTATGCCCTGTTCCACCTGCAGCTGAGAGAATGCAGAGGCTACATGTTCTCCTGAGAAGTAGCCTATTAACCCTGTACAGTGTTTACAGAACTGGCCAGGGCACAATCTGTATTACCACTCAGAGTGGTCATGTGGCACTGACTAACCCCCAGATGAAGATGAAAATTTTAACCTGTTCCCTTCAATGCAACTATATGTTGGCATACATCTAAAGTGACATACAGCATTATTTGAATAGGACATTGTTAGTCTTTTAAAAAGACTATCATTAACTGGAAAGAGGTTTTCATCATGTTTGGTATTCTGGAGAAGGAGGCATAGCCTAAGAATTCCAGTACCATGCACCAAGGGTAGCCAGAGACTATTGTATGCCAAAGAGCCTGTTGAAGTGGATTCACTGGCTCCATATCTGCAGCTTTGATGATTTAATTGCTAGCAAGAATTAAATCCTATATTGAGTGCTGCCAGTGTGAAAAGTATCGGCCAGTCAGTCTTGCATGATTCTAGAGACCCATGTTGGTGTTGTCACTTTCCTAAAAAAGAGTCCAGGCTGACATTCAGTTGCATCATTTCCTATTTGAAAGGAAACATCCATGACCACAGCAAGTAAACATTTTGAGCACTTCCTTCTCAGGAAGTGAATGGGAAGAACATCTGAGTCTGAAAACTGCACTGTGTTGCATAGCTTGTAAGTCAGGAAGGAAAGGGGGCATATGGTTATCTTATGGGATATAATTGTTATGTGGGACCCTTCTTTACCACTAACTTTGAAAACATTTATGATCATGTTCTACATATTCCATGGCATCCAAAATGAGCCATTTCTCAATAAAAGGTAACAAAAAGCCTCCCAGAACTGAAAAAATGCTAGGAGACTTCATGTTCCAGTCTCCCACAGAATCATAAAATAAAGTCCACCTTGTAAAATTGGAATTATATTCTATTAGATAGAAATTAAGGTTTGAGCTTTTGTAGCCTTTTAATCTTACAGAAAACTAGAAGTGACACATCTACATTATGCAAATGTGCCTTTGTGGGACTCCACCAAGCCCCTGAGAATGATGCTTACAGGCATTGTATGTTTCTATTTGATTGTTTAATTTAAATCTGGGAAATGCAATAGTACTACACAGAAGGGCATAATTCTGCTCTGCTCCAGAGAACCTACTATTTTTCCCAGCATTACAGACCATAATCTATTGAACATCTTTGTAATTCTTAAGTTTGTGTTCCCTTCCCTAGCATTCCATGGCTTTTACATTACACAAGGGAATAATTCTTTAATTGTCCCCAGTTCCTGTGAAAAGTGTTGTACCAGAGAATAGGCAAGTGAAAGACCGTTCTACTTTGGGATAAAAGAGTTCTGAGGGCAACGATTTATTGTTTATAAGTGAATACAGCCCCTTGGAAAGTACACTTTGGCTTTCTGAATAAATTATTAAGGAAATTGATTTTGCAAAAAATAACAACAACAAAAATAACAAAATGAGAAGAAAAGCATTTAGTACTTGAAATCGTATGTCAGGATTTTCATCAATGGAATGTAGAGAAAAATCAGAAATACTTTTCATTGTACTTAAATTTAACATTAAAAAAAGCAGATATGACTTTGAAAGCACTAATGGATAATAGCTATTATCATAAGGAGATCTTAAAAAAGATATCTGATCCCCCCCAAAAATTGAATTCATTCTCCCATATTTTGTTTACTTCAAGACAGAAGTTACTTGTTAACTATTGCAAAGAACTTTCTTCATCCTCAATATTTGTAATACCTCTTAAATACACTTCTGTTCTCCTGAAGAGAAAACTAATTGTAAGATATGACATGGCATGACTTATTAATCTGCTGAACCAGTCCCTTTGGAGACATAGTAAGGTACAATCCAAACATCTATAACTGTCTATGTAATATATTAATGGAAAAATAAAACCACTGAAAACTTCTGAAGGCCATTTCAACATAGCTTTAAAGTTGGAATTGAACTTATCAAAGTATTGTGCTTTCTCTTCTGAGAGAAATACACAGAAAGTTGCTCATATGTTAGGGATTTAAAAAAAACACCCTACACTCTCAGAATAAAAAGACAATTATCTTCACAAAAGTTAAAAAAGAGGAAAAAAAGCTTTACAATTACTGGAAAAAGTCCAGGGGGGATACTTTTATTTTTTTCCTCCTTGTATCATTCTTTCTTGCATAACTCCTCTTTTCTTTTTCCACTTTTCTATCATCACTTTCCCTCTACTTCTTTTATCCCAAGGCCCAAGATATGCAGCTTAACCATCAGTATGATGCTGTAGATTATCTGGAGGAGTGAAAGAGAAAGGGAAGGAAATACTTCTGAAAAATTATACAATAAACTTTGGATTTTTGCATTTGAGACTTTGGCCTTTCACTTTCAAATGTGCTAAGCATGGCACACTGAGAAATCTCTCTCCTATCTTGTCACAAATTTAACGACCATTTTTCATGGCCGGGGTGGGGGGTGGGCTGTAAGCAAAAAAACCAAACCAAACCAAACATCTCATAAGCCTCTAATCAAAATAAGGTTTTGAACAAGTCACACCCAAGCTGCTAAGGAGTTGTTCTGTAATCACCTCATTCCTTTCCTGTGCAAAACAATCCTAAGTTGTGAATATCCACTGGTTTCTATGTGCTCAGCAATAAAAAATGAAAATGGAAAAATCAATTTAAACAGACAGAAGGTAAACTGCTGTTCCTGTGCTTCTATTCTGTGCTTCCAGAGAAGAGGGGATACGTAAGCCTGCTATATTGTTTCTCCTCTTCCTGATTGTATAGTCATTTAAACACTTTTACTGGGAAAGGAGACTGTGTGGGTGTGGGAGACAGTAAAACCCCATTACTAACTTTGGATGTGCCAGGATTCCAAGCTGGGGGCTCAGAGGAGAGGAGAGACATGAGGCATGTTCTAGGAAAGAAGGGAGAGGGACTGAGAAAAATCCGCCCAGCCTCTGCCTTCCATTTCCAGTTTTTCAGCGTCTCTCCTCCTTATCCGATTCTTATCTCCCTCTTAAATGTTTCTGCTCGGTAGCCAGATGCCAAAGCTGACGTTCTCAAGTGAATAAGTGTACGTGTGAGAAGAGGGGTAGCTATGCCAAACTTTAGGTACAATGGATTTTGTAGGTGGAGATGGCAGGCTGCTGGAGTGCAGGCCAGCAAGGGACCTTTTGTGCATGAGCTGAGCCACACAGACAAGGCAGTGTTCCAAACCCAAACCAAACAGAGGTGTGGCAATGTAAAAATTTAGGAATTGCTAGGTGAAGAAGAGGGCTGAGGGTGCAGTACAGCTGATTTCCCTGTGTACCACTCCCATGAAAACCTTTGGGCAGAAGGCAGTAATGATTTCCATGCAGCCGTTGCCTCATATTGGGAAGTTCAAGTTTAAGTATTTTAAGATGGCACATGTTTGAGTAATCATCAGTTTAAGAGACCAGGAAGAATTTTTTTCCTTTTCTGTTTAACTTGACAAAGTATTTTTTTTTCTTTCTTACAATATCTGTAAGAAAAGTGTGTTTAAAATAACAGAACACGATTGTAAAATTGAAAATTTGTAAGTTATTTTATCAGCCAGTGTTCAGTACCACCAACAGTACCAATTGGGGTGGTAACTTGAAAACGCCAATTAAGATAGAAAATGGCATGGATACTCTCTGTAAACAGAGGTATCTTTTACATCTTCTCGCAGTCTCATTTGTGAAGGCAGGAGCTGAGTGTTAGAAGCTAACCTGAAGTTGCAAAAATGCTAGAGCATTTGCCTGCAGCATTTCAAATTTTGTATACGGTCCTGGAAAATCCTTGATTTTGAGAGGTAGAAAATAGAGAAAGGAGGGAAAGAAACAGTTTCTTCTTTTGCTGTTAATAAAGGTTTCTGTGCTAGAATGTATTCCAACGTCTATGTTTCCCCCTTCCCAGGGAACTTCCTAGAATAGATATTTACATACTCCGTTCAGCAGCCTGTGAGACATATGCCAGATCCTCAGGGGGGTAATTGGTCATAGCTCCATTAATTCTGATGGAACCACACTGATTTATAGCAGCTGGGAATTTGGCTCTCTCCACTTATTACATAAATGCAGTTTTTTGCCATTAATAACATGCAGCTTAACAGCCACTCATTAATTATGATTTCAAGGTTTAAAAGCTGTATGCCTGATGTTCCACAGTACTAAACAGAGAATGCTGCTCCAAAAAGCTTACAATCAAAGGCTGTCCAAATCACGCATGTGCGTCTCAGAAGAGCAGAAATAACCTCTGTGCTCTGAAGTACAGAAGACAAGAAGTGGCTGAGAGAGGAAGGAAGTGGGACAGTGTTCAAACAGCCTCACTTAATGCACTTAACTTTTGTCTCTAGGTTAAAAAGTCGGTTCCTGTAGACTGCCTGAGCAGTGGGGGGAGGGATAGTCTTTCTGACATTGCTGCTCGATGACTGAGTACTGACTTAGTTGTGGTTTCAGCTATTTTGCTGTAGTATCCTATTGCTGTTAGTTCTTGGAAGTGAGGAAGTCCATAGATGACTCTTATCCTATTTCCTGTAAATCCTTTTTTGACTCTCATATTAAAAAACCCCACAAAATATCTACTGTATTACCTGTGTTTGCCGAGGACCTATAACCATGTTGTTCAGGAGGCTGTTTAGAAAGGCTGTGACACTCTCCCATGGATAAATGCTGTTGGACCCATCGAGTACTATGACAATGTCCAACTGGGTTTTACACTCTGCAACACAAATTACCACATAAGAATTGACACCAACAAGAATCAGACTTATCTCACAGCTCCAGTTACCCTGGTAATTAGTAACAAATGTGTGTCCTCCTGCAGTGGGGCTGAACTGACATGTTTGATGCCAATTATCATTCTCCAGCTTTTGCATTGTGTTTCACATGGTTTGTGTTTCCTTTATCAGGAAGGGGCTTTCTTGTAAGCAGAAATTTAGGACTAGGAGCAGAAGTTCACATAACTGGAGTATTTAACAGTGACCCCTTACCTTCTTCAATGTCAATCTGTTCCTCTGCAATTTTTCCAAAGACCCAGGTCTTAAACATTTTTATGTATATTACTAAGTTGGATTTGTATTACATCTCAACATGCTGTCGTCTTCTAAAAAGTCTTTTGGCCATAAGTTAAAAACATAAGCAACTATTTTTAGCAATTGTGTTTGGATGTTACATAGCACTGTAATGATTGTTTATACTGAGATAAATTCCAAAAGTAGGAAGAATTTAGGTTATATACGGACAATGAAAACATTTACTTAACTTGGTAATGCTGGTAGCTAAGTTAAGCAGCTCTTTTTTTTTGGGGTGGGATGCCTATGTGTATACATTTGTCTTGTTTGGCCCTTTTTACTTTCAGACACACATGAGAACTCTTGTGGCATGCATACCTTGCACAGATGGAGCAATGGCCTCAATAGTTTCAAAAGTGGAGCTGACATTAGAGCAAACCCCAGTTGTGTAATGCAAACGTCCACATTTATAGGCATAAAGTGGTCCACATGCCTTTAAAAATGAGAAAGAGTGAAATGTTTTTGTTATGATACCCTAAGAAAAAAACAGATTTTTAAAATTGGCAAAAAGTCCTTTCTTACCAGAAACCCTCCTTTTGGGTTAGTCACTAAGGTTGTTCCAAGAGTCATGTTTTCTTTTACTTCCACAACATTAGGAACTGAAGTAGCAGCTATAAATAGATTAAAATGTTAAGTATTTGGGAACATGAAAACAAAATGTTTAAGTATATATCCCCTAGTATGGAGCTTCCAGCTTCTAAAATAAAACCCAGACTGACATTGGTTTCAACAAATATTTTAGCGCCCTTCCTCCTCCTTCTTCAATTGCAACAATCAAGAAAAATTTCTGGAACTGGCTTTTATCCAGAAAACTTGTCTGGGTTGCTGTCTCAAATAGTTTTCTTGAACCGCAAAATAAGAAAAAAAGTAAAAATAACAGCACTATGAAAGCAAGATACTACTACTCAGTTTTGCTAATTAGAAAAAACCTCCACATTCATTTTCTTACCTTGTCTTGCTAAGAATGACTTAACAACTTTTATTTTTGCTACTGTTACATTACATTATTGACATTTAGGTTTTCAAGTGAAAAGGGAAAATAAAAAATATCATGACAGGTGTATTTAGTGCAATTCATATTACCAGGAATTCTTTTCCAGTCTACATCATGTATCTCTTGACATGAGCAAGAAAAGTATTAGTATTTACCTATGTCATATTAAGATGCTTCAGCCTCATTACGTTTTCATCAAAAGCTTACTTATGGCATTATGAAGGCTCTTTTTGGCTTTAGACAGCTTTGAAAAGGGTAATCCATGAAATTGTACTCCAAGGCCTTTCTGGCTCCATGGCCAGGACTGCCAACCACAGTCAATCAATGTCAGTCATAATTACCCACATGCCCGTTCTAAAACTATGAACAGGTTTTCCATTAGACAATGAAAATCCTTAAAATAAAATCATTTTTAGTGTTACAACTTCCCTCACATTTAGCTCTGGAGTCCTAAGTAAATATTCCCTATAGAAACTTTTCCAATGCATATTTATTATCTAAAAATCTCCTAAGAACTGACCTCTGTTATTTCTGCACATGACACAGCTTTATTTCCTTTCATACCTGGTAGGTTCAGCTTCATGCAGGGTGATTGGCTGTCCCTTCCTACAGGGCATTTGTAGACATCACCCGTTCTTTTCTCTGGTTGGCCAACTAATGGGGCACCAATAAGTACCCTGCAAATGAAGTAAGTTACTTGAAATTTCTTCTTTCTTACAAGGCACAAAAATCAGCAAATAAAACTTATGCAGAGATCACAGCTGCAGTAAGCTCTTGTACTAGTAGCATAGGATGGAGAACAAGAGAAGTATGTATTATGCTAGATACAAGGTAAATAATAAGGACACAGAAAGAAAAGGGCTTATATACCAAGTTACAGAATAGAGTAACATTTTTTTAAAATTACAGTAGAAAATGAAAGCAATATTGATTGGTGGATGAGAAGTAGTAGAAGTAATACAAAAGGAAAGATCTGTTTTATTTAATATGTCCTTGGTCTTTACAATATTTCAGGTGAAAACCTCTTTTCAATGCTCAGAGACCAAATGCCAGAGAAGACGGTCACAAGCAGGCAGAAGAAGAATTCAGTCTAAATAACATGGACCGGCAGTGTAAAATACACCATTTTCTCTCTCATTAATAACAGGTGTTACTGTAAGAAATTTCAAATTTTTAAGGTACAGAAAAGCTGATTGTGCTTGATGTCCCATGGAAGGTGACCAATGCTCATCAGGTTCATGTCCTTAATGCTATTCCTTTCTTAGAAAGAAAGAGCTCTGTGAATAGAGGCAGTGTTCTGAAAAGCTGTTTTGTCTTTTTGCATGAGGAATTTTTTTAGGGGATCACAGTTTCACTGAGAAACAACCACAGTCAAGTTCACAGACAATCTGGTGCTGAAAAGCTCTACCTGTGGTATACAGGTAGCATTACAGCAGTTGAAAAAGCATCACAAGGCTGTTTTACGTATTTAACTATCAACATACAGATTTTCTTCTATAGATGTAGATACACTGAAATGATTTACAGCAGCTTTAGAGCGTAATTTCAGAGGTGTCCAGATATAGCACACTAGATTGTATCACTGTCTTCCTTCAGCTACTGGTAGCGTCACCCTTTCCAGCTCATATTATTGTTTGATTTTGAAAGGTTTCAGGACAGTTTACAACAATACAGCTTACTTCGCAAAATCTGAGCTCCTACAATGGTTTCCATTTCCTGGTGGTCTAAATTAGCTCAAAGAAGGTCATTATTATTATTCTCTCATGACCCTTATGCAAATGTGTATTTAAACAATTTCAGCAGTCAAGAACTAGCCTATTTAAAAGCAGGCTCTGCAATTTCATTTCTGTGGACACTCCCTATGGCTAATCGTGAACACCGTGTTGCAGTGATGGACAGACTCAGGCAGTCAGACAGCCCAAGCACTTGCAGGCTGGATTGCTCAGGCACTGCAGAACAGTCTGACCTGGCTGTTGCTCCTGTCTGCCTACAGGAGTCCCTGGGTTTACCAAGAATGTGAAATTATTGACAAAGCTCTGTTAAAACCAGAGCAATCTGCAAATAATGATGGACATCTCAGGTTTCCCAAACCTTTAACCATGCAATTGTTATTTCAACCCTCCAGCCCAGTTGTCAGCCTGCAAAGTTTGTTTTAACAAGGGAAAAACGTAAGCAGGTGTTTATAAAAAGAGCAAGAAGAAACGATATGAGTAAGCATGCCAAAATGCAACTTCTACTTTGAACAACAGGAAGGAAAAGAGAGGTTAAGATAAAGGCTCCAACTCCCAAATGCAAATATATTACCATTTGCAAGGCATAATTAGTGCTCCAAAAGGGAAGGCTAAGGGAGTACGGTACTAATGAACATTTTCATGGAGAAATCTTCCCACCAGTTACAAAACTCAGTTCAGACAACCTCTGACAGAAAACTTTGGGAAAAAAATGCATAATAGAGACTATGTAGGTAAAACAGGAGTAATTTCTTTGCAAATATATGAACAGAAGAAAAAGATGAAGACTTCATTTGGTAAATGTTAAAAACGAGGTTCAGGCAAAACAGAGTCCTTTCTCCATCAATGAGGGAATTTATCACTTTTGTGAAGTCATTTACATTCTTTGAGGAGAAAAATGCAGGTATGAATTCGGATCTTTCACTCTCCAAGCCTTTCCATGTTTCCTCAGGCCAGTGCATTAGTTTAAGAACTATGACTGACAGAATAGAAGTATAGCACATGAGTCATTGAATACCTGATAATTCAAAGTGTTCATTAAAAAAAAAAAATGAAGAGAGCTTACCATTTCCCTTCCTCATTTTCATACTGCTGGACTGTGTATCCAAACATGTCTTCCAGAGGCCCACTGAAGGTCATTGCATTTTTCACATCAACGTTGGAAGCGTGGACAAGATGAAAGAGAACTATAAAAATATTATTATTTAAAAAAATCAGTATGTAGCAGTACACATAAACCCCAATATTCCTAAGAAATCAAGGTTCAAATAACCAAAGGTACAAGACGGTTTGGAAGTGGCATTTGGGGCATATGTATCACAGTTTTTAAGATACATAAAACATACTTCCTCATACATAGATACAGCTACATCCAGAGATGTAAGCAACTGGACTTCTGCATCCAAGACATACTTTGCAAAGCTCATTATTAGTTTTTAAATCACAATTCAAATAACATTGAGTACCAGATTATTACAATTAGTCANCCAACATTTACACATTCAGGCAAAGTTGCTCTACAATGGTCATCTTGGACTATGATGAGGTAAGTCAAGATAGCAAATTCTTCTTCTGACTCATTTCCCATACCCTAAAGTTTAGGGATCATCATCAAGGAAAATGCAGTAAAACTATGACTGTATAGCAATTTTCAGAAATATGTGCTATAGAACTGAGATTGAAGTGATATCTATAACCTGCTGCAAGGCTCATTAAGATGCAAAAAGTACTGTTTATATATAAACCCAAAGCTATTTATCTTTTATTTATTATTTCTTCTAGTGATCTCTTCCATCTTTGTGAGTTTCAACAGCAACCACTACTCTGTCACTAGAGAGCTGTATACTTAATTCACAAGAGCCAAAAATTAGTTGAATTTGTAGAACTTCAAGACTGCTTGAAAACACAATTACACACAAGTTTAATTTAAAGAAGTATTTCATGATCATTTGCTTTTAAATGTAAGCATTTTTCACAAAATGTTCATTCCCTCATTCAAGATAGTAGTTGTCAAGGTTTCTTAAACTGAGAATCAACTAATTTTTAACTCTTTGCAGTAGACACATATAGGAAAAGAGGGAAAACTTTC
>VWZD01010921.1:6598-48903 GCA_013396695.1 Sakesphorus luctuosus
GAGAGGGGGCGGGAACTCGTTCTGATTGGTGTTCCTGCCGCCGTGCGTGGCGCGGGCGTTCACTCTCGCGGGAACTGGAGGAGCGCGGGAAATTCCTGCCGCGGCTCTCTCCGAGCGGGTCGGGATGGGGCTGCGGGGCGGCGGCGGGCCCGAGGCAGCGCCGGGGGGGCGGCGGCCGGGCGGGCCCCGGGAGCCGGTGGACGGTGCGGGGTTCGGCCGGGACGATGCCCCCGCGCTGACCGCGATCAAGCGCCTGGAGCGGGCGCAGCGCACGGACTGGCTGGACGCACTGTTCGGCTTCGAGCGGCCCGCGGAGCCCGGAGAGCGGACGGGCTGGCTCATCAACATGCACCCGGTACGGGCCGGCAGGGCTTGGGGTGAGCAGGCAACAGATGAGACACAGGAAGACCTGTGGGAAGACGCTCCGGTAGAGCCTGGGGAGGGGTTTCCAGGAGAGGGATCCCAGCCGTATCAGGAGCGAGGGTCCCACGGAGATCTCGCCAGTAGGGCTGGGGGACAGAAGTCCCATGAGGAGGCCTCCGATACGGAGTGTGGGGATGTCCCACGGAGATACCCCACACAGGGCGTGGAGGAGAGAGTCCTGGGGAGAGCCCCGGTAGGGCCGGGAGAGCAGGTTCCTACACAGATCCTGGCCCTACTCAGGGGGAGGGGTTCCCATGGTGTCGCGATCGTATTTGAGACAGATCGAAAACTTTGTTCGTAAAATGATTCCTCGAAAACCGAATTAAAGCAAACAATGTCAAATATTGAAGGTCAAGCAGATAATTTGCTTTATTTTAACACAAACAAGCAAAAGAAGGGGAGAGCTGAGAGAGAGGGAGAGAGGAAAAGCGAAAGCTAATATAAAAAGCATAGAAACAAATGTTCACCACCAGTGAGAAGCAACACGGTGTCTGCAGGCTGTCAGGCAAGGCATCGGCAGCAGCAGGCAAGTCTTCAGCCAGAGCAGTGCCAACAACCGACTTAAAACAGGAACCGAACCAAGGCAAGCAGGAGACACAGGAAGGCAAGACCAGCAGGACGGAGGCAGGCAGGACGAGTCAACGAGGAGTGGGGGCAGCAGCCAGCATGGGACCGGACTGGTCTTGGCCCCTGGGCCCCTCTGGGTGCTGTCTTAAATACCCTCTGGTGGATGACTAGTGGTTAGGTCTGGTTAGGTCTGCTCCAGGCAGACTTTTCCATGGCACTGATTGGTTACACTGCTGATATCCAGGCAGACTGGCTCTGCCAAGGTGGGAAAACTAACTAGTTTTGCTGTGGGTTGTCTGGGGGGCCTCCAAACGCTGGTGAAGTAGTCAAGCTCCTTGAGGTTTGGCTTTGCAATGAGCTCAGCTATTTGCAGCTACACGCAGCTCCATGCCATGCAATGTCAGGTGTCTTCGGCTGCCTTAAGGGGGTTCAGGGGGCTAAGAAATAGTAAACTTAACTTTACTTCCCAAGGCACTTGGCAGAGCAATCTGCCTAATTAGAGTGGTGTAACACAAACGAGCCTACTGGCCCTCCCACGGTTCCCTGGCCCTACCAGAAGGGAGGTCTCACAGGGAGACCTCTGGTAGGCCCCAGCATGGGAGGTCCTGTAGTAGGGTCCCAGGGGAGTCTCATGGAGGGACTTTGTTGAGTCATGGTGTCTGGGCAGACAGAGGTGCTGGATGAGGACCGACGGTCAGTGAGTGCGGTGGACTACTACTTCATCCAGGAGGATGGGAGCCGCTTCAAGGTGGGTCTTCAGGGCAATGAGGTGGTGTGGGGTCCCAGGAGGGAACCTGCCACCATCATCTGTCTACTGTCTCCTAGGTGGCCCTGCCCTACAAGCCCTACTTCTACATTGCCACCCAGAAGGTGAGGAGGGGACCCTGGCAGAGATGAGGTTCCCAGGGAAGGAGATGGCACACTGGGGTGCTCAAGACCTCCTGGGCAACCTGCTTTGGGATGGTCTCCTCCCGAGGGACAGAGCCACACTGCTCAGCCCCACGGTTTCTCAACAGGGCTGCGAGCGGGAAGTGTCCTCCTTTCTCTCCAAGAAGTTCCAAGGGAAAATTGCAAAGCTGGAGACTGTTCCCAAAGAAGACTTAGACCTGGTCTGTATCCCTCTGTGCTCTTACGGGGTGGGGGTTTTGGCCCTTGCACAGCTCCAGTGATGTAGGAAGGGATGAGTAGGGAAGGGAAGCAGCATGCTTGACTTCAGTCTCCAGGTGCTGCTGTGGTGTCTCAGAAGTGTGTTCGTTATGACTAATTGCTTATCAGTGATTACATTCCTCAAGCATATCAGCTATTTCACAGTTGTAGGAATTAAAGTGGTTGGAGGAAGAAGGGTGCTGTGGGATGGGGATGCATGCTTGGCCTGCTCTTCCTCTTCATCCCTGGGTGAACCCTGCTCGCAACATGCCTGCATGAACAGCTGGACTGGATGGGCCCTTCCTGGGCTGCTCTTGATATGCCCACCAGAATCTCTTCTCGGTGCTTTATTCTCCCACCCATCAGCACCTCTTTTTTGGCCAATTCTTCCACCTACATCACTCTTGTTGGCCTTCCCCTGCCTCTCATGGTGCCCGTCCCTGAGCTGCTGTTCTTATGCTGTTTCACAGCCAAACCACTTAGTTGGCCTGAAAAGGAACTACATCAAGCTGTCCTTCAACACAGTGGAGGACCTGGTGAAGGTGCGGAAGGAGATCTCTCCTGCTGTGAGGAAAAACAGAGAGCGGGACCAGGCGAGCGATGTCTACACAGCCATGCTGTCAAGGTGAGAGCTCCTAATTCGTAGAATCATGGAATGGTTTGGGTTGGAAGGAACCTTTAAAGGCCATCTAGTTCAGTCCATCTGCAATGAGCAGGAACACCTTCCACTAGACCAGTTTGGTCCAAGGCCCTGTCCGGCCTGGCCTTGGACACTTCCAGGGATGGGGCAGCTTCTCTGAGCAACCTGTGCCAGGGCCTCACCACCCACTTAATAATTAGACTCCCTTGATTATTTCCCAGCTGTCCTCACAGATATTGTCCTGCCTGAGTCTGATCCCAGCTGTGCCTCTCTGCCACTCAACTCCAGGGTGGTTCTTGCAGCTTCATGCTGCACATCAAGAGGTTCCAGAGGCTCTGGGATGGCGTGGCGTGTGGTGGTATATGTGTATCACATAGTTTGCTTGTTCCCTGTGAAAGGATCCTGAGAAGCACTGGGCATCCTTAACTTCTAGTTATAACTAAAAGGGAAAATGTCCAATATTTTCCATTTCTCTCCTGTCCCTGACTCCTGCTGCTGGTGTCACCAGTGCCAGTGGCTGTCCCTGGGAGATGGGCACTCAGGTAAGGCAGCCTTTTCCCTCTGCTCTTGCAGTGCTCTGAGCAGAGGCAGTCTAAGCACAGAAGAGGAAGGAGCCTCCAGAAAAATTGCTAACCAGATGGACAACATTGTGGATATGCGAGAGTATGATGTGCCTTACCACATTCGCCTCTCCATTGACCTGAAGATCCATGTGGTGAGTAGGGAAGAGCTTTGCTCTCCCATGGTCACATTCCTGAAGCACAAAAAGGTCTTTTTCTCTCCAAGACCTTCACAAAGGTGTCAGTGAGGAGGACTTCATGTGTAGAGCTTAGTCCTGTGCTGCTGGATTTCTCCTTAGTTAATGACACGCAGAAAAGATAATTGATTGATGCACAGCCACAATTTGAGCCTTTCTTCTGGACTGTGTGTGATTTCTGCAGTGCTGTCTCCAGCAGCTGGACAGAGTGCCAAAGGGATCTGGCCCTCTGGTAAGACACTGCCTGCCCTCCTGTCTCTATAGGCTCACTGGTATGACGTGCGATACCGAGGCAACACCTACCCCCCCGAAATCACCCGCCGAGATGACCTTGTGGAGCGGCCGGTGAGCATTGTGTGGGCAGGTGTCTTTTTGTCCAGGTGTGTCCACCCAAGGGACTGGTTTCTGACATCCTGCTGGTGTCACACCGTGGTGGCAGGGGGAAAGCTATGTTTCTGGGCTTGAGTAACGATTTTTGCGTTGATAAAGCATTAAAATGATTAGTGGTTCACTTGCACGGGGCTTGATAGGAGCTGCTCTTTAACTGTAAGTCAATTCTGGAATATTTTCTAACGGATTTGATCCTGCCCAGGATCCTGTTGTTCTTGCCTTTGACATTGAAACGACCAAACTCCCTTTGAAGTTTCCTGATGCAGAGACAGACCAGATCATGATGATCTCCTATATGGTTGATGGGCAGGTAAGGCTAGCAGAGTGGTTTCCTCTGGTGGTTTCAGGCTCCAGCAGCGAAACCAGGGAGCAGCCCAGCATTCCCCTCCAACCCTGCTGGCTTCAGGCTTGCCGTGCTGCCAGCTGCATGGTATAAGGCTGTGGAAATGGCATTAAAGTCTGGGTCATGCAGAAGATTCTGAGTTTTGTGGTACCCAGCTTAGGTTACTGATACTCCTCAGAGGGAGAGGAACAACACTGGTATCCTGTGTTGTCTCTCATGCCCTCCTTTTCTGATGGCTGACAGATGACTCCCAAACAGTTGTTCCCCCTTGACAGAAGCTCTGGCTTTCAAGAGGAAAAACTTCCTATTGTTTGGACAGTATTTTTGGGTTGCCTACAAGCCCAGTCCTCCTTACTGCCTCCTTGTCACCTCCTCAGGGCTACCTGATCACAAACAGGGAGATCGTCTCAGAGGACATTGAAGACTTTGAGTTTACTCCCAAACCAGAGTATGAGGGTCCATTTTGTGTCTTTAATGAACCAGATGAGGTAAGTCAGTTCTGCTCAGCAGAGTTTTACCTGCCTGGGGTTCTTGTTGGCCAAAGAGAGCTCATTCCCTGGCAGACTGCCTCTCTGGTGAATGCAGTGAGTCTGTCAGGGCTGGTTGTACTTTCATTTCTTGGGAATAAGGGTAAGAGAGGTCAGGTTTGAGCTAGGTGCAGAGGAGAGGGAAAGAGAGGTCAGGTTTCGGCTAGGTGCAGAGGAGAGGGAAAGGGTGGAGTAAAATGTATGGTATCTGCCATCTGTCCATGAAGGAGATGAAGTTCCTTAAAGTACATATCCTTTCTGTTTCATCCCAGGCTCATTTAATCCAGAGGTGGTTTGAACATGTCCGGGAGACCAAACCCACCATCATTGTCACATACAATGGAGACTTCTTTGACTGGTAAGACCAGGAATGACAACTAAGCTGGCAACATGTCACCAGAGCTGAGGGGCAGGGTCAGATTCCATTCTTGACATCCTTCCATTGCTTAGGCAGTGTGGGATCCATGCGGAATGGCCACTTCGCCCACCTCAGCAAATCCTGTGATCACTGGCTTGGCAGTAGGACTTTCTGAAGAGTCCATTCACTTGCCTGAGCTGCCTTTAACCCTTGAATGTGGGATTGTGGATGAGCCCAGTCTTGGGAGAGCAGGGAGAGGGTCAAAAGAGACCTGGAGGATACTGGGAGGGGGGCACAGGCAAGCCTTGGAAAGCAGGGCAGAGGGACCACATGCCTTCACCTCCAGGGGCAGGATATGAGCTTTGCCTCTTGGGTCACACTGCAATTCTGTCATAGAACCACAGAATGGTTTGGGTTAGAGGGGACCTTAAATAACTAGTTCCAACTCCCCTGCCATGAGCAGAGACACCATTCACTAGACTAGGTTGCTCCAAGCCCTGTCCAGTGTGGCCTTGGACGCTTTCAGGGATGATGCGTTCCCATGTCCTGCAGGAAGTTTTCTCCATGGCGAGATACACAGATAAATCACAAGAAAAATTCTTTAGGCAGTCTGTAACAAAGCAGTTGTGGAACCATTGTTGAAGATGCAGGAAAATGGCTATTCTGCTCCTTCTCTTCACCTGCCTCTTTCTCCAGGCCCTTTGTGGAAGCAAGAGCAGCAGCTCATGGAATGAATATGTATCAGGAAATTGGGTTTCAGAAGGACAGCCAGGGGGAGTACAAGGCATCCCAGTGCATCCACATGGACTGTCTGAGGTATGGAATGCTGCTGCGCTATCATATAGCTACATCTTTATCTCTTGGGTTTTTATAAAATAATTATTGTTATATCTGAATACTGTTCTCATTCTGTCTGTTGGAAAGTTTTGTGAACCTTCTTCATCTGTGTGATAATCCATTTCTGTGATGTCTTCTTCCCCTTGGCATGCTGTATCCTGCAGTTGAAGGGCTTCCAGGACTGGCTCTTGCCCTGCAGCCTCAAGTGTTTGATGGCTGATTTGCAGGGGACAGAGAAAGGGTAGGTTAAGATCAGGCCATTTGTGTAGGGAAGGAACTGTAGCCTCACCCACCAAGACTCCTGGCACAGCTAGAGGAGGAAAGAACACATGGGAGAGAGAAGTTTGGAATTTTATGTCAGTTTCTCCACCTGGAGCAGCCTGGGCTCTGGAGCCTAGCTGGATGTCCTTGCAGTCCTGCCAGGTTGTCTCCAGTGGTGAAATGTTTATCTTATCTAGAAGGTGGAAATTCTGAGCGGTGGAGGTGGGATGGACAGTGGGGCTTGTCCTCGTAGGGAAAGCTAAAGTTGGACAGCCTTGTACTCTGCTGTTCTCCACAACTGGGCTGTCCTTGGGCAATGCACATCCCCTTTGCAACCCTGAGCCTATTTTGAAGGTCAGGGCTGTTTTTTCTGCATAAAGTGATATTTTCGTGATTTTGTCCAGGTGGGTGAAGAGAGACAGTTACCTCCCAGTAGGAAGTCACAACCTGAAGGCAGCCGCTAAAGCAAAACTAGGTTACGACCCAGTGGAGCTGGACCCTGAGGAGATGTGCCGCATGGCTACGGAAGAGCCTCAGGTATTCCCTCCCTGTGCTCTATGGGAAAAAAAGCCCAGAGCAGTTGCAATATGACTGAATCTGTAAGCTAAAAGTGGATTTTGATAAATGAACTCAATTTGTCTCCTAGACTGCCAGTGCCTTAGAACTCATGAGGAGAAAGATCAGGATTTTGCTGAAGTTGTTCTGGCCCTGCCATTGCACTGTGCATTCTCTGTATTTATTTATGTCAGCATGAGGTAACAGGCACCTCCAAAATCAGAAACACCACAAAGAACTGAGATCTGCTGGAGGGACAGGAGGGGGTTAATGCTTCAGCTGTCATGGGCAGGGGGTTCTGCTTTGCCCTGGACCAGCTTTCTAAGTCCCAAACAGGGTGGATTTTGTGCCTTCCCTGTTCCTTCCCACTCAAAGCTGACATGTTGCTGTGTTACTAGAGCTAGAGCAGGATGACTCTGAAAGTAACATACTATTCTTTACAACCTAGGCTATGGAGAAATACACCTTTCCTTTCTTCCTCTGATACAAGCATGTCCAGCAGGAAGCAATGAAAGATCATTGTCACTGAGCTGCTCTGTCATAGGACTGGGAATAAGTTGCCTCTCTTCTTCCCTGACAGACCCTGGCCACCTACTCGGTGTCCGATGCCGTTGCTACCTACTACATGTATATGAAGTATGTGCATCCGTTCATTTTTGCCTTATGCACCATCATTCCAATGGAGCCTGATGAGGTGAGTGCTTTCTCAAAATGATGATTTCTCTGCCAGGTGAAGAGGCACATCTCCCATGCTGCAGGGATGCTCTGACTGCAGGTGTGATTCCCAATGCATGGACCCTTGGCACCTGTGGAAGGGAGGGTAGATTTAGAGGCTACCCCTTTCTCTCGCATCTCCTGGAATGTTTGGAGAGAGGTGTCTATAAGAAGAAGACACCTAAGGGTTGGCAGTGCAGGGCTGGAGCAAGGAATTATGGCTAATGCTCCATGCTGAGCCAGGTTCACTTGTAGTCATGGTGTAAAAGCAAAATATACACAGATATTCCCCCAAAATGGCAAAGCAGTGGAAAGAATTCAAAAAGGTTTATTTCAAAGGCAAGAACACTAAAAACTTAGAAAGATAAAACTAGCAGTGCTGTGAGCAGCACTGGGCCTGAGAAAGACAAACCTTCTGCTCGTTCCCAGGTTTATCATCACTTCCCCACCTGGTTGAGCTGACAACAGTGCTTGATGGTGGAGTAGTGTTGCATGTGTGTCACCATCTGAAGCTGTCCAGTTCACTGTGCGACTGTAAGGCCAGGCCAGTCCTGCCAGCACTGGGACAGCATTTCTGCCGAATCAGACTGGTTTAGATTGGACAAGACCTTAAAGTTCATCTCATTGACCCCCTGCCATAGGTAGGGACACCTTCCACTAGCCCAGGCTGCTCCAAGCCCCATCCAACCTGACCTTGGACACTTCCAGGGATGAGGCAGCCACAGCTTCTCTGGGCATCCTATGCCAGGGCCTCCCCACCATCACAGACACGAATTTCTTCCCAATATCTAAACAATCTTTTTGAGTTTAAAACTGGCTTTGATATTAATTCTACAGGTGTTAAGAAAAGGATCAGGAACGCTGTGCGAGGCACTGCTGATGGTTCAGGCCTATCATGCCAACGTCATCTTCCCCAACAAGCAGGAGCAGGAATTCAACAAGCTTACAGAAGATGGCCATGTGCTGGACTCGGAGACTTATGTGGGAGGCCATGTGGAAGCACTGGAGTCTGGGGTCTTCCGCAGTGACATTCCTTGCCGCTTCAAAATGGTAGGGGGCCACCCGCCAGCCCTTGTTCTTGTGGAGCAGCATCAGGGGGGAGATAACCCTTCCACTAGTGTTGGTATTTCTGGTGTGTCCCTGTTTGGCTTGGGCAGCACCTAGAATCACATAATCAGTAAAGCTGGAAAAGCCTTCTAGTGTCATCAAGTCCAACCGTTAACCCAGCATGGCCAAGGCCACCGCTAAACCGTGTCCCCAAGTGCCACACCTACCCATCTTTTGAACACTTCCAGGGATGGTGATTTCACCAGTGGCCTGGACAACCTGTTCCGATGCTTGATAACCTCCAGGACACCCTGGGCACATAAAGCTGGGCTGGGAATGGATGGGAGGAGGCCTTCAAGTGGCTATCTGTGCTTCAGTGGGAAAGCAGGTGTCACATGTGTCACATACTGGAAGCAAGCCAGAGCTCGTTGACAGTGAGGGAGAGTGGTGAAGTGGGGGTTTAGGTTTGTTTTTGAGGCAGTGGTTCTTGGAAGTTATGCTTCTGTTCCTTTGTGTGCTGTCCTCCCTCCAAAACTAAGCTTCTTCTAAATCCTTCCTGAGTCTTTTACCTGTTTCTGGATCAGGCTGCTACCTCCATTATCTCCCACCATGCCTCAGTATGTCACTTACAGCTTATAGCTCCCCAAGCCTGGAAGAGACAGGGATGCAGGGCAGGAGCTGCCAGCCTGCAGCCAGGCACAGCTGTCCACAGCCTCACTGCCATCTCCACATCCCTGCAGAATCCTGCTGCCTTTGACTTCCTGGTGCAGCACGTGGAGAAGACACTGCAGCATGCCATTGAGGAGGAGGAGGGTCTGCCCTTGGATCAGGTCACCAACTTTCAGGAGGTAAAGCACCAGCAACACAGCTGAGCTGGGCAGAGGGGGATGGGACTACAGCTCTAAAGTTCTTGTTTGGGTTCAATCTGTGCTCTACACAGCAAGACCAAGAAGCCCATCTATAGGCTTAATCCACTGGGATCCCCTTTGCCCAGATACTGCAGCCCATCCTGCGGGTCAGGGTCTCTGCCCCATCTGAGGGATGCAGTTCTTGCTTTCCCCTTTGCATGTTCAACCAGGAGCAAAGCTCTGAGAGAGCTGGGAAGGGATTTAGAGAGCATGCAGACCCCTCAGATATCCCAAGTACTCATGTTCCTCTTGTTCCCCACATCTTACCAGCTACAAAGTGCAGGTTGCCCTTCTCCAAATCCAGGTCTGGAGTTTCTTGGAGGACAGCACCAGATGGGAATTCTAGTCTTTGCTGTTGTCTCCTTTAACCCATTTGAACTGAAAAGGTCCTTGATTGAGTCACATTTAGGAAGCTGCTGCTCCCACCTGCTTTGTGCCCCTATAGAAAAGCTCACCTTGAAGGTCCAAACTAAAACCTGAAGCACCGGTGGTCAGGGATTCCCTGATCTCTCCTTTGGTCCTTTAGAATCCATCCCCAGAGCCTGTGGCAGGTGTCCCTGTGAAGAAGTAAAGCATCAAATTCAACAAATATTTGACTTGGTAATTCCTTCCTGCCTGAGTTTCACTTCTCTGTGTCTCGCCATAGGTTTGTGATGAGATCAAGGTCAAACTGAATTCCCTGAAGGATGTTCCCAACAGAATTGAGTGTCCCCTTATTTACCATCTGGATGTGGGGGCCATGTACCCCAACATCATTCTCACCAACAGGTTGCAGGTGGGTAACATCAGCCTTCTATTTCCTAATTTCACTTCCAGGTGAGTTGGTTGTTCCTCTTGATCCCCTTAACAGCAAGGGGATCAACAGCAACTTTCTTCCCAGGGCACGGGAAGCAGATAAGGTTGGGTGTGAAATTCAGTCAAGCTGCCATGAAATTAGAATCACAGAATGATTTTGGTTGAAAAGCCCTCTAAGACCATTGAGTCCAACCATACCCCCAACACTGCCAAAACCACCACTAATCCATGTACCCAAGTGGCACATCCATAGGGCTTTTAAATCCTTTCTTGAGATAGTGACTCCACTGCCATACTGGCCAGCCTGTGCCAGTGTCTAACCACCCTTTCAGTGAAGAATTTTTCCCTAATATCGAACCTAAACCCCTCCTAGGACAGCTTGAGTCACTTTCCTCACTTGTTAGCTGGGAGCAGAGCCTGACCACCACTTGGGTCCACCCTCCTGACAGGGAGTTGTAGACAGCAAGGTGCCCCCGAGCTTTCTTTTCTCCAGATTGAGCTCCCCCAGCTCCCTCAGTCGCTCCTCATCAGACTTGTGCTCTAGATCTTTCCCCAGCTCTGTTGTCCTTCTCTGGATGCCAGGTCTGCAGAGACTGAGCTACAGCTTTAGCTAGGACTCTTCCCAAAAACACGTTGTTATTTTGAGGGTTTTATGTTCCTGAAAGGCTTCAGTAAGGAGAACATCTTTGATGTTCACACCTGTGCTCTCTTGCCACCTAGCACCTGTTCTGGCATGGGCTGTCATTTGGGGACATGTCTGCTCTAACGCCTCTGTGTCTTTTACTGCATCCAGCCCTCAGCCATGGTGGATGAAGCTACATGTGCTGCCTGTGACTTCAACAAGCCAGGTGCCAACTGCCAGCGCCGGATGACGTGGCAGTGGAGAGGAGAGTTCAGTAAGTACAGGAAGAACCATGCAGTCCAGCCCACAGAGATGGAGCCAAATTCCTGCTTCTCCTCTGATCGCTGGGAACTGATCACTGCCCTCCTCTGCAGTGCCTGCCAGCCGCAGCGAGTACCACCGCATCCAGCAGCAGCTGGAGTCGGAGAAGTTCCCTCCACTGTCCCCCGATGCACCACCCCGTGCCTTTCATGAGCTCTCCAGGGAAGAACAGGCCAAGTATGAGAAGAAGCGCCTGGCAGGTAAAAAAAAAACAATCAAGGTCATGATTTGGGCAGTGTTTTGCAGCCCAGACTGTAAGCAGTATTAAGCATTAGTGACCCATCCTAGGGCTGTGGGGTGAGGTCAGGCTGAGGCTGTACCCAGAACTTCTCCAGGATTTAAGCAAAGTCCTGTGTGCTTACAAAGAGGAGCCAGGGATTTGTAGCTTTGTCATTGTTTCCCTTTGCCTATAGAGAGACTGGATTTGAGTTGAAATGTGAAGGGCTCCATTTTTTGTATGGCTTCTTATTAAAGCCAGTGAATGAAAAGGAAATGTCAACATTATCCCATCACCTGAAGGGATGCTGTCCAGCAGAACCATCCTGCTGACTGGAGGCAGAGCCTGAGTTTGTGAATAGGCCATACGTTTAGTTTGTTACTGCCCTTGTCCCTGCATCTCCATAATGAGGTGCTGTTTCTCTCCATGCTGAGATCTTCTCCCTTTACAGCAGGACTGTCCTCTGCTTACTAATGCCTGATGCTTAGGTGTCTCCCTGGTCCTTCCTGTGCCTATCCATCTGTAGCAGGGCACCCATCCCTGAGAACCTCACTCTGCCTCCTCCCTTGAACAGATTACTGCCGTAAGGCATACAAGAAGATCCATGTCACTAAGGTGGAGGAACGAGTCACCACCATCTGCCAGCGAGAGAACTCTTTCTATGTGGACACGGTGCGAGCGTTCCGGGACCGCCGCTATGAGTTCAAGGGGCTACACAAGGTACAAAGCTCGGGTGCTGGTCAAACTTGTCTTGGCAAGGGCTCGCTGAAAACCTCAAAGGATTATTCCATTGGATTCCCACCAACAGAGGGAAGAAATTGTTCCCTGTGAAGATGGTGAGGCTCTGGCACAAGATGCCCAGATAAGCTGTGACTGCCCCATGCCTGGGGCTGTTCAAGGCCAGGTTGGATGGAGCCTGGAGCAACCTGATCTAATTGAAGGTGTCCCTGCCCATGGAGGGCGTTGGAATGAGATGAGCTCTTAGGGTCCCTTCTAGCCTAAACCATTTTGTGAGACACTGGGACTCTACCTCTGGCAGGGTTAATTAATAAGCCAGTTGGTTTGCAGTTCTTCCCAGATGAATCTTCTGTCATGAATCATAGGGATGGCAGAGAAGCTTTTTCTGCGCTGATGGTTCTGCTGTTAGTCAGATAACATGGATCGCTGCAGGCAGTGTATTGGGTTCTTCCCTGCATACGTGTGCTCCACACAGGTGCTGCTGATTGAATTCTGATGGGTGGTGGGAGCTGCAGGTCCCTCCTGCTGAGTAACAAAGTGCCTCTGGCCAACCCTTCCTGTGCTGCAAAAGAAAATAGGATGTTTAACTCATGCTACTGATCTTTGGTGAAGATACTCCTCTACAGTTGCAATGCTATAGTGGGACTAAGTGGGAGCCAGTTGGGTGGCACTGATTGTGACATGTGGGAATCATCCTTACTCTGCTTGTGGCATGCAGGTGTGGAAGAAGAAGCTGTCAGCAGCAGTGGAGATAGGAAATGCCTCTGAAGTGAAACGCTGCAAGAACATGGAGATTCTCTATGACTCCCTGCAGCTGGCCCACAAGTGCATCCTCAACTCCTTCTATGGATATGTCATGCGGAAGGGGTGAGTCTCCCCTAGGCAATCCGGGGTCCTCAAAAGAGGACCTTCGGAAAGCAGGATTGCCTTGGTGAAGTATTCACCTGCTTCACCTGCTCCTGAAGCAGCAAGATGAGGGTGGATGCTGCCTGTAACACTCTCGTCTTGCTTCTACCCATGACTTCTCTTCCTGGAGACTCTCGCCAGACATTAAGTGGTGCAAATCTTGTCTGTTAGTGGGTTTCCAGCTTTTCTGGAGCATCACAAGTAGAGAACTCCATAGGGGAACAATGTTCCAAGGGCCAGTGTTGATGTGTTTCTTGTGCTTCTTCCCCTGGAGGTTCTCCTGCCCTTTCATAGCTGGGTTTGGGAGAAAGCATATCATGCTCTTTACTGTGAATCCTCTACTCACAGAGCTCGCTGGTACTCCATGGAAATGGCTGGCATCGTCTGCTTCACAGGAGCAAATATCATCACCCAGGCCAGGGAGCTGATCGAGCAGATTGGGTGAGTGCAATCTGTTCTGGAGAAGGTCCATCTGCATTAGGACAGATGTGGGAGCACATTAAACGCCCAAGCTTTCAGAGGGATGGAACACCTTTCCTATGGGGCAAGGCTGAGAAAGCTGGTGGTGTTCAGCTTGTAGAAGAGAGCCTAGAGCCTTAGAGCCCCTTCCAGAGCCTAAGGGGGCTCCAAGAAAACTGGAGAGGGCCAGGAGTGACAGGACAAGGGGGAATGACTTCCCAGTGAAAGAAGGCAGGGTTAGATGACAGAGTGGGGAAAAATTGCTCCCTATGAGGGTGCGGAGGCCCTGGCACAGGTTGCCCAGAGAAGCTGTGGCTGCCCCATCCCTGGAAGAGTCCAAGGCCAGGTTGGACAATGCATGGAAAAACCTGGGCTAGTGGAAGGTGTCCCTGCCCATGGCAGAGGGATGGCATGAGATGAGCTTTGAGGTCCCTTCCAACCCAAACCAGTCTGGGATTCTGGGATTCTATAAATATACATATTCCTGACAGTGCTATGGTTATTCTGTTTTATTTGAAGGCTTGCTTTGCAGAAGGCAGCAGAGAGTGGATGCAACATGCTGCTGCTGCTTTTATGGAGGACACAAAGCTTATCCTCACCCCTTATCCACTCTGCTCCTGACTGTGGCCTTTCTTCCTTCTTTAGGAGACCTCTGGAACTAGATACGGATGGAATTTGGTGTGTCCTCCCCAACAGCTTCCCAGAGAACTTTGTCATCAAGTCAACCAATGCCAAGAAGCCAAAGGTGACCATCTCTTACCCAGGTGCCATGCTGAACATCCTGGTGAAGGTGAGTCTGGCAACTGTCAAGGCCAGCTCTGCAGCCTGGGAAAAGAGGTGGAGAGAAGAGCTGATGAGTGGGGAGAGTGTCACAGGTGGGAGTGGAAGACTTAGACAGAGTTATTAAAGAAGCCCTGTTGTTGAGTCACAAGGTGCAGAAAAGACTTCCTTGCTTTCTAAACTCCTTCTCAGAGAGGAGTTTAGGTGTGGCTGGATCCTGTCTCAGATTGTGTTAATGGTTTAAATTTAAGGATTACAGATGTTTGATTAAATCACTTTGTCCCACAGGTTTTAATGATGGCAAATTGGATGTATTTATATGGAGTTATTTATTATGACAAATGAACAGATAAGTGAACAGACTAAAGATCTTAATCAGAATTATTTACCACACAGTGTAAAAGCTAAAAATCTACTAGTAGGGTATCATATAGTATGAAGTACTATAGTGCACTATATCAAAGCAATTATATTAATGCAGTTGTATCAAAGCTGGCAAAAGAAACAATCATTAAGTAGATATTGATATAGCTCATCATACAAGGTAGCAGGCAGATTTCTTTCTTTCTCCTAACGCTTGGGGAGTAACCATGAAGAGGTGTCCCTGCTTCAGGGGAGAAGCTCCACACTTCAGAGAAGTATGTGGAAGGATTTGCCATATGAAAATTGGACCGGGCTTTTATAATTATAAAGTGATGCACTGGTAGTCATAGATTTACAGGCCAGCAACTAGTTTATTGGTCAAATCCTGCTTCAAAAAGCAGGATGTGTGTATGAAGGTTGGTGAACCAGGCTGGTTTTAGCATAGTTCAACACCAAAACAGCACCCTGGTGCCAGCAGTAGAACTTACATGATAGCTTGCACTGTATGCATTCTCTGATTGGATTTTAGGCCTTCTTGGTGTAGGCCATCCTGCCACAGAGAGCCCCTCTTCCATCTCTGCTCCACTTGTAGCAAGTGAGGTGTCAGTGCTGATGGCTCTGGAGAGCATCTGAATGAAGGGAGAGGCTCAGGATCCCTCAGCAGAGAGGGGGGGGTCTATAAGAGGCCAGGTTTGGTGCATGCTCACCTGTGCAGGCAGGGAGTCCAGAGCAAGGTCTAAACACATCTTCTGTTCACTCCAGCCTCTGTAAGACAAAAGAATATAATTTTAGGATCTCAACAGGCAGGTCACATGTTTTGACTTTTGAGTCCTAAACTGTGCTGTAGCTCCCAGAGGGATCCCTTTGGGCAGGATGTGTACCAGGGACATCCCCAGGTATGACCAGCTGGCTGTGGAGTGAAGCTGTTCTCCCGGGACTGTGCCCACAGGAAGGCTTCACCAATGACCAGTACCAGGAACTGCAGGACCCAGCCTCACTCACCTACGTCACACGGTCAGAGAACAGCATCTTTTTTGAGGTGGATGGTCCATACCTGGCCATGATCCTTCCAGCTTCCAAAGAGGAGGGCAAGAAGCTAAAGAAAAGGTGAGATTTCAAAGCTAGAGATATTATCCCTTTCCCTGAGTAACAGAGTGAGGCTCTTGTTCCCTGTGTACACATGAGACACATTGGTCCTTGCCCCGGGAGACAGCAGCACACTTGACTTACTGGCTTTAAATGGCAAGTTCCTTACATCAGATCATCTTTGAATCCAGCTGTGCACTTACCTCCAGTGCCATAAATTTTAACAGATAACAGCAAAAATCACATTTCTCCTACCTGGTTGCCAGACATCTCCCTCTTTGACTCTGAGGTGTGCAGGAGAACTTTGACTTTCATTCTGAGGGTTTCTAATACTGCTTGTGTTCAACCTAATCTGTTTAAACTCAGCAGTTTCTGCCTTCCTATCTCAGGAGTTCACAGACCTCTAGTCACACTTCCCCTAGGTATTTACCCTTCCTTCTCCATCTGGAGTAGGGTCTGAGTCCTGCCATTACTGTCCCATTGTAGGATAGTTGTACGCAAACTTCACTGATTTCCCTGCCGCTTCCTAACCAGAACATGAGCTAGAGCAGTAGCATGCACTGTTTCCGAAGGCAGATGACAGACCTGGGTCTGGCTCCAAAAAATGTTATCACTGCCCCCAGCACCCTCTGTCCTGACAGTTAAGTATTTCTTTGTGCTTAATCCCCCACAGCATGAGTGCCAGGACACACCATCCCCTGTCAGTGCCGCTCCCCAAGCAGTCAGTCCCCTCTGCAGAAGTCAAGCTAATGCCTAGCTCTAAGCAGGCTCTGCTTGTAGGACTCCTCTCAGGGCCTCTGGTTTGGGGATGTTAAAATCAGCATGTATTTCCTGGTCACTTTCCAAGCAAAACAGCCTGGAGGTGGAAGAAGGAAAGGCTGTGCCTATGGGAATGTGGGTAGGTAGGAGAAGAGCTGACCAAAGCATGTAGGTTTGAATATCCCCTCTCCTCACTGATGGTTCCCATGGGGTGATTTGGGGTTTTTTGAGACATACAGATAATTGCCAGCACTGTGAAAGGCAAAACAATGCAAGAGAAGATGCAAGATGGGAGGAGTGTTCCTTAGGTCTGTCATGGCTGCATTCAGTGTCCTGAATCCCTCTGCCACCATTGCGGTTGACAGTTTCCTTCTCTCTAAACCTCTGGAGCCCCTCTGTTCTGGAGACAGGCTGGGAGAGCTGGGTGTTCAGCCTGAATAAGAGAAGGCTCCAGGGAGACCTTAGAGCCACTTCCAGAGCCTAAAGGGGCTCCAAGAGAGCTGGAGAGGGACTTTTAACAATGGCCTGGAGTGACCAGGACAAGGGTAATGGCTTCCCACTTTCAGAAAGCAGGGTTAGATGGAATATTGGGAAGGAATTCTTCTCTGTGAGGGTGGGGAGGCCCTGGCACAGGTTGGGCAGAGAAACTGTGGCTACTCCATGCCTGGAAGTGTCCAAGGCCAGGTTGGACAGTGCTTGGAGCAACCTGGGCTAGTGGAAGGTGTCCCTGCCCATGGCAGGGAGTTCGGACTGGATGATCTGTAAGGCCTCTTTCTCTGTGGTTATATGAATCACTTTGAATGAGCTAGGGCAAGAACTCTTATGCTTTTCCAGACCAAATTGAAATGGGTGCTAGAGCAGCTGTAGATATTTGAGACTATCCAGATGCCACCACAGCTCCTTTGAATGTGTTGGATGATGGCACAATGGCACAGGGAGAAGAGCCCTAGCAGGAGGGACAGCAGCATCCTGATGTGTCCTTTGGTGCAGGCCAGCTTTTGTCATGCTGTCTCTCCCAGGTATGCTGTGTTCAACGAGGATGGGTCTTTGGCTGAGCTGAAGGGCTTTGAGGTGAAGCGCCGGGGAGAGCTGCAGCTGGTGAAGATATTCCAGTCATCTGTGTTTGAAGCTTTCCTGAAAGGCAGCACATTGGAGGAGGTCTATGCTTCAGTGGCCAAGGTGGCTGATTACTGGCTGGATGTGCTCTATAGCAAGGTAGGCACAGCTCAGCATGTCTGTGCTCCAAGGTGGAGCCTGGGAAGGAGTGTCCAAGCTGGTTGGGCACTGTGGGGAGGGTGGACTTTGCTTGCACAGAGTTGATGGTCCCCTGTGCCTTTTTTACTCTCAGTCAGTTCACAGATGACACTGAGCTAGGCAGGAGTGATGAAAGGTGGGAAGGCTCTGCAGAGGGAACTGGACAGGTTGGATCTGTGGGCCAAGGCCAGTGGTGTGAGGTTCCAACAAAAGTAATTACCAAGTTCTGCATTTGAGTCACAACAACCCCATGGCTGGGGACAGAGGGGCTGGAAAGGCGCCCGTCAGGAAAGGCCCTGGGGGTGCTGGTCAACAGCAGCTGAGCATGAGCCCAGATGAGCCCAGCTGGGCAAGAGGCCAATGGCACCTGGCCTGTACCAGCCATGGTGTGGCAGTAGAACCAGGACAGTGACTGTGCCCCTGTGCTGAGACACCTCCAGTCTTGGGATCACTTTTGGAAACCTCACGATAAGACACTGACAGACTGGAGCATGTCCAGAGATGGGCAAGGGAGCTGGGGAAGGGGCTGAAGCACAAACCTGATGTGGAGCAGCTGGGGGGACTCAGCCTAGAGGAAAGAAGGCTCAGGGGACGTTATCACTCTCTCGAACTCCCTGACAGGAGGGTGGAGAAGGTGGGGGCGGGGGGTCAGTCTTTGCTGGCTGGAACAAGAGACAGGATGATAGGATGGCTTCAAGTTGCACCAGGGGAGGTTTAGGTTAAATAACAGGAAGAATTTCATCCCCAAAAAGGATTGTTCAGCCATAGCACAGCTGCCCAGGGCAGTAGGAGAATTGCCATCCCTAGAAGAATTTAAAAGCTGTATGGATGTGGCACTTGGGGGCATGGCATAGTGGCAGCTTTGGCAGTGCTGAGGGAATGGTTGCACTTGGGCATCTTAGAGGGCTTCTTAACCTGAATTACTCTGTGATTCTATGAAACCAGGGGGTGAGAGGGACCGAGAGCCTGGCTGGGTCTTTGTCATGACCCACTGGTCAGCGTCATAATGTTCATTATAAATTCTCATCAGGCTGAACAAGGAAACTGGACATGTGTCAGGGAACTCTTAGGTTTTTATTATACAGTTGCCATAACTCCAGCAACCACACTGCTTAGACCAATTCTCACAAATTTCCACAACAGTGGAGGCAAATGAGTTTTGTACAGAACTCTTCATTAAGTTCTCAACTCCCACCAAAAACTCCTCAAAGGCACTGGCTCACTCTACAATACACCAATATTCAAGGATGCTGGCTAACAAGCCACAACACCCCATTACACAAGCTCTCCACTGTCACAAGAGAACTCAGTACAGAGTATGGAGTAAAATATGATAGCTGTGCTTTGCTCAGGCAAAGCAAGGGAAGAAAACAAAGAATATCACCAGTCCGTAGATCCCACCTTGGTCCTGCTGCATGGGTGGTCCAGAGCTGGAGCAAATAATGAGATAAAGAGAGTGAAGGAGAGAGGAGAAAGAGAAGAGAGAGAAAAGATAGAGGGGGGCCCAATCTGCTCCCTTTCCTAGTTAACTTGGTGCATGACTCTCACGTAAACTGGATTATTTGTGTCGTTTTGTTCATGCATGCACAGCCAGCCCTTTGAGACCTCCTCCTAGAAGTGAGTTGGACAGGGGAATTGAGCATGAGTGTCTAGGTGGAGCAGAATGCTCCCAGAATCACAGAATATTTTGAGTTAGAAAGGACCCACAAGGATAATCAAGTCCAACTCTTAGGTGAATATAGGGATCAAATCTGGGACCTATTCGTACCGTGCTCTAACCCACTTAGAGTCTTTTAAGTATTGTATATGATATTGCCCACAATACAGTAAGTTGGCTCAGAACACACTGCCCCACTGCTGTGGGACCCTCTCCTCCAATCATACCTTTCCTATAGCAATGCTCAGAATGTTTAATACAGAACACACTTAAGTCTGGTCCTCTACAGTACTTCACTTTGTGATGACATTGTGCAACAAGTTCTTGGTGAGTCCAACTTTGCATGAACAACACAAAGCTGTGCTGTCACTGGTGCCAGCCTCAAACCCACGCTCCCTCTTTTCTGTAGATCCTACTGGCAGCTGCAACAGGGAGCAGCTCTCAAGCTCCGTGTAAAGAGACACGCCAAATGGGTCTAGGTGCTTCCTCTTCCTGACCGCAGCAAGGTTTGATTGTTAGGTTCTTGCCAACTTTGGGTTATTCCCTTGCTTTCAGGCTGCCAACATGCCCGATTCAGAGCTATTTGAGCTCATCTCAGAGAACCGCTCCATGTCACGCAAGCTGGAGGACTATGGGGAGCAGAAGTCCACCTCCATCAGCACTGCCAAGCGCCTGGCAGAGTTTTTGGGGGACCAAATGGTGAAGGATGCAGGGCTAAGCTGTCGCTTCATCATTTCCAAAAAACCAGAAGGGTCTCCAGTCACTGAGAGGTAACCCCACCTGAAGGGACCAGGGCTTCTGGTAGTGCAGGAGCGACCAGGAGGGGATGGGCAGGTATCAGAAAGGGAGGGAGCTGGTATGCTGTAGCCAGGTGATCACCTGAATCTGGGACAGACCATGAGTGGGGTGATCGGTAACATCATGCAGCCCAGTGGTCTCTCAGGGATGGGAGGAGAAGCCTGGAGGGTCTCCACAGGCTGGGAGAGAGCATTGTGCAGTGCTAGGATGTTGCTTCCCTGCTTTTCCCAGGGCCATCCCCCTTGCCATCTTCCAAGCCGAGCCCAGCGTGTGCAAACACTACCTCCGAAAATGGCTGAAGAGCCCCTCGCTGCAGGACTTCAACATCCGTGCGGTGAGTAAGGCATCCCTGCAGATGGCCCTGCATTTGGGATAGGGGCTCATCCCTTCAGAGGCACAACCTGGGCACAACAAGGATGTTTGCTTCTGTGACTGCTGGCACTTCTGCTTGGCTTTCTTCACTTCACAAGATTTGCCCTCCTTCCAGATCCTGGACTGGGACTACTACATTGAGAGACTGGGCAGCACCATCCAGAAAATCATCACCATTCCTGCAGCCCTGCAGCAGGTACAGGGCAATGCAGTGGTGGGAAGAGCAGGCCATTGGGCGAGGGACTTGTTTTGATTTGAAGCTGCTCTCCAGGTAAAGAACCCGGTGCCACGGGTACGGCACCCAGACTGGCTCCACAAGAAACTCCTGGAGAAGAATGACGTGTACAAACAGAAAAAAATCAATGAGCTCTTTGTTTTGGAAGGCAAGAGACAGGTGAAGAGGGTAAAGGGAAGGTACTGGTTGTGCTTGTGGTGCTCTTCTGCAGCCCCCATCCTCTGGCTGTTCTTGCTCCCTCAGGTCCTTGCCAATCAGTCTGTGGAGGGGATACCCAGCTCACAGATTGGTGACATAGAGGACTTTGGGGTTGTCAAGATTCCTCAGCCACTGGTTCCCATTGCAAATAAGCGGAAACGCATCCCTGCAGCAGAGGAAAGCCAACAGCTGCCCCAGGACCTGGAGCTGTCCCAGTCCTGGCGGGAGATCCTGGGCCCACCTCCACCCGTGGGCACAACCAAGGTAGGTGAAGCAGATTTGAAGCAGATTGTGCAGGGCATACCTCAGTACTGTGCTTGTCTATCAAAGCAGCTTGGATGCTGCCAGGAGCAAGCTGTGCATCTCCCAAAACCCTCTGTGCACACATGGTTGAGACACAAGGAGAAATATAACCAAGAGACAGAAATAAAACCACTGATTGAGAAAAGGGAAGTGGTGGCTTTGCAGCTGGGGCAGGAACGGGATGTAGAGCTGGGGGCTGGAGGGCTGGGCTGTGTGGTGTGGTGGTGTGTGGCTGGGAAGCCTGTGTTGGTTTCATGTGTTCTGTCAACCGACTCAGGAAGAGCGGCTGGTCTGGCTGCGCTTCCACCAGAAGAAGTGGGAGCTGCAGGCTCGGCAGCGGCGGGAGCGGCAGAAGAGGCGGCGGCTGGAGGGTGGCAAGATAGGGGCAGGTGGAGGAGTGGTCCGCGATGCTTCCTCCAAAGGGCTCAGCAGCTACTTGCGCCGGACAGCACGCAGCATCTTGGATTTGCCCTGGCAGATTGTGCAGGTACCAGAGAGGGGACCTGCCACAGAGCAACTCAGGGTACAGCCCTCACATCTAAATTCTGTGGTCAAGCAGTGAAGTTCAGGAACCCTGACCCCAGCGTCATGCAGTTGTTAGCCCTGGGGAACTCAGATGGTGCCACAGAGCCTCAGGCTCGTGCACATATGGATGGAAACAGGCACCCACAGGGTCATTCTTGGTGAATCTGGGATGTGTGTATAGATCGGCCAGTGGGGCAACTCCAGTTCAGCTGGAGGCTAGCACTGGACAGTCACAGAATCACAGAAATATCAGCTGAGGCTGGAGGCAGCTCTGGGGCTCCTCTTGTTGCACCCCGTGCTCAGGCAGGGCCACCCAGAGCCAGGGGCTCAGGGCCATGTCCTGGAATATCTTCAAGGATGGAGACTGCACACCTACCTTGGGCAACTTGGGCGAGGGCTCAGTCACCTTCACAGGGAAAAAGTGTTTCTGACATGCAGAGAGACTCTCCTGCATTCTGATTTGTCCCCATGGTCTCTGGTCCTGCCATTGTGTACTATTGGGAAGAGCCAGCCTCCATCCTCCCTGTACTTCCTGTTTGGTATACGTGTGGATGAGATCCCCCTGAGCTTCCTCTGCTCAGTGATGGATAGTCCCAGATCTCTCAGCCCTTCCTCATATGAAAGATGCTCCAGTCCCTTCTTCATCCTTGTAGCCCTTCAGTGAACTCTATTTAGTATGTCCATGTCCAGTGCTGAGGAGTCCAGCACTGAGCACAGGATTCCAGTGGTACCTGGAAGCAGCCATTGTACAAACACAGAGGTGGAATGATGCCACCTGTGTTTTCACAAACCTTTGTTATGCATGACCACCTAAGCACAGACCCTGTCACCCAATTCATCCTCTAGAAAGGCCTCAGAGCTGCAGGTCCAGCACATCAGAGTGAATTGGGTGACATCATCCCCTGGAGTTTGTTGGCCCACCTGAGGCAGAGTTTTCTTCATGGTACCCTGGGACATTAGCAGAACATAGGGACTCCAGTGCTGAGAGCAATGACTCTCTAAGACCTCTACTCTCTTTTTGGCCACCAACTGACCATGTATATCCTCAGAGTGCTCCACAACATAGATAAAAGCACTGATGGCATGTTGGATCTCCTGCTAACCCTGACCTTGCACCCTGTGTCCTGCAGATCTCTGAGACCAGCCAGGCTGGGCTGTTCCGGCTGTGGGCAGTGATAGGGAGCGACCTGCACTGCATCAAGCTGAGCATCCCCCGTGTCTTCTACGTCAACCAGCGTATCCCAAAGCCAGAGGAGGGAACAGCCTACAGGAAGGTGAGGACCTTCCCCTTCTGGAAGGAGAAGCAGCCACTTGTGTTGAGACGAGGTGCTTCACCTCACCTACAAGCAGATATTACAGGCCTTGCAACATCTCACTGTTCCACTCTGCAGATATCCCTCATCCAGGGCCTAGTCCCTCTGCTAGTCCCAGCCTGTCTGGAAAGCAGATTCTCTGTTACAGGAATTTGTAACATGTATGAGCATAACCCACTGATTCCCCTAGGAGAGAGGAGCACCAGAAGCTGGGCTCAGAGCCTGGCTCCTGGCAGTGGTGCCACATGGTGGGATATGTCCCAATAATCTTGTCCCTTACCTTGGCAGGTGAACAGGATCCTGCCCCGCTCAAACTTGGTTTACAACCTGTATGAATATTCTGTTCCCGAAGACATGTACCAAGAGCACATCAATGAAATTAATGCGGACCTCTCTGCTCCAGACATTGAGGGAGTGTATGAGACACAGGTAACTTCTCCAGGTGCTCATTTTTAAGGATTGCTGAGCAGTAGTAGCTCATTAGTCTGAGTGCCATTGACAAGTCACCAAAAATCCAAGGCACCAAGATACCAAAAATCCAATCTGGACAGCAGAGAACTGGGACATATACCCATGCTCATATGGACAGAAATATCAGTGTGTGAGTTACAGTATGTCAGGGAAAGGGGTTTCAGTTTATTTTGAGTTTGGAAACTTTGAGGAAAGAAGGCCTCTAATAAGCAGAAGTGGTAACCTTCCTCTAAACTAATCCAGAACCAGCCTGCTAGTGTTGGGACCAGGAAAGAGAAAGGGTACTGGGAGTAAAGCTGTTGTAAGAGTGGAATTAGAGAAAGCATAAAGGAAGGTGGATTTGATACTAAAATGCACCTTAGAATTATTATGGATTAAAAGTCTTTGCCTGAGTAGGACAAACTTGTGTGAGCAGAGGTGCCATGGCTGTTAAATGCTTTCCAAGGTGCAGGAGACTGCAGGGGGCAGAAAGAGCATCACAAAGTTGGGAGACTTCAGCAACAAGTTACTGGTATAACCTGGGAAGCGTTCCAGTAGTGCATGGTGAAAGAAGTAATTTTTACTAACCTGAAATTTCTGCTTTTGGAAAATTTGGACAAAGGTTCCACAAGGCAAGGCACAACTCTTAATGATTTCATGAAGCCCATGAAATCCTGTGGTGATGAAAAAGGTTGAACCATATATGCCATCAGCAATTGAAAATGGTACCTATCAAACCTTACTGACGTTTAGTAAGCAGCACCCAAAACAGACTTCAGATTACTCTGCCAAAGTGAGTAGCGTGTATCCAAATTCACCACATCTATAGACCTTCCTCTAGCAAATGGAATCCTCTTCACTCCCACAGTGTTTAATAAGTGGAAAGAGTTAAAATCAAGGAACTAAGCGGAAACTAAAATGACCAGCTGAAGTAAAACCAGGGGCATAGAGAAGTTTTAAATATATGAAGGAAATTAGATGACTGTGGGGTACTGGTATGTGTCCTGTAAGGGGAGGCTGAATGAGGTGGACTGTGCAGCCAGACGGAGAAGAGTCTCAGGGGACCTGCTCAATGGGAAGAGTGGAGGAGAGGAACCTGACTCTGTTCTGGTGCCCAGGAGGGAACAGAAGGCAGTGGGCACAACCCTGCAAGGGTGGTCGAGCAGGTTGACCAGAGGGTTGTGGAGCTTCCATCCTCAGAGACACACATAACCCAGCTGGACACAGACCTGCTTAAGGCAAGATCTGTCTTCATCTTTAAACATCTGCAGTGCCATTCTGATAATGATCGCAAAAAATGTAGCATGAGTGACACAGGAGGATGTGAGCAAGGGAACAGTTTCCCTGCAGGGATGGGGCTTAGATGGGAATGCTTCAGCATGCTGAAGAGATGTAATGTATCAGGAGTCTATACAACTAAAACTGGCACAAGGGAAGAGTGATGAGGCAAGAAATGCTTATTGCTTCTAACTGGTTTGGGACCAGGTCCCTCAGCAAGCCTTTCAGGAGTCTCCTGCAGCTGTGGAGTTGACAGCTACAGGATTAAAAAAACAGGTGGATCCTTGGTGGATCTCGCACCATGCGGATTATCTGGAGCCTCAGATGGAGCCTCTGCCTTGGAGTGCCAAACCACAAGTTCCAGAGCTGCAAGATTGCCCAAATATCGCTCCACATGTCCTCCAAAGTACCCTTGATGGTGGGACCCGGGGCTAGATAGGAACATGTGGATTTTGAGATACCTCTAAGCACTGGCAAAGGTGTTAATACCAAACTCATGCCAAAGGCACCTCAGGTGTGTCATACGTGTGGTTTTCTTGTTCCATCACATCTCTCCCCATCACTCTAGGTGCCTCTGCTTTTCCGTGCCCTGTCCCACCTGGGCTGCATGTGCATGGTCAGCAGACAGCTCGTCCAGCACCTGGCAGGGCGAGAGCTTGAAACCTTCGACATAGAGCACCTGGAGATGTGCTCGCTGGCCCAGTTCACTTACCTGGAGCCAGGTGAGGCATCCGGGTAGAGGGGATCCTGAGGCATCTGGTATCTCACACCCATGGATACCAGTAATGCTCTGTGCTCTGTGCCTCCAGGAAGCATTCGCCACATCTACCTGTACCACAGCTCCCAAGGCAGCAAGGCACTCCTGGGACTTTTCATTCCCTCACAGCGTAAAGCTTCCATCTTTGTGCTGGACAAGGTAAGGGGGACTGTGAAGTGTGGGGGATCTGGGATGCTGGTGGGTGAGGGACTGGACATGCCCCGGCCATGTGCACTGACAGCCCAGAAACCTGTGTGCTGGGCTTATGCCACAGCATGGGCAGCAGGGGAGGCGGGGATTCTGCCCCACTCAGGTGAGACCCCACCTGCAGAGCTGCCTCCAGCTCTTGGCGCCCCCAGCATGGGAAGGACTTGGAGCTGTTGGAGTGAGTCCAGCGTAAGCCACTCAGATGCTCCAAGGGCTGGAGCCCCTCTCCTCCAGAGACAGGCTGCGAGAGCTCTGGTTTTTCAGCCTGGCTAAGAGAAAGCTCCAGGGAGACCTTAGAGCCCCTTGCAGAGCCTAAAGGAGCTCCAAGAGAGCTGGAGAGGGACTTTGGACAAGGGCGTAGAGTGACAGGACAAGGGGGAATGGCTTCACAGTGAAAGAGGGCAGGGTTAGATGGGATACTGGAAAGAAACTGTTCCCTTTGAGAGTGGTGAGGTCCTGACACAGGTTGCCCAGAGCAGCTGAGGCTTCTCCATGCCTGGAAGTGTTCAAGGCCAGGTTGGGCAGGGCTTGGAGCACCCTGGTCTTGTTCACCTCAAGTTGCACCAGGGCAGGTTTAGGTTTCATAGTAGGAAACACTTCACTGAAAAGGTTGTCAAGCCCTGGAACAGGCTGCCCAGGGCAGTGGTAGAATCACTATCACTGGAGAGATTTAAAAGCCATGTAGATGTAGCACCTGGGGACATGAGTTAATGGTGGCCTTGGCAGTGCTGGATGAAGAGCTGGACTTAAAGGTCTTTTCCAACCCAAACAATTCCGTGTTTATACAGTGTCCCCATGGCAGGAGGTTGGACTAGATGACCTTTAAGTCCCTTCCACTCCAAACCATTCCATGCTAGGGCTGGACAGCAGGAGGTTTTTCTGTGTATCTCCCCTGGCAACAAGCATCTTGAGGTCTCTCTGCCGCTGCTCTGACCCAGTCCCCCTTGCACCCAGGTACGCAGCAACCAGATGCCAAATCTCACCACTCTGTTCTCAGCAGAGCGCACAACTCTGCTGGAAAAGGTGGGCGAAGAGCTGCTGCCCCCAGACAAGCACACCTTTGAGGTGCGTGCTGAGACTGACCCTAAGGCTATCTACAGAGGTGTCCAGAGGCTGCTGCTGGGCTACAAGGTGAGATGAAGGTGGGAGGAAGGTCTCCATGGGAGAGAGTGCTGTGGAAGGCAGTGGTACACAAATTCCAACAGCAGCTTCACATAACTTCTGGGCCCAAGGTCAAGGGTCAAAGTGGGTGGTGTGTTTTGCTTGGGGGGCTTACCTCGGGCAGTGCCAGCAGAAAGGCCACCCAGTATCTCTTTCCATCCTTGCAGTCAGCTCAAGAGCTGGTAGTATGGAGGTGAGTGGCCGCTTCGGGTATGCTGGGATGTGCTTCCCACTGTGGGGACCCGCGGTGGGGACAGGGCACCCAACACTGCCAGCTTCCTGCTGAGCAGATGACCAGCACACCAGGACATATCCCTTTCTCTTTGGTGCAGGATGAGCGCCGGGGCCCCACGCTGGTGGCTGTGCAGTCCAACTGGGACCTGAAACGGCTGGCAAGTGGGATACCCATCATCGATGAGTTTCCCTTGGTCCCCATCCAGTTGGTAGATGACATCAGCTACTCGGTCCTGGACTGGCAGCGCCACGCTGCCCGCCGCATGATCCGCTACTATCTTAATCTGGACACTTGCCTCTCCCAGGCTTTTGAGATGAGCAGGTACCACGAATGGCCATGTTCCCCTGAGGCTCCTGTGCCCTCACTGGGACCACAGGAGCTGTCTTGACCCTTGAGGGGACAGGCATGGTCCTTGTTTTCCCTGCAGCCATACCCACTCCAATGACCACTCACCTCTCTGTGCCCCAGGTACTACCACATCCCCATTGGCAACCTCCCTGATGACATCTCCACTTTTGGCTCCGACCTGTTCTTCTCACGCCACCTCCGTCGTCATAACCACCTGCTGTGGCTGTCCCCCACAGCCCGCCCTGACCTGGGTGGGAAGGAGGCTGATGACAACCGCCTGGTCATGGAGTTTGATGAGAGAGCCTCAGTGGAGATCAACAACCCTGGCTGCTATTCCACAGGTGAGGAGGGAAGAGGGTGGTAGCACTGAGCGGGTCAGAGCTGGATCCTGCTTTTTGAGTTCTGCAGAGGGGTGGATGCAGTCCTCAAAGAGCCTGTGTGGTGACAGTTATCACCAGCATCTTTCAGGTTTCAGCATCAGTCTGGGCAAGGTGGATGCTAAAGGCATGTCCTGGGTCAGGGGAGGCTCACTTGTAATGTGCAGGCGTTGAAATACAGATTGTTTACCAATGAACAGTGACAGCAACACTTGGCAGACCACCTGCAACATGTGCAGCCAAAGGACAGACTAGCTCACCTGGTCATCCCTGGTGAACCTGGGACAGGTCTTTCTTAAGCAGAGACAGCTTGACTGTATTCGGTTTTTCTGAGCTCCACTTCTGCAGCTTCTGGAATAAACTGGTGGTCCTCAGAGGGTCAGTAGGTCTGATTCTTGATGGAAGATAAGATCTGGTTGAGAGAGTCACGCCTATGAAAACACCTCCCTACTTGCTGCAGCAGCACCTATAGATCACGCTGTATCTGTGAAAAGCATTTCTGGCAGCGGCAGGAAGGGTGTCCCTGATCCTTTCCCTGCCTCCCTGCTGACAGTTGTGTCTGCTCTTAGTGTGTCTGGAGCTGGATATCCAGAGCCTGGCTGTGAACACCGTGTTGCAATCCCACCATGTGAACGACATGGAAGGAGGCTCCAGCATGAGCATCAGCTTTGACGTGATTCAGCAGGCATCCCTAGAGGACATGGTGACAGGGAACCAAACTGCCAACATTCCAGCCAGCTATGATGAGACTGCCCTCTGCTCCAACACTTTCAGGTACGGCTTGAGGAGTAGCAGGAGGTTTGCATTCTGGTAGATTCCCTCAGGGTCCTGCCTCATCCCCTCCTGGCTTTAGCCCTTCCCCGGCAATAAGGCTTCTGGGGTATAAATCGATGACTCCAGGGCAGGGCACGTGTCTTCTCCCACACCTTGGAAGATCCTGAGCTCAGAGCTGCCTGGTACCTCAGCCAGTAGATGCATGGTGATTTTGAAGACTGCCCTTTCCTATTTCTCCTTTCTTCATGCTCCACCACATTATAGAGGCACTACCCTTTGGCTCAGAGCGGGACAAGGAAGTTCCCACTCTGAATCCTCCAGTGGATCCAAAAACATGACCCTGTTGGGAAGGCAGAAAGGGTTGCTGGTGGCTGGTGGGGTAATGCTGCTCTCTGGTTGCTGGCAGGATCCTGAAGAGCATGGTGGTGAGCTGGGTGAAGGAGATCACACAGTACCACAATGTCTATGCTGACAACCAGGTCATTCACTTTTACCGCTGGCTTCGCTCTCCTTCTTCCCTGCTCTATGACCCAGCACTGCACCGCACACTCCACAACATGATGAAGAAGCTTTTCCTGCAGTAAGTGAGGCCTGGAGGGTGCCAGGCTGGTGGATGGGGAAGGGACAGGTGTGACATTATTGACCAGGATGCTGACGCTCACAATGATCCTCCAAAGGGGTGGGCAGTAGAGTGGACTGGACCTCTCATCCTATTTGGGTGATCTCCCTTGAGCAGTGTTACTGCTTGTTGACTTATGACTGATGGATCACCACATCCTCCATAGGTTGCATCTGCTCCTTGGGCATTGCTTTCTCACCCACTGACCCCCCCCATCCTGTGCCCTGCTGCAGGCTGGTAGCTGAGTTTAAGCGCCTGGGCTCCTCTGTGGTCTATGCCAACTTCAACCGCATCATTCTATGCACCAAGAAGCGGCGCATCGAGGATGCCATCAGCTACGTGGAGTACATCATCAACAGGTGGGGTGCACCTGAAGATGGGGCTCCCAGGTCATGGGGCTGGGGCAGGGCTCAGGGCCAGGAAGGAGAATGCTGATTTTTTGCCTTCTAATGGGCCTCAGAACTGAATTTATTATTTTGGCAAAGATACTGAAGGGACAAGGCTTCCCAGTTCTCTTGCTGTCACACCTGGAGTAAGGATCTGTCCCTAGCTGTCCTCTGTAGGCAGTATTCCAAGAATATTTGTAGCGCTCAATGCAGAAGATACCTTCAGGAGAACCTGACATGCCCAGCAACTCATCCCCTGGCTGGCTCTCAGCATCCCAGCTGTGGTATAGCACCTTGATACAAGAATAGAAAGCCACGTGTCCTTGAGCATTACTTCCCCTGGGATCTCTGGCAGTGGTTAGGTGGGAAAGGGGACACCTCTCTTCTGGCCAGCACCACCTCCCCACTGTCTCCCGTAGAAAGGGACGATGCCAACACAAGGACTGACTGCAGTTTCTTCCCTCCAGCATCCACTCCAAGGAGATCTTCCATTCTCTGACCATATCCTTCTCCCGCTGCTGGGAATTTCTTCTCTGGATGGACCCAGCAAATTATGGAGGTATCAAGGGAAAAGTGGATTCCCGCATCCACTATGGGGAGGTAAGAGATGGGAAGCACCCAGTCGCCTGGGAACAGGGTGGTGGGGTTGAGCGGAGTAAGGTGTTGGATGTGCATGAGGAACGGCTGCAGCATCACTGGCTCCCCCAGAAGAACACCAGCAAGAGGCAGGCATTGGAAGATGAGGACAGTGAGGAAGAGGAGGAGGAGGTGGCAAGAGAAGAAGAGGAGGAAGAAGGGGAGCCAGACATGGAGGAGCTGCTGGAGAACAGCTGGAACATCGTGCAGTTCCTGCCCCAGGCTGCCTCCTGCCAGAGCTACTTCTTGATGATCGTGTCAGGTGAGTGGTCATGAGGAAGAGGCAAGGTCATTGTGCTCCCTCAGTGCTAGCTCCAGGCACCAACAGGAGCTTTGCCCATGTCTCCCCAGCCTACATCGTGGCCGTGTACCACAGCATGAAGGAGGAGCTGCGGCGTAACACTCCCGGGAGTACCCCAGTCAAGAGGAGGACCACCAGCCAGGTGTCCCAGGAGACTTTGGGGGAGCTGGGGGCCTTGCCCGGTGAGTGCTGAGCCCCAGAACAGCCCTGCTGCAAGCAGAGCGCCACCCACTTCATTGTCCCTATGTGCCACCAATCAGCTCAAGAACTCTGTGCTTCATTCCTCTAGGCATGATCACCTTCTCACAGGATTACGTGGCCAATGAGCTCACCCAAAGCTTCTTCACTATTACCCAGAAGATCCAGAAGAAGATGGCTGGTTCCCGCAATGCCACAGAGCCCTCAGACATGTTCCCTGTCCTGCCTGGCTCCTACCTGCCACTCAACAACCCAGCCCTGGAGTTCATCAAATATGTTTGCAAGGTCAGCGGGGTGGGCCAGGCCCCTTGGCTGAAGGTTTGGGGTGTGGGCTCAAATTCTGATCCTTGTCTATGGCTCAGATTGGCTACAGCTTTCCCCTAGGAGGGGGAAATCAGAATCACTTTGCCATGCCCTGCACCCATATGACATCACAAGGGTACGACCTGCCCTGGTGAGGATACTCTGCTGAGAGGCTCAGCTGGCTCTTATCCTTGCAGGTCCTCTCTCTGGATGCCAACATAACCAACCAGGTTAACAAACTGCGCCGGGACCTACTGCGCCTCGTCGAGGTGGGCGAGTTCTCAGAAGCAGCCCAGTTTCAGGACCCATGCCGCTCCTATGTGCTTCCTGAAATCATCTGCAGGAACTGCAACTTCTGCAGGGACCTGGACCTGTGCAAGGACCATGCTCTCTGCCAGGTGCACCCTCTTTTCTAGGGACACCAGAGGCCCCACTACAGTAGTTCATCATTTTACCCATTTTTTCTCTGAATCCCTTTGCTTTGCAACTCTGCTCACTGCTCATAATCACCCTCCACCTAAAGCAGGTTTTCTGTTCATCTTTTCTAGCTGCATGTGATGGATCTGACCATGCCTGGGCTTTGGCTTATGTGCTGTTCCTCTCCAGAAACCAGTTCCACCATCCCAGTGCATAGGACTTACAGTGCTCACCTCCATCTCTTTGCCTCTAGGATGGATCAGTGCTTCCTGGATGGGTCTGCCCCAACTGCCAGGTGCAGTATGACACCAATGCCATCGAGATGGCACTGGTGGAAGCCCTGCAAAAGAAGCTGATGGCCTTCATGCTGCAGGACCTGGTGAGTGCAGGGATTGCCCCCTGTGTCCATTCCTGTGACTGAAGCTGGACACATAGACTCTGCCCTGGCAGAGATGCTTGGCCTCATCTCCTGGCTCACCTGAACCTCCTTGGCCTCCAGATTTGCAAGAAGTGTCATGGTGTGAAGGAGATGCACATGCCTGTGTACTGCAGCTGCGCTGGAGACTTTGCCCTCACCATTTCCTTCCAGGTACTTCAGCACCTTCCCAGGCCAGCAGCTTGGCAAGGGACAAGGAGCCCTACAGTGTCCTGTGCCTTCTCTGCCTCTGCTCTAACCCCATGTCCACTGGCATCTGCTGAGCTGCCTTCTGCCCCACCAGCCCTGCCCAGCCACCCCCTTGGAGCTCCCCCCTGCCTGGGGTGCTGGGCAGCCTCCTTCCCTTCCCTGCTTCCTTCTTGCCAGACCTTTACAGACCACATCAGCGTCTTCCAGAACATCGCCCGGCACTACAGCATGGCCTACCTTTTGGAAACCATTGAATGGCTGCTGCACACCAACCCCCAGCTTCAGCAATGAGGGCTAGGCTGCTCTTCCTGCCTACTCCATGCTGTCACATCCATGGAAAGCAGCCCTGAATCCCCCTGGCCTGGAGAAACTGTGCACCCCTCCTGCAGCAAGGAGGGGGAAGCAGAGCTGTGCCTGGGACTGGGCTGTCCTGTGCCAGCTGCCTGGTGCAGATCTTGGGGGCTCCAGGGGCTGAGCTGGGCTGCACACCTCTGTGCTGGCCCCCAGATGTGGTTTTAATGTTGAGTTTCTGTAAATAAATGAGCTGTAGAAGGCAGGTGTAGTTTTTGGACAGCAGGGAAGCAGGGGCTGTGGCCCATCCCTGGGCGCTCCCTGCAGCTGAAGGGCACGAGTTGTGTCCTTGCTGGGCAGGACTGACCAGGGACCTGTTCCTGTCTGATCCCTCCCTGCCTGCTTGGGAGCAGGGGCCCTGCAGCCTGGCTCTGCTCTCCACAGTCCCTCTTCAGCTCCAGGGAAAGGGGCTGCAGCACTAGATGGACCCTAATGTGACAGTGGGTCCCTGCCAGTGAGTGTGCCTCTACTGTGTTCTGCACTTTGGTACCTTCCTTCAGGCTGGCTCTGCCTCCTGCTTTCTGGATAATGCCAAGGTGGAGTCAGGGCTGACCTCTTGTAGTGGCACTGTTTTGTGGGGGCAGTGCCTCCAAAACCAAGTCAGGGGAGCCCAGCAGTGCACTCCTGTCTACCTCAGCAGGTTCCTGCCTGTCCCAGATTCTGCAGGGCTGTGGTCCATAGGGAGCTGGGAGGGCTCTGTCCTGTTCATACATTCCTGCAGCATGGCAAGCAGCCCCAGGTCCCCAGCATAGAGCTGTGTCAGGGCAGGTTTACACTGGATATTGGGAAAAAGCTACTTTCCCCAGAGGATGGTCAGGTACTGAACAGGCTCCCCAGGGCAGTGGTCATGGACCCAAGCCTGCCAGAACTCGAGAATCATTTGGACAACGATCTCAGGAGCATGGTGGGATTGTTGCGTTGTCTTGTGCAGGGCAAGGAGCTACACTCGATCTTTGTGGGTCCCTTTCAATCCAGGATATTCCATGAGTCTATGAAAATTGCTGGATGGGCACCAAGGAGCAGCTCCAGCCCCTAGAGGATCCCAAAGGACTGGAAGAGCTCTAGGCTGGGCAGACATGAAGGCAGGATGGAGTAGCACCGCGGTCCTGCCACGGTGGCTCCCGCTGTGGGGGCAGGCAGGGGGTGCTCTGCGGGACTCTCTCCATCCCGTCCCCATCTCAGGCTCACGGCGGAGGTGGTGCCGGGGTGGCATTGCCGTGCTCCTGCTGCTCCCAATGCCTGCCCTGCTCCCCCCACAGTCACCCCGTTACGGCTCCCGGGGACCCCGGAAGGGGCCGAGCAGAGTCGGGAGGTTCCCGAGTGCGAGGCCGTCTCGCAGCAGGACGCGGAGCCGCAGCGACCGGGAACGGGGCCGGGATAGCGGCATCGGCGGAGCAGGAGTCGCCCCTCCCGCAGGGGACGCTGCACGACCGGACCGATGGCCCCGCAGCGCCCCTGCCTGGCCTGGCCTGGCCTGGGCTTGGCTCGGCTCGGCTCGGCTCGGCTCGGCTGTATTCGATTCAGCTGGGCTGGGCTGAGTGGGGTTCAGCAGAGTTCGGCTGCATTTGGCTTGGCTGCGTTCGGTTTGGCTGGGTTTGGCTTCGTTAGGCAGACTTTTATTTCTAGTTATTAAAGCCCTGGCATCCTGGGAAACTCCCCAAGGTGGTTTTGCTCGACATCCAATCCCGTCCGATCTTGGAAGCTACGCAGGGTCAGCCCCAGTTAGTACTTGGATGGGAGACCTCCTGGCAATACCGGGGGCTGTAGGTTCTAGTCCTGAGGACTTCACTGGCACTGTCCAAGTTCGCTTGGCCATGGCAGATGAACCTCAGGAGTTAAAGGGTGGGGCCAGTTCTGTGCACGCTGTGCCTCACCTAAAAAATCCACTGCACAGACTTGAAGGGCACCACCAGGTGGGGAGAAGCCCTTCCCAAATCTTCATAGGCAAAGCCAAGCCATATATATATATGTATACATACAAGCAGCTCTCTGTTCCAGGATCCACCCAAGACTCCTCCCATGATGTAAAAACAATCCTCCCAGATTGTTTTTACTACTACTTATAAAGAACAGACATCCTGAGAAGCTACTCCAAGGAAGCTTCCTGAGATGATTTTTCACCTTTTGAGGAAATTTTATCCTCCAGGATCTACCCAAAACTCCTCCCAGGCATCTCCTGGATGATTTACACAGCTGCTTTAGTCCTCTGAAACCCAGTAGCAGCCCAGGGCTCCTCCAAGGAAGCAATCAGATGACTTTGTTTCGGAATGAACTCTCTCTTCTGGGATCCAGCCGAGATTCCTCCACCTCATTTCCTGGTCTTTTACCTTCTTACTGTGCCCTGTGGTCATGGGTAGCAGCTCCATACTCCTCCAAGGGATACCTCCAAGACAACTTTTTTTCTTTTGCAGGATTCTCTATCCTTCAGGAACCACCCAAGTTTCCTTCCAGGCATCTCTCAGAATCTTATCTCATCTGCCATAGGCACCTGAGATCACAAGCAGAAGCCCCAAATTCCTCCATAGAAGCTACCCAAGATTATTTTTCTCTTTTCAAGGATCTCTGGGATCCATTCAAGACTCCTCCCAGGCATCTCCTGGAGTCCTTTAGCTTTATCCAGATCATCAATAAAGACTTTAAACACAACTGGCACCAATCCTGAGCCCTGGAGAACCCCACTTGTGACCAGCCCCAGCTGGATTTTACCCCATTCCCCACACCACTCTTTGGGCCTGGACACCACCAGTCAGTTTGTGCACCCATGTACACCATGGCAACCAGTTTCTTCAGAAGGATGCTCTGGGAAATGGTGTCAAAGGCTTTACTAAAGTCACGGTACACACATCTACAGCTTTTCTCTCATCCCACTGAGTCGATCGCTTTGTCACAGAAGGAGATCAGGTTAGTCGGGCAGGGCTTGCCTTTCCTAAGCCCCTCCTGACTGAGCCTGATTCCCTGGTTGTTCTGTACATGCCACATGATGGCACTCAGGATGATCTGCTCCATGGCCTTCCCAGGCACTGAGGTCAGGCTGACAGGCCTGTAGTTCCCCAGATATTTCTTCTAACCATTCTTGTAGATGGACATCCCATTTGTCAACCCCTTGGTGAACCAGGACTGCTGATACTTGCTTAAAGGACAAAATGCATTCTCAAAGTTAAAAGAATGCCTATGTCAGTTAAAATAAAAAATAGTTTTCTTCAGAGTTAATTAAATTATTTTATCACCTAGAATTATTTTCCACAATGGATGCAAAGTATTGCCCATAATTTTGTAATAGCATTTCCAGACAGAAATCTAAGTGTCTCTGTGTGCATGCTGTGGCTTCAGACTGCTCTGTCCTCCTCCTCTGCTGCCCTCACAAAGACACCATCACACAGCCACTGCCCAGTGGTCTCTCTGTTAATGATTCATCAGTCACTTTTTCGGAAAAGAATGTCTTACCCTAGTTTTGTCTGTCTACTTCTTGGCCAGATTTCCTATCTGATTCTTACCTCTAATTCAGGTCATCTGTCTGTCCAACCTCCCATGTTCACATGCTCCTGTCTGTCTGTGTCTTTTCATTGTATGTCCACCTGTGACAGGCTGGTTTACACAGTCTACAGCTGGATGAAAACATTGAATTTTGGGTTGTTTTTTTATAGATGGCATGGCTTTTGGTGTCACAGGTGATGGTTTATCCTGATCCTGTGTCATCATTTAGGAATGGTATTCTCCAATTTAGTACTCCCACTAAAACAACATGCCACGTGCCCTCCCTCCTCCAACTGCAGGCACAAAAGGCAAAGATCACAGGTTGAGGTAAGAACTAGTTACTAGAAACAGCAACGAGAGAAAAAACTCAAAGAGTAACAGCAACAATATTAATAACAAAAGGTATAAGAAAAGAAATTATTCACATGGAAAAGCTCCCCAATATTAGACAGTACTGAACAGCTCCCTCAGCCACATTTTCTCAAACAGAAGGAAAACCCCTTCTCAGAAGATCCTCCTTTACTGCTGCTCTCAGCAATGACATGAGGTTGTGTAGAATAATCTCCAGGTCCTGACCCTGCCCCCTCCCAGCTATTGCAAAAACTAGCCCTGTCCCAGCCAGAATCAGGACACCCTGACTGTAGGAAAGGCACTGGACAGACCTGGAGTCCCCACAGGACATTACCAGACTGTGTTCTGTTGTGCTCTGTCAGGGGTCAGTGACAGGGAAGATCTCACTAGGTACAGGTTAGTCCTTGGTGCCTAAGCAGGAAAATAACCACCTCCAACCTGCCCAGAACAGGTTTGGCCTCAGGGACTGTGGTGCTGCCTCATGTGGGACAGTGATGGATTCTCCAGTGGAGGCAGGCATAGGTCACGCTCATTTGAAGCAGACCAGTTTAACTTCTTGGGCTTCTTGTGCTTATTAAAGCTGTGATTCCCAGAGCCCTTTCTGCCATCCCCAGCTGGAGGGTCCCTCTAGTCAGCATGACATGGCCCAAAGAAAAGGTTCACAGCCCCTCTGTGTGGAAGCCCATCCATACCCAGACCTATTTCCCACTCACCATACCTTGCAGCTGGAGTGGTGCCTCTCAAGCAGAAATCCCTGATACTTGTCCCTTTTATCCCTGAACCTTTCCTCACCAGAGGCTTTTCTGGGCTGCTGTAGGGGGAAATAACTCTTTTCTGGAAGATATTGCTACCAAGGAGGCAGTTATTTTCTCTTAAGAAAGCTTTCCTGCCTGGAGTTAGGCCTCTTTCCCAGAGACAGTTTTAGACGTGTCTCCACACACCTTCCACAGAAGTTGACTCCCCGGGTCCGAGAGAGGACACTCACAGACCTGCTCCAGGCCTTAGCAGCCAGCAGGGGAGCCGAGGTGGGGAAGTGATGATAAAGCTGGGAACAAGCAGGTTTGTCTTTCTCAGGCCCAGTGCTGCTCACAGAACTGCTAGTTTTATCTTTGTAAGTTTTTAGAGTTCTTGCCTTTGAAATAAACCTGTAAGGTTTCCAGAAATTGAACAGTGCTTTCAAGCCATGGAAATCACCATGTTGCTGTAAGCTGTGGTAGTTTTAGCTAAGCCTCAAATTAGCAGGCTCAAAGAATCTACGTAGATTAGGAGAGACAGGTAACACCTGACTAAGTAACCAAAGAAATATTTCATACCAGATGACTCAAACCTGAGCTATGACTACAGGAGTGGGAGGTGTTCACTCAGTTCCATCATGGCTGAAGTAGAGGCAAGATATGCAGCTGCTGTCTTGCTGGAGTGGGCCTTGCTGCTGCCACCACTACTTGCCTTTTGTTTGAGTTCAGGGAAGTAGAAATATTTTGTTGTTATGCTTTCTGTTTCTTGCTGGGTGTCTTTTAGGGTGCTTATAGGTCTAGAGTGATGGAATCTGTTTTCGGTGGGAGGTAGAAAATTGTTGTTATATCTAACTTGTGTGTGTGTTATATTGCAATTTTCTCTTAATTTTCTCTTTTCTGTATAAATATATATAGTTAGTTTAAGCATAAACCTAGTTTGAGGGGTTTTTTTCCCTTTCCTCCCTTTTCTTGGTGGGGGGAGGGAAGCTTTGACTCTGTTTTGGGCAGTTGGCATTTTGCCAGCTCAACCCAAGACATGAGTTCAATCAGCATCAGGTCTTGATGGCTAAATATGGATGAGATGAGCCCCATCCTTGGCCTATCTCATGCTGAGGTCTATGTGTTTAACAGCCCTTCACAACAGCAAGATGTTTTCATAGTGAAATCTACCTAAAATCATGACAAGAACCCTCAAAATGGGTCATTTTAAGCTTCTGTGACTAAACAGTTGAACAAGTGAGCCAAAATCTCTCTTCTTGAAAAGCAGGGTGGTGCTTCTTTATTTGTCTTGCTTGCCTCTCTTAGGGCTGAAGGAATGGTCACGTACAGTTGTGGAAGCATATGGAGAAACAAAGAGCAGGAGAATAACTCCAAAAGCAGCACAGGCTGATGGCACCCAGAGTAGCAGCCCAGCAAAAGATCCCTGTACATCAAATTCAGCTTCTCAGGACACCCAGATAAGGGAACAGGCAGCCTAAAGGAAAGGATAGAGTGGGGAAAAAAACAGTTTGGTCTGAGGCTGGAAGAAATCCTGAAGCCATTAAGTGTTGAGGTTGGGAAAGCAAAGAACAGGGCAAGAATTATGAGACACCCAAAGAAGGAAAATTGTGACAAAGCCAGCCCATCTGAAAGACAGGAGAGAAAATAGATACACATGGAGACCAGGAGCTCTGTGAGAGGTACCTCCACCTGAGAAGAACCAGAAAAGAGGTCCAAAACCCAGCACATGACTGCCAGCCTAGGAAGAACCCAGGACATGTGGGAGTGATGGAATGCCTGGGGTTCCTCGCCTTGGATGTCTGACCTCACAGAGGGTATCTGCAAGCATCACAAACAAAGTGAATGGTGGCACTGTGGACTGGCTATTGCACACCTTCCATGGAGACAACTGCCCTGGGACTAGTGAGCAAGGCAGATAGAATCTAAATGAAGGAAACTGTTTTTACTTCAGATTAGTTTTAGAACAAAGCTACCTTCTCTTCTAAAAGGGCTTCCAGTAAACTCTGCAATCTTGTTCCAATTTTGCAACATTATTCTCTACAACTTTGTCAAATTAAGAGATATGTAATGACCTCATAAATGACCTCATAATGACCTCATATGAAGCATACAGTCCAGGGCTGGCATACAGTTAAGCCAAACCTGCGACACCTCAGTTCCCAGTCTCTGGCAAAGATGGGAAATCCTGACAAGGAATGTAACCATTTTCACATTCCCGGAGAACCCCAGGACACAGATGCTATTCAGTTAAAAAAAAAAAAAAAGGCACTCCAGCACTTAGAGGAGTGAAGTGGAAAATTTCCTGATTCCCAGGAGTAGCATAAGCACAGCCCCTGATTGCAGGACACCGAAATTTGAGAAGAGTTTAATTCTCAGCAGATAGCGACCCCAGGGGTTTAGGCCAAGAAATTAAATAACACTGCCTAATCCACTCCTGCTCTTGACCTGAATGAAGTGCACAGCATAGTCCTAGTCCTTCCAGTCAACAGACTGAAAATAGGCCAATAAGTTACATTCTAAAAGGCAGGGAGAGGAGAAGAATGGAGGGGTTGGTGTGCACAGGCATGAACAGTGGGTGTATAGACTGATGGTTGATGTGGGAGATTTTGTAGCCATGGAAAGACCCACCTTACTCTGGTAAAGCTATTACAACATGCACTGAAAACTGAATGAACCAAATATATTCATTTTTTCTGATTTTGTTTTTTTTCTATCCTCTCTCTTGGAACATGTCTTCAAAGCCTTAAATGAAATCCATTTTGAATATAAACTAACCTAAGGAAAGTCTGGGGGAGAATAGTAGTTGTTAAATACAAAGGTTTGTTCCTCTCTTCATTTCTTTATCCCGTTCTATGAAAGAGCAGATGTTGAATTTGCTCAGGTTCTGCCCAGCTCATTACAGGCATCAAGAGCTGATTCATCTCCATCACAAGTTGCTCCATTTGAGACAGTCTGGGATGTTTCCTCATAGTCAGTGAGCAGAGATCCAGGATGAGATGCCATTCATTAGCCAATAGCAGGAAAGGATTTGGTGGTGAATCAGCTGCAGCCTGGAAGTGCCCATTTCTCTCCCTTGACTATGACCAGTTCCAGTGAAGAAGATGTCATTGTCCTATCTCATATCAAGGTGCCAGAGCCATGATAGGCTGCAGCAGCAATCAGCCTCTGTGACACTCATGCTCTGAGTGTAAGCTGGACACCTTGCTCTCCTTGTGACCAACGGAGAGCAAGACAGGCTTTGCCACAGTTGCCTCTGCTATACATGAGCCCCCATCCCTAGGGAGTCCATGTGGTTTGCTGCTTCAAGCTGGATGTGCAACCAAAGTCACACCCAGGGGCAAGAGTTTATGCTGGGTGGATTCCCTGGCTCTTGACATCTGAAAGTATCCCTGTTTGTCTTTTTCCTCTTTGTGTATGTCCTTATGGTCATGGGCAATGTCTGCATTATCATTCTCATGAGGATTCACCACCCACTTCACCACTCTATGTATTATTTTCTTGCAATTTTGTCTTCCTAGAGATCTAATTCACCACTGCACGCATCCCAAAGACACTGGTCAGTCTCACATCACAAAGCCAGTCCATTTCCTTCACAGGTTGCCTCCTTCAGAGGTACTTTATCTTCCCTTTTGGTTGCACAGAATATTTCTTCATTGCAGTTATGACATGTGATCACTACTTGGCTGTGTGTTACTCTCTAAGCTACAGCACCATTATGACCAGCACTCTGTCCAGGGGACTGGTGGTGAGCTCTTGGTGTGCTGGTTTAAAGGTAAACCGGCAGGAGAAGTGAACCCAACACAAGAGGAATTATAAATCAGATTGACAATTTAATAAAACTATTACAGTGAATGCAGTGATACAAAGAGAAATTGGTTTTGTCCCACAAAACCCAGAAGTATAACCCAGCACCCTCAGGCACAAACAGAATGGTGTTTGTTAGCCCCTGTTCTGAGACCCTCCCCGTGCTTCCCCTGAGTTCAAAGTAAAAGGAAGGGAAAATCTATTGGTGCAGATAACGGTCGCAGTCTGGTCGAGAGTGGTGGTCTCCTTCTGTTGAGGTTCTGTTTCTCCTCTGGATCCGGTGAGTGGTCCCAGAAGTCCCCAAACCCCAAGATTATAAACCCTCAGGTTCAGGTGGGACTGCCCAGTACCTCCTCCAGGGTGGGGAGTTCCATCATGGGGGATCTGACTCTGTGAGTCATGGGGTATTTTTGGAATTGCTGATGGCACATTAGCAGACATGAGCCCTCAGGTGGGTGTGGAGGTGCTAACGACTTCCTGGAGGGGAGTTATCACAGCTCCTCTCCCAGGCTTCTTTCACACACAGCTCCCAGCCTGAGGGGTCAGGTGTGCCCTGGACAGCCGCTGCAAATGGTCCATTGTTAACAGTTCATGAGAAATGGCATAGAGGGCTTAGAATACACAGCTTTGGTCACACCCACACAGTGATAAAATGGTCCCAGCTTCCTGAACTAGGACACTTGGGTAGGTGGTTTCCTGATCATTTCAGTGCCCATTTGTTTGATTTCCGGGTTGTCTTTCTGTGCCTCTAATATCACCGACCACTTCTTCTGTGACATCTCTCCCTGGCTTGCTCTTTCCTGCAGTCATAGCACTTGTTGAGCTGGTGTGCTTTGTCATGTTTGCTGTCATCATCCTTGGCTCCTATGTTGTTACCCTGTATACTTCTGTCATTTCCACTGTACTGAAGATCCCATCTGCCGAAGGCTGGCAAAGATCTTTCTCTGTTTGTTCTTCCAATCTCATGGTAGTAATTATTTGGTACTACTCCACCACCTTTCTCCATGTCAAGCCATCCATCAAAGCTTCATTGGAACAGACCATCTTAAACACAGGTATAATGCCACTGTTAAACTCCTTCATTTACATATTCAGAAACACAGACATGAAGAGCATCTTGACAGAGGCTTTCTACAGGTAGGCAAAAAGATGCGTCCAAAGGTCTTGTCCTGGTCTGTCTCCCCCAGCCTAGCAGAAAAGAACAGCATCAGAGACATATGAGATTCAGGGAAAGACTTCTGTTAGAAAGAGATGGAACCGTTCTCAGCTCTCAGCTAATATAATTAGAAGTAAAATAACTATTCATCACACAATGTTAAAAAACATCTGTTGTAGTTTGGGATTC
>VWZD01010922.1:0-91865 GCA_013396695.1 Sakesphorus luctuosus
ATGATTCTGTGATTCTATTTCCCTCTGATGAGTGGGTAAGCACAAGGCATAAATTGTCCTGAGGTCATGATGCACAACAGGGATTCTGGATTTCTGTCCCCTGCCCTTCCATACATCCTAGAGTAAACTTAACCCTTGTGACCACGTAACTCATTTGTTCTTGTGATGCTCACCGTAAAATCAAATTTACTAACAGATTATTATGTAGCTTTAAATTAACCCCCTTTCATGGAAACTGCAGAGTGAGGTTGAAGATGGGACACAGATGAAGGACATGCTCTTCGCAGCCCCTGCACAGACGATGAGGAAGAAGATAAGCCTGTCATCTCATGGCCAACTGCTGTCCCAAGAGGAGTCTTGGCCACCCTACCTGTTGATTGAGGATGGGAAAATGAGCCAAAACTGTCAGGACCAGCCTTGTGGTTGCTATGTGTTTCCTGAATCTTGCCAGGTTGTTGTTGCAGGCTGTCCAGCTGCTCTGGCATGGGGAGGTGGTTTGCTATTGCTGTGTGCAATGGCTGCAGAAGCTGGAGACGGGGAGTTAGTGAGGAGAGAGGGATGGAGGCACAGGAGAAAGGGTCAGGAATGGCAGAAGGAGAGGTGGGAGAGACTGAGCTTGCTGAAATAAGGGGCTGAAGAGAGAGACTCCTGGAGGGAAGAGAGTGAAGGAAAATCAAGACCTGAAGGTCAAAGTTAGGTAAATCAGCAAAGTGGAGGGGAAAGGAAGAGGACCATGAGGGTGGAGAGAAAAACCTGCCTGTTGTGTCACACTCTGCTGGCAGTGGAGACCAGAGAGGGTGGGACCCACACAGTTCCCACAATGGCTGAGCCTGCTCATTACTTGCAGTAGCTGCACCATCTCTCCAAATAATACTGGTGTTACTGGCTGCTGCTCTGGCACTTACTGTGGGGAAGCCAGTGGTGGGTCTATTCCTAAATGAAACAGTGGGGAACCCCATCTCTGGACACTATGGCAGCCTGGCCCGTGTCCTGTTGGCTGTGCAGTGCTGGCCCTGGACACCCTCAGGGCAAATCTCTCCCCCTGTGCACCGCAGATAGTGCTCTGCACTGCGGCTCCATAGAGAAAGAGATTTCATGGTTAGATGTTGGGATGCATGGAGTTAGGTGCAATTTAAAAACATTTTAAGACAATGCATTTGGCACTGGGTAATAAAGAAAAAGTTGGCCCACATGTTCTGTTTGTTAAACATGGTTGTGATCCTTAGTTCAGGCTCAAAAGCCTCGCAGGACTCAAAGATCTGACTGACAACTGTAGCTCTGTCGGAGTCTTTCTGTAACAAAGAAGACATTAATATATAAGCCAACAATATGGCAGTGAATAAACATACTGCCTGGATACCTGTGCCAACAGCAGTAAATAAGAGACAGGGACTAGAACAGAATATGAGATGCGTTCTGGAGCAGGGACAGAACAGCCTTGTAAGGCAGCCAGTCCTAAGTGGATGTCAGCATCTGGAAATGCCCAGTCAGCATCTGGAAATGCCCTGATAGCAAACACAGACTTCAGGCCCCCATCTTACCCCTGCTGTGTCCCGGCTTAGGTGGATTTGGCTCTTGTAGGTGCTGGCCCAGCTGTGCTGGGAAACTGAGGGCTTTGCTCAGCCTCAGGTGGGCCAGCAGAACCATGCTGGACTTGCCTACCCATCAGCCCTTCCATGAGCCTCTGTCCTCTTCTACCCCAAGGCTTCATAGTCTTCTAAGGCTGTGGCTTGTAGGTGCCAGGGAAAGCCTCCCTTTGCCTCCCTGGAGTATCTGCCATAGCCTGTGCCCATTCTGGCCTCATCACTATGAGACAGCAACTTCCATCTGGCTTGCAGCTGAGGGGATGCTACCAGTGTCAATAGTTTAGTGCTTTTTCTTCATTGAGGTTGCTGTGAAGTAGGAGAAGGCTGTGCACATGTGCTGTATAAGTGGTGTTTGACTTTGTGCCATTCCTTTTAATTCTGTCCCTTTACCAGTTAACCCATCCTTAGCTCTTCATAGTTAAGGGGTTTAGATGATTTTTGTTGCCAGCTGCCAGAATTTGTAGGTCCATGTTCCTGCATGCTGCCACCAAGGTGAACATGTAGAAGCTTTGCCCACATGTGTTGTGAGTCTCTGTCCCACATGACAGAGAGGAGTATTTTTTTTCTTCTTTTCTTTTTCCTTGGGGCAAAAGTAGTGTGCTACAATCATGTAGCATTAGGTTGTCCAGAGATAAAGGTATAACTACCTACTGGCACTGGTATATATACAGACAGCAGTGTGGCATTTATTATAGTTAGACATAAATGGCCATAATCATCTCTGTGCTGTGTCAAAGAAAAACAAACACCATTCACAACAAAACCAACACTCTCCAGCAGCTGATCAAAAGTAATAAGCATCACCCATAACAACAGCTGCCCTGGGTGAAACTCACACTCCTTTAAGTATCTTTTGTGTCTGGCAATGTGTGCATCACAACTTTATACAGCTTCCAAAAATAATTTGTTTAAAAGGTTCCTGGTTTGTATTTGTTTCCTCATCTGTCATCTCAATAGATGAAATGAAACTTTATTAAAAGCCAGGCTTTGACTAGCAGACATAATGAGTGGATTTTGTCATTTTATTAAAACTCTGTGCATGCTGGAATTAATTATGTGCCTTCTGAAAAATACAAAGAACTTGCTATTGTAGGACAATAGCAACTTGATGGAGCACCGCAATAATATGATGTGTGTCATCAGACTGTTTTTCTACACAGCTGCTGAGCTGCAATTTGCTGTCCCAGTGTTGTTTTCTTCATGCTGCAGGGCCAAAAGTAGCATCCATTCATGGTTATTTGCTAGCACTGCAAGCGTGAAAGTCTTCATTCCGCAAGGATGTCTACTCCAACTTAGCTTTTCTACAAGCACACTAGCCATGACCACTTCTTTTCCACCAGAGACGGAGCATGAAGCAGCAAGTGGTGTGCATGAGCCAAAGTACTGTAAAAGGTGAACTTGTGGGTTCATCTGGTCAATCTACCAAGTCCCACCTGAAGACTGAGCACCTGAATGCCACCAGAAAATGCAGTGCTGCCCCTTAGCACATGCCCCACTTTGCCCCCCCCCCCCCCCTGCCACCTTTGGTGATTTGCAATCAGCCAGCTGCAAAGCTGTATCGTTGATGCCAAACCTTAATAAGCGTTAATGCAAGAAGTGCCTGCATCATGATTGAAAAAACCAGTAAAATCTTTCATGAATCACAGCAACCCAGTGCTGGTATTGCTTTGCCAGTACTCTGAGTCAGCCCAGGCACCATTCCCCAGCCCTTGGCCCTGGCTCGCTGGTACAGGGAGCAGATGTGCTCCTGGTAGTGATGGGCTGTGAAGGATGGTCAGAGCCCTGGCACTTGAGGCTGCGTTTGGTTTGCTTATAGTTCAGTACATCTGGGGCTTTAGAGATCCAAATGCGGCCTGCAGGGTAGCGGGCTCAGTCTTGCTGCGTCCATCTCTTGCAGCACTCAGCAGCAAGGTGTATAACACACCTGCTGCTCCAAGCTCTGTAAACTGGCCCAGTGACCCCACTGCGCTGCTCGGGGCTCTCTGGCCTGACTGGGCTGCCAAGGAGCAGTATCAGCATTGTTATGGGCCAGAGAGAGTCAGAGGCATGGGGCCCTGGCTGGAGCACCAGCCGTCATGGCCTTGTGTGAGCATAGCGAAACATCACCTCCCCCCACACCCAAATCATCAGACACAAGCATTCAGCAACAAAACTTTTTATTAAAATAAAGTGTAACCTTTTAATTTCCCTTTCTTTATTCCTATAAGAAATGGCTTAATATGAGAGCTTGCTAATATAAAAAAACCCAAACTAGACAAATCCTGTCTTCAAGACATCAACTTTTGTTCACTTCTGGGCAGGAGGAGAATATGAAGGGTGACACTGCATGGCTTTAGTACAAATGGGGATGTAGGTACAAGAGGCTGTTGTATTCCATCTCCCCTCCATTCCCTGATTGTATCCCACCTGTAGGAGCACTGAAAGTCCCACACAGCATCCTGACGTGGACCAGCTACACAGCTCCTCCAGGTTATGGGCTGGAGAGCTCGCACATGGGGCTGGCACCAATAAACATGCAGATGGCATCATATGACTAAGTGTCCCTTTAAATTGACTTAAATCTTTTGGGAATCAGGAAGAAGAGCCAGAACACTGATTCTAATGACAGGATTATCTTTTTCTTAGTAGGAGGGAATAAAAAAGGCTACTCAAAAAGTAGAGCATAGCTGCTACACTGCAGCTCTGGCCAGAGCCCACAGAAGGTGTCGACTTCACTGGGTTTGGATGACTCCTGTTTGCACAGGACTGCAGTCAGTGCAGCCACCACCACTGAGGAAGACTGCAGAGCTGGGAGTCACTGCTGGTTTAACATCACCCTCCCTTTCTTGGGCTGTGTATAGTTAAGATTGGGTCAGTCATCTGCTAAACACATTGTTTGATACACAAGAGATGTAAATAGTTAACAGAGAGTGGAGAAATGGCATGATTTGTAATGATAGTTGTTATATTAAACTGTAGGCAAAGGGAAAAAAAACAAGTTAACATTCAGTACCACAGTCAGAAAGATTGTCTGTATGTATATTTCAGTCATGGGGCTAAGATACAAAGCTTAGGATGTTAAATACGCATCTCTACTAAATAATGCAAACTGTGCTAACGCACGAGTTGGAGCTGGCAGCCCTGGCTGCACTGCCTCATCTGTAAAAGACAAAACCAAGCCCCTGGCAATGCTGAGGGGATGCTTCTGCCCTTCTCTTACCCTCACTTTGCTTGTCTGAGGTTTGTGTTCCTTGGTGGAGCTGCCAAAACAAACATGCTGCGGGGCATCGTAGTTTGGGAAGCCCCCTCCCTCAACCCCTCACACATGGAGCGCCACCGAGCAGGGCAGGGAGGAGGTGGCACGCTGGTTGCTCTGCCGAATGGCACCCTGGCACAGGCTGTGCTTCACGTTACATTCTCCTGGCTGGCTACGTTCAATGGCTGCTCCTTGGGGGTACCTGAAAATACTTGTTCAATAGAAAAGCCCTAAGAAAAGCAATGGAGCAGAGCTGTACTTGGCAGTTTCTAGGGGTACTCTTCAGAGGGCCCTTAAGATCAAAAGTTGGTCTTTAGAAACAACCTTGTGTGTGTCCAGCCCTCATTTATGCAGTTCAGGAAGTTCTTCTTTCAGAACTGACCTCCCTTGTCCACTGTTCTTATGCTGCCAACATAAATTCTCAGCTGTTCATGGTCAAGAACTTCTCTTGGCTTACTGGTCCACCATGGGTGGACCCTCCTGCCCAGAAAGACTTGGTGGGAAAGTGGCACTCAGCCTCCTTGAGCTGTCACCACCTGGGAGCTCCGTGTTCTCCTGTAGCTGGCGCGCTTGCCTGCTGGCTGCTCGTTGTTGCTGCTCCTTCAGCTCACTGTAGGAACGGGAAAAGGTATGAAAGATTGACGTGACTGGGAAGGCCATCAGCAAAATTCCACTTAAGATACTGCTCAGGGCTACCACCTGTCCAGGGATGCTACGAGGCACCATGTCCCCGTAGCCAACAGTTGTCATGGAGATCACAGCCCACCAGTAACTGGTGGGGACGCTGGTAAATTCTTGCTTGGCTCCCAGTTCACTCTCAGCCAAGTACACCAGCGGTGAGAAGAGGGCCATGGCAACACAAAGGAAGAGCAGGAGAAGCCCAAACTCCCTTGAGCAGCGGCGCACAGTGAGCCCCAGTGTTTGCAGGCCCAGCGAATGCCGCGCCAGCCTCATCACATACAGGATGCGCAGAGCCCGCAGGAAGCGCAGCACCAGGCCCACTCGCTCCAGGTACTTGTTCCCAGCTCCCCCACCAGGCTTGCCGCTGTTTTTCGTGGAGACCATATCCACAATGAGAGAGATGTAGAAAGGTAGAATGGCCAGGATGTCGATGATGTTGAGTGGAGTTTTCAAGAAAGCACATTTGTTCTCTGCCTGAATGGATCGCAGCAGGAACTCAAATGAAAACCATGCCACACACACCGTTTCCAACACAAAGATGTCGTAGCACTTCTGTGAGCATTCACCCTGGGGAGAAGAGGAGCAGGGAACACATAAAAGCAGGAAGAAACAGATTTAGCTAGGGAATGAACCAAAGAAATAGAGAGTGGCAGTTCTTAAAGGAACGTATAATTGTCACAAAGTCATGGCTGCTGAGAAAAGTTGGAAGGGATAACTAAAACCAGAGGTACTAGCTACATGTTTGACTGCAGGGCAGGTCAACAGTGCTCTGGAGTATCCCAAGGCTGCCAAGAATTTGGTGTGATGTTTTTAGCTATCGGCCAGACAGCCCACTGCTAAAAGGCCAGTGGCTGATTCTTCATTTCTAACCAAGCCTTTACATCTTTAGAAGGGTTAGTACAAGATTCATGGATGTAATAAATATGCGAGTCCTCCTTCCCTTCCTGATCAGTAATAAATTGCTTATAAATGTCTCATAAACACCTATGGCATTTTAAGTTACATGCTTGCCGTTATCTATAATCAATTATTCACTGAATATATACACATATATTAGATTCCAGTTAACATTTATTAGCACACTAGCCCTACAGTCAAAAGCTTATATAAAGTACTGATAAATGTAGGCATATTTAAAAGTAAAAAATACCACAAAACAGAGGGTGGTCCAGAGAGACATGGATTTTTAGTTACCTCCCCTGTAACAACTAATGACTACAATGCCTTCCCCAAGCCTTCTGAGGCATTGGAAGCAGTGCTCTTCCTTGCGGACTCAGTGGCAAATAAAGAGAACTCTAGCTCTTTAGTTATGATACCTGTAAACAAGCCAGCCTTGGTGCGTTGGAACAGCAATAAACAACAATGCTGGTGATGGCTGCTCTTCAGCTGTTAACTCAACAGCACCAATACTATGGCAATTCTCTGCAACATCACTGTTGGTAACTCCAGATGAATAACAATCAGCTTCTCCAAATAAACAGATTTTGATGTGGACAACTGTAGGGCTAGTGCTGTTCCCTCTGTAAATACTCATATGAAAGTGTGAATGCTCTTGGGCTTTGTGTGGAAGACAAGTGTATATTTATTTAAGGGAAGTGTATATTTATTTAGTGTGCCAGTAGGACTCCCAACAGTTTGTGAAAACTCCTGTAAGCACGTAGGAGTCCATCCATGCTGGTGGGGTGTGTGACTCCCCCTGGATGCAACAGGTCCCAGTGTCCAGCCTTGTTTTACTTGTCTATACTAAATTATAGCAATAAAACATCATTCAAAAGTGGCGAGGCTGTGTTGAGCTGGTCCCCATATCACTAAGGGAGATGCTGAGAACCTGGCACATCTATTAGCAGTTCTGACCACATGCTCACCATGGGTGTCTTGCTACACAAAGCCAAGAAAATTTTTAGTGCACAGCCCCACATCCTAACTTCATCCCTCTCTCAGTGTGTATGCACAAGTTTTTCCCTTTTGGAAAAGAAAACATCAAAAGAGTGGTGAGACTTTTGCCCTCTTTGCTAACTGCAGCATTCTCTGAAATGTGGAGTGAGTGGAGATGTTTCAAGGGCTACTGTGCTGCCAGCAGCAAGAGCAGTGTCATCACATTGAGTGTAAAGCTTTGTGTTACCTTAGTGTGAGAACCAAAATGCCAAGGCACCCTGCACATTCTATACTTAAGAAAAGACTGAGCCAATAACTAAAGAGATAGCAACAGGAATAACAGATGTGGAAATGAATCCTCAGAGCTTGCATTTATGGTCCTTGTATCAACCACAATAAAAGGTAGTAGTGCCTTGTGTCTATAGATTTTTTTTATTCCACTTTCAATTGGCATATGATGTAGCTCTCAGTGTTCCCCATGAGGTCATGCAGAGATGGAGAGAAAAATTGCTTGTCCCTCTGAAATTGCTGTCAAGATTTTAAGAATACTGGAGGGAGGAAGGATAATCTTGTTTTACTAGTGTAGTAGCACAAATAGCCTGTCTTTAGCTTCCTAATTTTGATAGGTGTGAAGATTAGAAATAGCTTAATTTATATCTGCCTCACCAAACTAATTTGGTCATAAGTAAGTATTTTTGTCACAAACATAACACATAGGACATAAGATTTTGTTTCTAGGAGCTTTGCTCCTCTCACAGCATAATTAAGCTGTCAGGCTCTCCCATCAGATAAAGAACCAAGATGCTTTCACACCACTGCACCAGTCTGGCTCTGTGGGCCAGAACCAAAGCTCACAAAGTCAGTGGAAGGACTCTGCCTATGCCACCGTAACTTCACAGAATCACAGAATATGCCAAGTTGGAAGGGATCCACAAGGATCATCAAGTCCAACTCCTGGCTCTGCCCAGGACCATCCCAAAGAGTCACACCATGTGCTTGACAGTATTGTCCAAACACTTCTTGAACTCTGTCAGGCTTGGTGCTGTGATCACTGCCCTGGGGAGCCTGTTCAGTGCCCAACCACCCTCTGGAAAGTAAACAATAAATACATGAAGGAATAAGGACACCACGCACCAGACCAATGTGATCAAGCGAATGCCATTTATTACACACTGCATATGGTTTATATAGGGTTAAGACTATGTTCAGTTAGCTAAATTGAATCTCATACCATCTAACTGCAAATTCTAATTGGTTATAATCCATATCTCACAAGTCCAGTGTTTTGGTGAAATCATCCTGATGGTTTTCAGGAACATCTCCAGTGTCCTGTGGGAAACCTAAGGAGCTCTCAGGAGAAACTTCTGGGGAGTTGCTAAGAACTCTCAGGGAGTGATTTCTCCTTTATCGGACAACAGCAGCTGTGGCCTTGCTGCTTCTCTGCTGATACCTGCCTTCAGTCTCACAGGGTCCATATAGATCTGAATTGCTCACCTTTGATTTTTCTGTACCAACACCTCTGGGTGAAGAACCTCTTTGTAATATCCAACTTACACCTTCCCTGACACAATTTCAGGCCATTCTCTCAGATCCTGTCACTGGACCCCACAGAGAAGAGATCAGTGCCTGTCCCTTCTCTTCCTCTCATGACAAAGTTGTAACTGCAACAAGATGTCTTCTCAGTCTCCTCTTCTCCAGCTGAACAGCCACTCCTCATATGGCTTCCCCCAAAGCCCTTCACCATCTTCATTGCCCTTCTTGGGACATTCTCTAATGGCTTAATATCTTTCTTATATTGCAGTGCCCCAAACTGCACACAATATTCAAGGTGAGGCTGCCCCAATGCAGAGCAGAGCAGGACAATCCCCTCCCTTGCCTGGCTGGTGATACTGTGCCTGATGTCCCCAAGGACATGGTTGGCCTTCCTGGGTGCCAAGGTACTGCTGGCTCATATTCAACTTGCCATCAACCAGGACCCTCAGGTCCCTTTCCTGTCACTGCTTTCCAGTATCTCATTCCCAAGTCTGTCCGTGCATACGGGGTTGTGTTGTCCCAGGCGCAGAATCCAGCACTTTGCCTTGCTGAACTTCTTATGGTTGGTGATTTCTCAGCCCTCTAATTTGTCGAGGTCTCTCTGCAGGGCCTCCCTGCCTTCAGGGGAGTCAACTTCTCTTATGACCCAGAAACCAGCCACTAGACCAATACTGTCCTAGAGCCCTGCTTCCTAGGAATCTCACATTGGCATATGCTTGCTCTCACACCTAAAGGCAATGGTTGCAGGTGACTTGCAGTGCTTGATACTATCCTTGCAGGTGCTCAAAAGGATCAGGCTGAGGTGCTAAGATAATTGAGAGAAGAATAACTATGGCTTGAGCAAAGCACCCAGCAATGATGAGAAGATAAATAAACCAATGCCCAAATTTGCTTTCTCTGATGGGTGCCACTACTTGGAACACCACATACGGAAACTAAGGTACAGCTTACCCTAAGAGACCTATCTGACAGGCACTAATCTGGATTCTGATGTGCATGTATAGAATTTTTGTGCCACTAAAATTTTTACTAAAGTCAGTGAAGCCTATGGAGAATTTAGGCTTGGAATAGACCTACAAAGTCACTAACACATTTAATAGCTAATTTGGCACCTAATTCCCCCTGCATTTTCTATTAGCAGCATGCAGAAAGGAAACTCCAAAAAGGCTTTGGTGTATGAATTTTGGTGTGGGAGGAAACAGGAGTGAAAACTGTTCTTCATTAAAAGAGTACCAGTGGAGATGACTTTTGGAAGACTCTGTCTGCCCTCCCACACTCTAACACATTTATCCAGTGTAGATTCACAAACCTACACCTTTGCTATTTATGTCTCCAATCTTCCTGCAGAAATTACATCCCAAATGCAAGTGCAGGAGCAGCCTGGCAACCTTTGTTCAGCTGAGCTCAAGAGGCTTGGTGGTACCTGAAGCTCGGGTCACCCAGTGCAGCAGAACCAAGCCTATCAAAGTAATGAAGAGCTGAAATGCACTCCACACAGAGCCAATGTTGGGCCCTGGCTTTTCTCTGCTCTTCCCACTATCCTCAGCTGATGTGAAAGCCAAAATGTTTACTTCCAGTAGAGTGGAGTGATAATGCTCTGCTACACAGAATTCATTTCAATAGCATGCAACAATCCCCACTTTACCCTAATGCATAATTATCTCCAGCAAAGTGCTGATCTTTCTCAGTATCATTATTAACCTATTGTAATCTGAACAAGCCACGCTCTGTCCAGAGGCTGTCCTGAAAATACTAGGGTCTTAATAGGCTTTTAGAAAACAGATCTGTGCTTCAATCAACCTGCCAGAGGTCTTTTTTTTCACTAATTGTCTTCCTGTCCCTTGGACCATGTTTCAATATCATCTAGATATGACCTATTATTATCCATACATGAAATCAAAAACAGCAACAGCAAAAATGTATTTCATGCTCCTTTTACTTTGTTTTTTTTCACTTGCAGATGTTTTTTCCTTGCAGGTTTCTCCCCCTTGACTACAGCATTGGTTAAAAAAAAAAGCAATTTCTCTTTCTAAAACTATTAATTATGTATTCAAGTCCACCGGATGCTTAAGAGTTTTGAGGTTTTTTCCATTTAACAAAACAAAACAAAAATTCTCAGAAAGACATACACATAGGCGGAAAAAAACCCCAAACAAGAATTAATCAGCCATTGGAACACAAGAAAAATAAGTCCTAACAGAACAGAATAGCATCCTGCCCAAAATAGGTCTGCATCAAACTTGTATATTCTCAAAAAAGAACAAGCTATACCAATTTTTGGCCGTAAACATGTACATGAACAACTACATACTGCTTTTTACTTTTTACAAGCCAAATAGCTAGCTCTCATACCAATGGACCAGACTTCTTCACCTTATAATCTAATGGCTACATTTTTAACATTACATTTCCATATCTGGATTTCTGAAATTGAGCCACAGGGAAACCAGTTGTTCTTTACAAAATGTATGTGGTGTTTATTTATGTGTCTACATTTGCTTCTTTCAAACTGCAAGCAGGTCTTTTTTCCTGTGCAGAAATTACTTGGGTGTTGAGAAATGTCTGCAGTTGCACAGGATTTGGGGGGGGGGGGGNGGCACAAGAAAACAAACAAAGGAAGATTTCAGTGAGCAATTCTGTGCAGTCAAGTTAAAGTCTCCCTCATTAGGATCTATAGAAATTTGCTGTCAAAAAGCCAACCACAGTATCTTTCTTCTGGAGAAACCTTTTTTTTGGCCAAAGATTCCTTAGGCAAAAGGAAAATTACAATAAGAAAAAATGATGTCACTGGAGTTCAAATGCAGTTGTACTTATTGCTCTCTATGGTCTGTCTAAAAGTTGCAGACATCTTTCAGAAACATTTTGGTTTGGCTTGTAGGGCCCCTTTCACTGGTACTTCCCTTTACTGAGCCTCTGAAAAATTCTCCACTGTGTGTTGTGTGACTTCATGATCCTGCCTTTGTCCTCTGGTGTCATGAGAGAAAATTCTGATCTCCTCTATTTTCTTGCAGGCTTTGACACCATCTTCTAATCCCTCCAGCATAAATGTCAAAAGCCAGTTCACCTCTAACCACCCCAGTTCTTGCATTGCTTTGCACACACACTTTTGCATGATCAGCAGGCCCACAGTTCTTTCAAGGGAGAAGTTTCAATGCTACCCATTTCCACTCTACAGTGAAGATTTCTCTCCCTGTTGAATGTATACGTTAGGAAAAAAAAGAAATCCAAATATGATGGCATTGCATACAAAAGCATTTACATAAGCTTTGAAATCATGATATTTCTAAAATACTACTTTTGTTCTCTTCCACTTGCCCTTTGCTACTTGAGGCTTTTGGGTCATGCATTTCAAATGTTTCTCTGGGCACATCGGATCAAACTCCTTTTTAACAACAATGTAGGACTTGAAATTCTGATGTAACTGATATCTTGGCAGAGATCCATGTTTAAGGGACCACAGGCAAAGTCCCTGGGGCTTCTATGCAAGGTCTGCCCACAGCCTCCAGTGCTGTGAGACAGTCCCCAATCCAGAGGCTTAGGGTGTTCCCCTCGGATTTGAGTGTGAGGCTGAGCTGCCTGTTTCAATGAACATCTGCAGGGTGATTCAGAGGACAAACACTCCTCCACAACTGATTTTTCAGCCGCTCAACTCTTGGAGCATTTGCAGGGCTTGGGAGAGACCCAGCTCCTGCTCCTAAGCCAGCACAGTGGAAAGTCTGCACCTGGCTCTGTCCCAGTGTGCGGGAGAGCCTGAGGCACTGGCTGCTGGGTCATTTGCCCTCCCTTGTCCCAACTGTCACTGTAAAATGAACAAGCTTTACCTGAGATAAATTCCAGCAAAACAGCACCATTCCCAGAGCCATGCCCCAGCAACAAAACCCCAAGATTTTGCTCATGCTGGCACTTTTGATGAAAGGCAATTTTCTGATGAAAAGTGATTTTCTGGTGAAAGCATCCAGAAAATGTTCACAGCAGGGATGAGTGCATGAGTCCTGTGATGTGACCCACTGTTGGAAGGGCAGCATCCCACCCTGCCCAGGGGTGCAGGACTGATCTCCTTGCCACTGACCACCTACAGTCTTGGTGACTGTACCTCAGTTTGTCTGCCATTAAAGCTGGGGTCAAGCTGAACTTGCGGTCAGTCTGCTCTCAGTATTTCTTGTGCTCCTGAACAAAGATGATTCAGATCCTGCACAGCCTGTCCTCAAAGCTGCCTGGCTGTGAAGTCAAAGTAACAGTTTCCATTTTTAAAGTCACCGAGGGACCAAGAAACAGCTCTCTGCTTCTTTCTATACACATTCTGGTCTGTAACTAGGGCTTAGTTTGTGCTTCATCTTCAGCTCAGCTGCTAGCAAAGGTAACCAGAGCCTTGCCTTCAGTGGGAAGGGCTGTCTCTCACGGTGTGCAGCCAGCCCTGTTAAGGACACAAGACAGCTCTTGCGAAATTGTCCCTGTACAACTTGTCTTTACTGAGGAGAAAGGGCAAGGACATGGGCAGGAGCTACACCTGCTTACCTCTATGGATTTTCTTTGATCCTGAGACAGCCCCAAATCGCCACTTTTCAAAACCTCTAAGCCTGCTATTTTTATCCTGCCAATGAAACTGCAAATAAATAAATGTGGAACACCAAAAGGAAAAAGGGAAATGCCAAAAGACTATGGCAACTGCTAGAATGTAACTGCAGGGTGTGCTAAAATACCCAGCCAGAGTCTAATCAGCTTGTGAAATTACTTGCTGTGTTATTCAGTTGCAGTCATGCAGCCAAGGGGTTACTGAGATACAGCCACCTGCATGTGCCTTTCATTTCTGCCTCATGCTGCTCCTCTGACTTGCTATGTCCATGGAAAGGTTGGAAAAGGATCTGTGAGTCCATGGGAGGGAAGAGAAGACCATGTGCATGACCACTTTACCCATGCACTGTGGCTGCCCTTGCAGACTAAAGAGAGAGGAGACGTGGATGGCACTCCTGATCCAGGAGGCTGAAGAGGGAACCAACTGTTTTCTTGAGTTTCTCTGCCCAAACCAGAAGGAGCCTGCTGCTTTGGGCTATCTCAGCCCCAAACTGCATAACCAAAATTAGATACTGTAGGTGGGCCTTGGATTTCTAAGCCTTGAGCCCTGGCTGTAGATGTCTTCATGGCATGGATTTGGCGTATACATCTGAATTGTGGAGAAAGATACAGACATGGTATTCAATCACCTCCCTACGAGGCAAGACTGTTATTGTGATCCTAGGGCTTTCTTCCATTTCCCTGTCTCCTTCATTTACTGTCCCTGCAACATGCAGATATATTCTTAGGTCCACTGTCCTGCTTCTTTTTGCCCCAGTAGAATTGCTGGGAGGAATGGAAAGCAGTTAAGTAGTACTACAGATGCACAAAATGCCCTCTCATTAATACCTTCTGAACTAGCACTTCTCATGCCTACACCCACTTTCAGCACACACTTCTCCAAAATCAACAGTACTTGTTAGAAGGAAACAAACATTATCTGGCTTTACTTTATGGAAAGCAACCAAAACCTAAAATCAGCAAGAAGCAAGAAACACAAAAAGAATAAAATGATCATAAAATACTCTGAAACAGAACACTATCAGCTTGCCTGATTTTCAGATGCCTATCAGGAACAGCACAGCACCTCACCCAGAGAGTCTGGGGGGGCAGGGGATGTCATGACATCCAAAGCCTTAAAACTCCTCAGACTCTGTGACCGTGGCTGGGAGCAGCTTGAGGGAACAGTATGTGCTCTGGCAGTCAGCTGCTACTATCTCCCACTCTGGTCACACCACACACCAGTGGAGAGGGGCCACACTATAACTTAAGGAGGAGTGATACACTCTGGATAATATTTCCTTTGAGGATACTTCTTGAGGCTCTGCTCCATTCTCACTGCCCAGTGACCTCCTCATGGACTACTACTCCCTTCACTTTGTGTTTCTTTATTTTTCTCATATTTATGATCTGCTTCACTACAATGCATACACAACAACTTCTCAGTCTGTGATTTTCACCCTTGACACAAACCTTGACACCAATTCCTTCTTGCTTTCCAAATACACCCACCTAAAACAACCAACACTTGTATCTGGAGCTTGCCAACAGGTCCCAGTACATAAGTGAAGGATTTGATTTGTTAAAGAACCACTTGCATTCAACAAGGTAGATTCAAACTGGAGTGAGTTGGGGCAGTAACCCAAGGTTACCTGGATAGCTAGTGGAATGGAAAACCTATCTTAAAAATAGATAATTAAATGCATTTGACTTGTTTACCATCATTAAATGAAGGCAAGAGACATGTTTTCTGTCTGTGAATGTACTAAGGGGATAAAAAGAAGTGCTGTTCAAGGGCTGTCAAATGTTCTCATTCAGGTCTATCTGGACCTGCTGAAAGTACTGCTGTTTCCATCTACTACCTGTCTGTTAACAATCCACAGCTCAGTGAGACATATGATCATTCCCTAATCCTCTTTAGTGCAATGTCAGACACACTGGCTGGTTATACTACAATGGCTGACTTTGTCCAGGAGTGGCTGGGAAGGACAACAACATCAGCTAAGTAGCTGTAATCAGCAGGGTGGATAGGAGGGGGAAGAAAAGGGACTCCCCCATGCTCAGTTTGTACTAGCTATGTACAAAGAGAGCCCACAGCTAACTGAGAGGATAGTGTTGGCTGGAGAAGAAATAGCTACATAAGCTTTCAGAGTCTGCACTCTAAAAGACACAGGAGGTTCCAAAAAAGGCCTCCTTTCCAAGAATGGGGAATATCAGAGACCTTTTAAGACGAAGCTTCTCAGTTTCTGGGAATGGTGGTGTGATGCAATTCCCATGAGAACAGGGGCCACCACTCACTTCAGAGGACCCCTCAAGTCCTACCTGCCCATAATGTTCAACTGGCAAAGGAAGCGATGCACTTGGTGCTGCTGGAGCTGGCCCTTGGGGGCTGAGATCCCCACACAGCAGGTCCACAGATTTTGTCTGTGCATGAGTGTAAGACATAAGCAGGCTATTAATAATATTTAGAGAATTGCAACCTATATGGACAACAATAGGTTTACTGACATTTTCTTGAACAAATATTCTAAGTCAAACCACTACTTTAGTATCTGGGCTCTGCTTTAGCAATTTTACAACCTCTCAGTGTCATTTGGAAATTGTCTGAAAACAAATATCTACACAGGAAGGCACAGGTCCATAAGAATAAGGTATTATATTTGAAATTCATCACGTCTCATGGCATTCAAGGCAGGATTTCCCAGACCACAGCCCCTAAGACTTGCTTGTCTTTGTCCTTCAGCAGGCCCCACCTGTGGGAAACACCCACAGGTGACACAGCTGTCCAGGTGTACCCAAGATTCCTGCACAGTCTGCTGTGCTTGGACCAGGCATGACCTGCCCAACCTGGCCTCAGGGGTCTGTTCAGCACAGACGATTTGTTTATCAGAGTCACTGCCACAGAGAGAGGCAGTAAAGCAGGAAAAAAATTACTTCATCAAGCCACAGTGTCCTGCAAAGAACAGCTTCGATTTAGAAACACTAATGTTTTTAGTATTTTTGACTAAAATTGCCATGGAATTTTCTGTTTCCAGATTTCCAGAAATGTTTTTCTTTGTTTTGACCTATTTTTTTAACTGAAATTGAAAGTAAAAAACCCCCAAGAGAATAATGAAGTGCCAAGAGCCTTCTTGCTGACAAGTCTCCCCCTCTTCCCCTGATTTTACATGAACTGGAAATATTTCCGATCAGCTCCCTCTCTTTTCTAGCTCTGATACAAGCATCACAACCTTGGAGCTACAATGCTTTTTTTTTTAAAAAAAAATCAGTATCTGTAAATCTGAGAAAATGCTTGATCCTGAGCTTTGATGTGAGGAAGCCCAGTTACACTGCAATTTACCATATCCAATCTCTGAAGAACTGTATTTTCTATCCTAGTGCTCTGAAAGCAAGACAGACTCAGTTCTTGCTTGGAAAAGCTTGAGCAATGGCACTTGGCTCTTACAACACACCTGGTCCTCGCAGACATGGCAGGATTGCAAAAGTAAGGATGATGGTTATCTTGCAGAAGTGGCAGCATTAATCAAAACACTGCAGAATCAGAGCAGGGCTGAGTTCTCGCCAAGGGCACCTAGGTGCAGTTCAAGCAGTTCCTCCAGGGAATGAGACTACCTAGACCCCACACTCCTCTGAAAGGAAGAGCCCAAGAGAGACAAGACTGTGTCACAAAGCAGTGGTATTCCCAATAGTTTCACTTCTATTTCCCAATACCTGGGAAAAGATGATGTGATGGTGGCACCTGGCTGTCCTCATGGATACCTGCAGATGTACAGAGTCTAGAACTATGGTCCTCCTAAACCAAGCATCCTCTTTCCTTTTTCTTCTCCTCAAGCTTATCTCACACTAAAAAACAATCTCAGTCTTGTTCTCTCTTTCTCACTCAGTAATCATATTAAAAGAGCAATTTATTCTTAAAAGCATTTTAAAGTGTATGGTCCCCTCTTATTTCTCCCTTCTTTCAATCCCTGTTTTTCAAGCTGATATTCACCTGCCTCCCACTCACTTGGTGAGGAAAGTTTGCTGACCCATGTTAATTTTACTGGTTCCTGCAACCCTGTTACCTGCTAGAAGAGTTGGGTTGTTCTTTTTTTTTTCCCTTGGAGGAAAGGAGGACAGAGTCAAGCTTATTGTTTTCCTTTTATGTTTTTTTCCCCAAACCTGAACTCCTCCCCACTCACTTTCCCTTTATACTGTTACCTGAAAGAAGTAAAGGATTTGCCTGTGTTGCCTGTGGGTAGATTTGCTCTCCTGCTGGTAGCAGCTCACGCACAGCTGGCAGTCAACTCCCACAGTGTCCTTGCACTGAAAGGCTTTAAGTTGTGCTGTTGCACTTGCACAGCACATGGATTTTCATGAGGTGGATCTGACCACAGTGAAACCACACACTCTCTCATATTCTCTCTTTCTGCTCAAGGCAACACTAAAAACAGTGCTTTCTGTGACAGCAGTTCAGAATATAAGAACTTTTTTTTAAAATACCCAATATTTCTACTGTGTATGAAGGCAACTAACTGCAGACTGGGAGAAAATAGCTGCAGTGTCTGCTCACAGTCAGTCAGTGCAGGAAAGTGCCGCAATTTCTGTTGTCATCAACTCTACCCAGTGTAGTGTGTGCCAGTTTTCCATCGTGGCTCAGGATGCAGTGAATGGTTGGGACCTTCATATTGTTTTCCGTACTTCCTATTTGAATCCAGGCTCAGAAAATGAGCTGGAGCAGAGCGAAAGGGAGTGTTTGTGTGTGTGTGTGTGTGTGTGTGTGTGTGTGTGTGTGTGTGTTTATGTGTGTGACTGTACAGAAAGGTGAGAGTACAGTGAGTGAATCACTGGAGGGTTGGGGCTGGCATGTATACTGGTGACCAGCCCATTTTTGCTAGGGCTAAGGCCCACTAGGAAAGCATTCCAGCCCCTATAGAATCCCCTACAAACGCAGTCACTACTGGACAAGATACCTTGGTTAGGATGCTGCCTTCACTGGACCAGGCTCATGCCAAGTCACTCCTCTTCAGACTGCTTCCAGGCTTCTGAGGTTTTTCTGGCTGCCCTCGCCTTTAATCACAATTATCAACTGTCACTGCTCATTTCATCTTATGGATGCCTCCAGGTCTGAATATGCACAACGGCCAATGAAGCCCCACATATAGAGCATCCTCGCTGGCACTTCCTGCACCAGTGAGTCAGGGACAGGATTGCTTACTGACCTGTAAGGTTAGAAGAGGCTCTTGAGCTGATCCCCTGTGGAGCAGAAGATCTTGCCAAGTGGTTTGTGAATCATATGCACAGCTTCATCTGAGCTGAGCTGTAACATTTAAAAGGACTGACAGAAGGTATTAAAAAACTCTATGAGATGTATGCAAGCATGTCTAGATAAATGATTTCCATTGCTAATTACCCACACAGTATCACATTTTAATTTAGAGAATGAGTTTGTCTAGCCACAGGTTGCAGTTATTGTTCACTGTTGCCCACAGGCATTCTCTTATTCTAATGCTCACTACATTAAAAGCTCATCTAACATCTCACTTATAAAGCAGAACTTTCAGATTTTAAATCATATTTCCAACTTGCTGGCTTAATGTATATCAATCTGGACATAGTGTCTCAAACCTCACACTTTGTCTCTGAACTAGCATGTCAGATGGAAAATGGTGTAGTTCACCATGATCTTCAAATCCTGTCAGTCCCCACTTTCCAAAAGACCCTTTTGTCCCAGGGTCTTTATGCTTTCTATACTTAGAGGTTGCATTCTCTGCCGATGAACATGCATACCTCTCCATGTTCAAGTCAGTTCAGCTAACTGTGCCAGATACTTCTAATGTATTGTTCCCTGCACATTTCATTCAAAATTACTTTATCTTTTCTCCCAAATCACTAGCAAAACACCTAAGTAGCTCTGGGCCAACACCAGAGACACTTGCATGCCTTTCTGCATACACTGCCACTGGATGATGATGTCTTATGTTGGTTTTCAGCTACTACGAGATATGAGAGAAATATTTTGAACATTTAATAAGGTAGATAAGTTTTTGAAATGCCTTTTTATTAAGGAAGACTGTTATGTGGCACTAATTCAAATGTCTTACAGAACTACCTACATCAGAAGTTATTTCTTCTGAAAACTTTACAACCTTATAAAAATTATGCTAAGTTTGATTAATGAGTGGTGTTCCACATAGACTAGAATTAACTATGCTGTCACCTTCAAAAATGTGGCTAGTTGTACTCAGTACCATCTTTTTGATGTTTTTACTTGGAACTAATGTCATCCTTACCATCAGAAAATCCGACAGCCTTATAGTTTTCTCCTGGTACTTTCTTGAGCCTTTATTAAAAAACTATTGCAAAAAATCTTATAATCTTTTTTCCCCCCAGTCTTCTAACTCAATTTGTCTTGAATCTAAATGTCTCCACAGACATTTCAAAAAGGCTCCAATTCCAAAAACTTCCATATTTCATCCCATTTGCCACATTTTAAGCAATAAAAATGTAAGCATTTATAATGTTGAATGATTGAGTGCAATTTTTCTAAGTGCCACACACATGAACCAGCTCATTACCTCAGCCTAGCTATATGAGGTCTAGCCAAATGTAAATCTGTTTGCTTTCTTTCATTTCAGACCTCTAGAATTGATAGCAACATATCCTGGAGCTCTGAGATGAAATTTCCAGATGATATTTTTATTACAAATGAATGAACATTTCTCTCTTTCAGAACACTGGGACAGTACTCAACAAGCCCACAGAGCGCAAGCTTGCTTGCAAAAGGCAGTGGAGCAATCCATGGAGTACAGAAGTTGTGCTGCGCCCTCAGGATATTACACAGCAGGCTCTGATGAATAGCTATAGTAATTTTACAAACACGTCTGGAGGCCAAGTGACTATTACCATGAGACTGCTTCAGAGAACCCTTGGATGATTTATCTAGAAGTATGGAGAATAAACCTACCAGCAGGTATAGACAGTTATGGTGGGGGAGCCAGAGATATTAAAGGAAATTAAACATGGAGCATATTTTGCTGGGTGAGCCACACTGCACCAAATGTAAACCAGTTAACAATGTGAAAAAGTTACCAATGCTTCTATGAAAGACGTTTAGCTGTTTCATTATTTATCACTAATGTTATATTGCAGCATATTTATACAATATTTAAAAGAAGACCTAAGCCTTCTATTTATTCATGAGAAGATATTCCGTAAACAGGAAGAGTTCACTAGCACAGAATAAAGTTGTTAACAAGTCAATGGGAATTTCGTCTTAGTCAACTCTTGTCTCATTCCCAAGCAGTGCAGAGGAACACTCTCCATTCTTTTACTTCTAAGCCTGAAACACTACAGAGAGTCTCAGGTGGCTCCTGAAGTCACCTACTGTCCTTCAAATCTTCCAGGGCAGCTCCTTGACCCATATGGATTTCTCTCTTTACTTGAGAAAAGCAACCCCATAAAAGATGAGGCAGTGAGACCCAGAGTTAGTAAGAGCCAGGCATGAACACCCCAGGCAGCAACTTTGCTGCAAGGGAGAATTTTGAGCAGAAGATCTGCAAGCTCACTGAGAGACTGTAAAAACCTGTTCAGCAGTGCTGTGTCCCCACCCCCAGTCCAAAGTCAACTCTTAAGAGAAAGAAAACAGAGCATACTTTCCTCATACAACAGAGGAGGATTTTCCTTCCAGAACCATGCTTCCTTTATCTTCTCTTGGAGAAGCTACCACGATGGAAAAACTAGGTGTGTCTGCTAAAGTTTAAAGAGCTTCAGCTGATGAAGCAGGAAGGCTGGATGGTTGTTTTTCCATTTTCAGGGGTGGAAGGACTGCAGAAAGTGAGGAACAAGCAAGCCAAGGAGAAGAAATCGTGAGAACTCTCCAAATATAGTCATGACTAAATAAAACCTGTTGTTATCTGCACTCTGTCTACACAATATCAAGAATAACCAATCATCCCTTCAAATGTTTTCTATTCATTACCTGCCTAAGGCAGCCTTGCAAGGGGAAGGCCTATCTCTGAAAAGAGTTGGCAAAGCTGGCATATGGTGTGCTGTTTGACATGGGGGTTTCTGGGCAGCTGGGATCCTAGGCAGTGGCAGTCAGAGCTGGTGGAGTGGGCAATCCTGAATTTGGTAAAATAAACTGATACCGAGATATGCTCAATATAACAGCTGGATTTTGACAGTCAGTAAAGGAGAGATTTAGATTCAGATCCACAAAGGAATTACATTACATTCTTCTTTTACATTAAGGACTATACCATTCAGATGGCTCACAGACAAGCATAGCTCCCAGTAAAATGGTGAAAGGACATGACCACCACTTCTTGATATTTACAAAGAATCTTCTGCCATTAGCCTTATACTTAAAAATTCCATGGGAGTCAGATAAAAGATGTACACCACTCAAAAAGCTGCCACAGAACTTGACATTTAAGGTTGAGATTGATCAGTGCAGAGGTTCTTGACTCCTTGATTTTAAAGCTGTGTGGCACACAAAAGCAGCATCACTTTATAAAACCTCATCACTTTCAACTACTTTCAAACAAACCTGAGCTGTCTGAAAGACAACTTGCACAGCAAATTTCTCTGACCATCAGAGAGGAGCTGGGAGACCATACTATGATGACTCAGACTTGTCAACTTCACAGTTAGTTACTCCTCAGTTTTGGACTGTAAGGATATCATACAGTAATTGCATCTTGCATGAACTAAGTTGGTCTCCTTTGTGAAAAGAATTTCCTTGCAGCCTGAGACACAAGGAATGTGCTGCCCATGTACCTGTACACCAGGCAGATGTAGTTTTTATTTCTGTTATTATGATGGTCAGAGACACTGTGTTTAAGATATTTCATCCCAAAACATTCACAATCTAAGGACAGGACTACACAAAACAGATGATGGAACTACAGAAGGCTGAGAAATTAAACAAGAAAGCAAACTTTCTTATTACTGATGACTCAAGCAGTGGATAAAGGATGCTCTCAAAGCTAGTAATCTGGAGTGTGTGTTACCCTTTTGATTTAAGTACTATCTGAGGAGAAAACCTACTTTAAGCTTTCCAACCTACTTTCCAACCATCCAGCCCCCTTGTGAAAGGGGGAAAAAAAAACCCAAACCACCTTAATTTTAGCTAAAATAGAGTTCTGCAGTGCTCTGAGTCCTACATCCCTTAAGCAAGGACATGTGATTGTGAAACTGAATATGAATCTAATGTGCCTATAGGAACTTCCTTATGCACAATGTAGAAGAGGCAGGTGACAATAGCTACTGAGTCATTTGGTCCTTCCCTGGCCTCCAGCCAGGTGTGGCCTGAAGTGTCTGGAGCAAACACAAAATGCAAACTAGCAATATAGGGGACATGTACAGTACACATCAGTTCAGATGCCAACACTGGTGCTACTGTTACAGCTTATAATCTTTGCATTTAAACAGCAGAGCAGAGAAAACGGTGTAATGAAATCTCAGATGATCCCCAGGGAAATTAGTTAGTCCAATTCCCCAAGATTCTCTTTATAAAAAGTCACCCTCAGTGCCTATACACTATAAATAGTTCTCTGTAATACCAGCAGGGAGATGTTTTTTTTAAATACATGGTTTTTGTTGACTGTGCTGTGATTTCTAGAACAGTTTATTCCACAAAGAAAGGAAAAACACAAGCTGCAATTTATTAAGACTTTCATTCATGAAAACAAACTATCTATTCATCACATCAGGCTCCAAGTTAAAAACAAGGTCTCAGTATCACAAGCAGGAGAACAATTGAACAGTCAGAAGACAGAGAAAATTATAAAAATGAGCTCTCCACTAATGAAAAGCTTAATTCCAGAGTCTCAATCAGAGTGCCATTTTAGGCACCACCAGCAACTGTTTTACTCCCTTACGCTGCTTTTCACCAAAATAAATAAATTATTTAATGTAAAATTGTGTTATCCCCACACAGAAGTACCCCAAACTGTAAGAGTTTTGAGACAAGATGATATTCATTCAACAAAATGTCTGGCATTTCTGACACACTGAGGCCCTAAATTTTGTACGTCTTCCTGTTCAATTACCTGTTTAGATTACAAGGCTAATAAAATCAATAGTTAAAACTACAGAATCACAGAATGGTTGAGGTTGCATGGGACTCTCTGGAGATCACCTGGTCTAGCCCCTTCTACCTGCTCAAACAGGGCCACATAGTTGTTCAGGACTATGTCTAGACAGCTTTTGAGTATCTCCAAGGATGGAGATGCTGCAACCTCCCTGGGCAACCTGCACCAGTGCTCGGCCACCGTCACAATGAAAAAGTATTTCCAGGCGTTCAGAGGGAAATGCCTACCTGTGCCCATCGCCTCTGGCCTTGCCACTGGGCATCACTGGAAAGAGCCTGCTTCCATTCTCTGTGAGCCTTCCCTGCAGGTATTTCTATACATTGATGAGATACCCCTGAGCCTTCTTTTCTCCAGTCTAAACAGTCCCAGCTCTGTCAGCCTTTGCTGTAGGACAGATGTTCCAGTCACTCCATCATCTTCATGGCCCTACACTGGACTTAGACCACTGTGCCCATATCTCTCTTATACTGGGGGCCCAGAACTTGATGCAGTGCTCCAGGTCTGGCCTCGCCAGTGCTGAGAAGTGAGGAAGGAATACCTTCCTCAACCTGCTGGCAGTATTTTGCCTAACACACCCCAGGATACCAGTAGCCTCCTTTGCAAGAGCACATTGCTGGCTTATGGTAAACTTGGTGTCCACCAGGACCCCCCAGGTCCTTTTCTGCCAAACTCCTTTGCATCTGGGTAGCCCCAGGATGTATTGGTGTGTGGGGCTGTTCCTTGCCAGGTGCAGGAGAATTTCTCCTCGCTGAGCTTTCTGAGGTTCCACAGGCTTCCTGAGCCTGACAAGGTCATTCAGGATGGCAGCACAACTGTCTGGCCTATCAGTCACTCATCCAAAGTTTCTGTCATAAGCAAACTTGCTGCAGGTATATTCTGCTTCATCCTCCAGGCTACTCTAATGAAGATGCCTACCAGGACTGGATCCAGTACAGACCCCTGGGTTAGTTTGTTAGTGGCCTCCAACTTGAATCCATGTCCCTGTTCACCACTCTCAAGGGACAGCCATTCAACCAGTTTTTAATCCACTTTACTGTCTGCTCATCCACCCTCTATAGCAACAGCTTGTCTATGAAAAGCAATTGAGAATCATAATACAAGACTCTCTAAACCTTGTCTGAGATTACTTTTGTGTGTACCTTTGTGAAATCAAATCTTTAGTCACAAGATTGTTCAAAATGCACATCCACAATTTATCTATTCCCCATCCTTGACATTATGAAAGTTGAAGAACAGTGTGTAAATTAAGCTTAGAAGGTTAAATAGTTTTGGCTTCTTTATGAGCTATTATTAACTTCATTATTTATAAGTCTCTCTCTCTGTTGTAATGTTCTTCAGCTCAAGGTTATTGAACTGTAACTTCCCATCACAGCATTTTAATTAGGCCAGCTTTCCCCAACATATTAGGAAGCACAGTGAAGAAGGAAGGATCACAGAATCACAGAATCTGCCAAGTTAGAAGGGATCCACAAGAATCATTGAGTCCAACTCCTGGCCCTGCACAGGACCATGCCCAAGAGTCACACCATGGACCCAAGAGTATTATCTTGAGCTCTGTCAGGCTTGGTGCTGTGACCACTGCCCTGGGAAGCCTGTTCCAGCAACCAGATTCTCCTGTTTTATGCTGTGGTACTACAAATGATTGAGCTCAGGGATACTCAGGCCTATAAATGCTTTTGTGAATCACGACAAAATGCTTGATGTTAATGTCTGAGTTCACCACCCTTTCTTCTGTGATGAAGAAGGCTGTCTAACAAAAGGAAAAGATTTCTTCTTCAGATAGAAATGGTTGGTATTTCTCTTTTCACCGTGAAAAAAAAAATGAAGAGTTTAGTATGATGACCATCTGGCTCTCAGTTGAATCTCTCAATATCTTTTGGTTGTTCAGCTCTTACTGTGTGTTTAAAGCTTTTGCTGTACTGTATCTCCAACTGATCTAACACTCCTCTAATGTGTTAGCTGGTTGCCTTGAGTCATTCCATGCCTGCCATTTGTTTAGAGAGTTGAGAAGCCCACTTAAAATTATCATATGCCTAAAATGCCTTAAGGATACTCTATGCCTCTGGCTATTTTTATGTCTTGGAGATGATTTTTGTGGTGGTCTTGAAAGAACTCAGTGCCTGAGGGTTCCTGCTATGACTCCATCTCAGCAGATTTTGCTTTCAAAGGAGAGTTTTCACCATTAAATCTAAATCTTACACAGAAATCTCCCATTCTGAAAATTTCTAAATAAAAACATAATCATTGTCTTGTTACTTTACATGGAAGAACCTGACTGTCCTCAAAGGTTTGTTGTCTTTATACATTTGACATGACCCTTTCCTGAAATTTCCAGAAGCAGCTATTATATACATTACTGGCTCAGTAGATTTTATTTAATTTAATCAGTAAATAAAAGCTAAATGAGAAAAAAATTGACAAAATATATGTCCTAGTTTGGTAATTAAACCATAATACAGGATCTGATTCTGTTAGCTTTACTGACAGTTCCACAGCATCTGAAATTTATGATACTACTTCCAAAAAAGAGTAACACTCAAGGTGAATCAAGGTGACCGTAAGAACAAGACATCTACAGTACAGGGGAACGCAACCCTTCCCATTCTTGTTAAATCACTGGAGATTGCCACTGCCATCCAGATCATTTGGAACATTTAATAAAGTTAACAAAATGTATGATTGAGTCTTCTGCTGTGTTTCAAAAGAGACAGGTAGGCACCTAAAATAATTTCCTCACCCACTTGGTAATTACGTCTAACTTTAAAAGTCCCACACTTGCATCTTGTAGGAGGTCATTTGCACCTTTGTAGGACACCACTGGGTATAACAGCTGGTCCATTCAGATGGCATTAAAGGATTGGAAAATTGCTCTCCAGCATGGTTTTTTTTTTTTCATGATTGGTTCCTCTGTCTTTCCCTGAAACAGTAACAGGACAGATAGACAGCACATAGAGCTTTTGTTTTCTGTAAAAACACCAGCTCAAGGAAAAGGCCATTGTTTGTAAGCCAGAGTACCCATGACAGCTCTGACATAGAACCATAAAAACAGTAATGCCAGCCAGGAAGCCTGGAAAATGTACACTGAGTATGGCGTGTCTTTGAAGTAGTATTTACTATTTGTTCATTAGTCAGGAAGGATCCACATCCATTTTCTACTTGTTTGAAGTTGCAAAACCAGACCAAAGAGCTGCCCCTGAGAACAAATTTTAATCTGGATACCGAGTATACAGGTCAGGATGATTAACATGAATCTGAACTCACATAAGCTCTCTTCTCTCCTCACCTGTTACTTTTAAGATCTGCATTGGCTCGCTAAGGCACACACAGAGTACGTGCAAGAAGTTTGCAGCCTAGGTCTCTGACCCTACAAGTTCCGTGTGGGCAGATAGCTGACTCCTTGCCCAGCCCAAAGTGACCCTTCACCAGTCCCCTGTGCAGGAGAGCCACCTTTGTCTCAAACAAAATAACCACTTCCAGTCTCTCCACAGACCTTCCCTGTGCAAAGGGCAGAACAAAGACTAGCTGCAGGAGCTCTGTGCTTTCAGAATTTAAGGGCACACAAAAATGTTGGATAATTTATTCTTATCTTCACTGTATTGCAACCATTTCACCTTTGTGACTTGACCTGTGATTGGTAACTTACTTTTGACTGAAACAGAGTGTGTTTAGCTAAAGGCTACCTTCCAGAAGGGCACTGAGCTTTGAATTGAAAAAGCCTAAAAATACAAAATCCACTAATTCTCTTCCTAGTCTGTCCCAGTAATGAATCACTGTGGTATTAAATATTGGCATATAGTTTCCCATATGAATTTCTCAGGATTCAGCTTTTATCCATACATCATCTCCTTGCTTAATTTAAAGGTCTTTCAGATGATACAGTTCTCCTCCCCTCATAAACTTACGTGCTTAATCCACTCACCTTCCTGCCAATAATGTAAATTAACTGAAATATTGAAGTTTCTTATTGTATGGCATTTTCTGCAGGTGTCTAACATTTATAGTTTCTTCAGTTCCTTTCAATTTTTCAAAACACCATTAAAATCGGAATGTGAGAACCAATTGCAGTATCCTACTGTCAGTCACAAAAAATCTTCCAGCTTCTAATCATTATTCCTCCTCAGCTTAGATATGAGTGGCATTAACCCTTCTGACTTTATGCTGCAGTAAGAACTTACAGTTGCTTGTACCCTAAATCCTATTTAGAGTCTCATTTTGGGAATCAGACTCTATGCTTTTACAGCAGCAAGTCTGCATTCATCTTTATTCCACAGTTTTGCATTGGACTATGAAAATGTGCTACTTCTAATGGTTCCAGCTTACCAAGAAATCCAGGCTTCTCTCATATGCCTGCTCTATCCTTATCATTACACTGCTCCACCCAACAAAACATTATTAGCCTATTATTATGAGTCCCTATTTATGTTCAGACCATTAAAAACAATATAAGCTGTCTAAACTCTTCTAATCCTAAAAGCAATTGTTCAGTGTTAATTAGTACCCAGTATTAACTACTACTCTCAAATTTTAAATCATAAAAACCCTTTAAAATAGAGATCTTATAATAAATCATGTATCAATCAACCTACCAAAGGTTTTATATTTTTTCTTGGCTGCTACTGAATTATTTGTTTCCAAAACAAAAGACTCAATTGATACATAAGCTGAGCAGACCTGGCAAGCAAAGGATGGATTTAACTGTACATGAGGTACTCAGTCAAATGCAGGGGTCTCTCTGGAGTGGCTGGACCCATTTGCCATCAGCATGCATTTTACTTTCAACAAAACAAAAGTGTTAATGTCCATCCTCTGCTCTGCTAGAAGCATCTGCTAGTGGATGATGGCACACAGGAGGAGTGCTCCTTCCAGGACAGCTCAGCCCTCAGCTGAGAGGCAGAATTTCATGGGGTGAAGTACTGTCTTACTAAGCTGAAGTTCATATCCACATTTATTGATCATGGGGCTGGGGAATAAGCCCAAACATTTAGCATCAAGCTTGAACTTGGGTAAAACTAGAGAGGCCATGAACTCTTCAAAACATCCCTACTCCTCAAACCCCTTAGATTGCATTTCAGCACATATGTAAAGAAAACGTGAATGATTTTTCAGATGAGCTCTCACTGACCTACATACAATTAATCCTAGGAAAGTGAACTGCTTGCACAAAAAAAGGGACTAAACCCTTAGGAAATTTGGTGAACTAAAGAATAAACAAAATATATGTAAGACTTGATTTTCAAGGGCATGAATCATCCACAGCTTACACTTGAGAATACTAAACACATCTGAAAACTGGGATGATTACTCTGTTTCTGCTGTTAAGTTGCTGCCTCAGCTTCGCCGGCCTTTACCTCACCCTATAACATCAAAATACTTCAGATATGGTTTTTACATTGGGGACCTGAAAATTCATTCGAATTGTTGAACTATCCTTAGAGAAAATTGCTCTCTTAGCTCTAAACCTAAACTCAAAAAATTAAGCCACAAGCAAGGTCAATTTTTATCCCCAGAATAGCTAGTTTGTCATCTGGTTAGAGATGTCAGAAAACAAATCTGTTGGGTAAAGCATCTGCTGATGTGAACTGGCAAAGCCATTCTGGCACGGCAGTGTTTGGCCCAGTCTTCCTTCAGTTTTAAAAGCTCTACCCCAGGTCAGTTCTCCACACCATACAAACTGAATGCACTACCTGCATATTTGCTGGAGTGATTTTGCTTGTCACCTTCCCTGAGGAGACAATAATGCAAAACGTGTTTGACTCTGAGAAAAGCTGCACTCACCCGGTCTTCTTCTTCTCTGACATCTGGCATGGTGCTGATGCAGAGGCTGACTGCAGTGATGGCAACAAAAGAGATTGAAATACAAGCAAATATCTTTCCTGGGATCCCTGAGTGGGGGTTCTCCACCATATCCCTGAGCTTTCTCATGCACAAACTCAATCGGCTATTGTCCTGGAAGGCACACTGTGCAGTTTCACTAAACACCATCTCCCTTTCAAACAGTTGGGCCTCAGCTGCCTCTTCCTCTTTCTGTCGCAATCTCTTTTTACAGCACCACTCCAGGTGGTCCTCTTCTATCCCCCAGTATACAAGCTCCTCCTGGAAAGACAGAGCACACATCTCCCTGAGAAGCCTCAGCTTCCCAGCTGTCAGGAAAGTCATGATCGTCCTGAAGGCACTAGGATTTCGGTCAAAAAAAAATTCATTGCAGCTAACATCATAATCATCACAGATATTCATGATCTCATCGTAATTGTTGCAGGATTTTAGCTTCCCAAGCCTGGTCAAGGGGCAGTTCTCCAAGGTGGTCCATGGAACTTTGTATTTAATACCACCTACATTGATGATCACAAACCTGGACCGGTCATCCAGGCGGGCTAAGCAGCACAAGTCTTCTCCAGGATGCAGAAGTTTGGCCTTTTTGTAGAAGAATCCTTTCTTGGTTTGCACTTCACACAGGTTTTCCAAGTTGTTGAAAGAGTAGGAGCTGAACTCAGGATCTGCATTCCCAGTGAGCAATGCCATTTCGTGATACATCTGTTGAGTCCATAGGGAGGTTGAGGTTACTCAAACAAAAGCATCTGAAGCTTGACCAGAAAGTCTATCTGTAAAACAGAATTTTAAAATTACAATAAAGGTAGGAAACTGTTAGATGATTAGAAGATGAACAAATCTATACTGTCAGCCCCAAGAAACTTTTCTCCATGGCATTATTTTTCCCACTGTTATTTTCGGAGTATCTTTGCTTGATAATTCCTTGGGGAAAGAACTTAAAACTACAATCAGATCAGAAGCCATGTTGATACTTCATTCTGTTTAATCAGTGAATGAATGGAAACAAAACCAGTGTATTATCATTTTCAGAAATTTCTAGAGGTTTAAGCTATATCCTATACATCAATGGAAACTGAAAGGGAAATCAAGTCTTTTGGATAAATGGTAATTTACATTTTAGCGACTTAATAAGGAAACTTAGTTGCAATTGGTTTGTTTATAATTTTGGCCCATCTACATAATGTTTCCTGTATAAAATGCCTATAGCATGAGGATAAAACAAACACTTACAGTACAGTCAGAAATGAGATTGCAGAAATGTAGGTGTGCTGGTTTAAAGGCAAACTGGCAGGAGAAATGAAACCAACTCAAAAAGAGATTACAAGTCAGAGTTACAATTTAATAAAAAGATTACAATAAACACCATGATACAGAGACAGAATTGATTTTAACCCACAAAACCCAGACATATAACCCAGCACCCTGGGTCGTGAACAGAATGGTTTCTCCAGTTTGTTAGCCCCTGTGCTGAGGACCATGTGGGCCTCCTGAGTCCAAAGTAAAAGGAAAGGAAAAACCTCTTGGTGCAGATGATGGTCGCAGTCTGATGGAGAGTGGCAGTTGCAGTCCTGTTGAGGTTCTGGTACTCCTATGGATCCAACAAGTGGTATTAGAGGTCCCCAAACCCCAAGATTGCATATGCTTAGGTTCAGATGGGAATGCGTAGTACCTCCCCAAGGGCCAGGAGTCTCACAATGGTTGATTTACTCTGTGAGTCATGGGATATTTTTGGAATCCTTGATGGCCCATTAGCAGACATGACCCCTCAGGCTGGGTGTGAAGATGCTATTGCCTCCCGAGAGGAGAGTTATCACACCTGAGTCATTGGTGTGAAGAGCCTGTCTCACAGGATTCTCTAACACCCAGCTTGTAGCCTGAGGAGTGAGGTCTGCCCTGGGCAGCTGCTGCAAATGATCGATTATTAACAGTTTGTTAGAAATGACATAGAGGGTGTAGAATACACAGTTTTGGTTACACCCACACAGTAACAAGCTGGTCCCAGACTTGATGATCTTGGAGGTCTTTTCCAACCGAATCGATTCTATGATTCTAGCTAGGACAGGGAGCATTGCCCAATTTAAGTTCACCAAACCTAGGTAGCAATAGCAATGAATATGTGGGAGCTGAGAATCCAGCCTGCAGGCAGCACCCAAGTCTGAGTGTTTGCATATGAATTGTGTGCTACAGAGATTCATTTGTCTCTGGTACCCCAGCTAACTGGGTTAAAATTATATTTGGAATATTTACCTGAACATCCCCACTTCTAAGTATAGAAAAGCTTGTGTTCTATGCAGGTTGCCTGCCTTTCTGATGAGTGACATCTTCTGCAGCAAAGTGGGCAGGCTGGGTCTGAGCTGAAACCATGCCTGGGACCCTGGAGCTGCTAGAAGCTCTGCTGTGGCTTTGGCTGTGGGAGATGGAGAGGGTACCATGCAGCCTGGCATCAGCTCTGAAATGGGACATCAAACCTGAGAATGAGGCTGAGCTGGAAGTGAGCCGGTTGCTGCTCTTCAGGATAACACAGGTCACATTTAGCAAAAATTATGCATATTATGCGTAACTTCAGGATTTAATCTGTCTTCTGCTTACTCCTTCTTTACCACACCACAATCCATACTGCTTCCTTACTTTCTCTAAAGTTCATCACCCACATTCTTCAAAGCTGTCTCTCCAAAGAAGTGCTGGGATGTCTTGAAATGCTCCTATGCAATCACATCCTGAATTGCTCAGATATTAAGTAGGAAACAAGAAATCGATGTAGGATTGTTGGGATTTCACACAAAACACCTGGACTGAGGATGGATGCAGTGATGGGGAACAATCTTAAGCCGGGGATGTAAAACCTTACAAGCAGACAAAAGACAGGAGAAAAAGCTGAGTAGTAAAGGCTGGACTGACATTACTGGTGACAGGATGAAGCAGTAACTCCATAATTTATAAGCAACATTCTGCAATACCCTCTGAATCTCATGCCTCAGCTGGGAGAGAATAACAAATGAGTGAATGCTAGGAAAAACTGGAGAGCATGCACATTCTAACACATTCCCAGAGGAGCATCTTCCTTTATGTGTACTCAGCTCACTAGTCTTAACTCACTAGACTTAGTCAAAATGATTGCTGGCAGAGAGTGGTGAATACTTGCTACTCACAGCACTGAATCACTCTCTAAATATTCTTACCAACTGCACTCAAACAACAACACAGCAGTAACAGTGGTACTCCTATTCCAACATTTCTATGAGGATCTAGTCACTCAATTTTAGAATGGCATTTACACTGGATATTTGCAAAAGCTCAGAAAGGTTGGTTTATACACAAATAGCTACAGTCACAAAAAGATACTTTTCAGCACTGTGAAAATGATGCCAAAATCTCTCCAATTTCACTTCCAGGTAAAGAAATAGCGGTTTGAACATCCATTTATAGAGGCAAACATACGCAACAGAGAGAAGCTCCTTCATCTGGCTAAAGGCCAGTAAAGGACAAGAGGAGCAACACTCATTCCAAGGAATGTGTGCTTTTACAGCACAGGCTTGAGTGCAGCTGGGATTGCAAATACCATTACTGTCATAATAAGAACGCACTGTCAGCACAGCATATGCTTTAAGGATTTGGTCTCTTGTTGCTTTCTGTTGGTAAGATAAAATATTCACTGCCACTACTGAGGGCTCTGTGCTTTTGTTTTCATGCCTCACTTGTTCTACAAGTCAACATACTAAAAGTGGTTTACATTGTTTTGACATCAAGGCCGGGATTTGCTTTTCTCCTCTCCCAGCTGCTGCATAAAGGGGCCAGATCCATTTCACAGAATTATTTTGAATCTAATCTTACATGCACTTCTTCCTCTTTCTAAGCAGCAGCTAGCTCAATGAGAAAAATGGTAAGCATTTTGTTTGCTACAAAATCTCTGAATATCTGAATCTTTTGTTTTGTGGATATGAGGATATAAAATGATGGTCAAACAAAAGTTTAGGGAAGGAGCTGTTTAATTTTTTTCTTGTATCATCTGTGGATAAACAGCAAGAGAGAACAGAATTAGCTACGGACAGCATTGCCTGTGGTTTAACAACAGTACTGGTAGTACCAGGTGCTGGAGTTTAGTTACTGAAGTGAATTTTCTGACATCACACTTCAAGATCCCAGAATCCATACTTGCATATCTTATTAGTTGGCAGCATTTGTTTCAGAAATCTCAGTTTAAAAGATAAGCATGTGAAGACAGTTGTATTTATTATTCTCCTTGGAACCTCTGTGAGGTGGCTGCCCAACATCAGGGCTCAGATGTCAATGGAACAGCATGGAGAAGCTTGTTGTGCCACTTTAACTGTTTACAGAAAAACAAAATACATCACTGTGGGCTCCCAATTTGGCATCTATCCCGAGAAGTAAAACAAGCCTGGAAGGTCTGCCTCTGATCTTATGTGTATGGAATGTATCATGACTTTCACTAAATATTAAAGGGTGTTTCAAAATTATGTGGGTCTTAAAATACTCTCCACATGCCAAGGTTATCTAATGTATGCACATGCCTCAGTAAAGCATCCCATTGAAGATAACGTTAAAAGCCAATACTTCCAGAAATGATACTACTTTATCATCCATTTGGCATTTCTACCATTTAATCTGACACATGGGTGCAAGAAAGACTATTAAAGCACAGTCTGGAATAAGCTGCCAATCACAATGATGAAGGACAGATTTTGACTCTATATTTGTTCTTCATAATTTTAAAGTGCTGTGGGAGAAATGCTGTATGATTTTTTCAGTTTGGTGATCATATACGGGGTGGGTCATACATATTGTGAATTCTTTTCTTTTTTAAGTAGAGTCAATAAATTTTTATTCACTAGGAAGTATTTTTTTTGGCCATCTATGTAGGCATATTCATGTGTCTACACACACAGACACACAGATTCAACCACATTTTGTCAACAGCAGAGATCTTTGAAATACAGGTATTTCTCACCAAAGATTTTAATGATTAAATAAATGTCATAATCACACAACTGCTTCTCCTTTTTGGTGAACTATTTTCTCAGTGGAGAGAAGGCTGTTTCCTTACTTACTGCCTTTTCATTTTTTCCTTTCCCATTACTACTCTTCACACAAACACTCTTCATTATCCCATTTTATCAGTACTGTTGCATCTAAGTCACATGCAGCTTTGCATATGGCTCCACTGGTCTCAAGCTTCCCAGAGTAAGAATGAAAAATGGGACAAAAGCATCCCTGCCAACAGGCTGCCAGCCTGGCAAGGAGAGCTTTAAACCAGTGGTGATGGGGAGGCAGTGGTGGTGCAAACACAGTAGGGTGCCATGGCCAGGAGAGACCTTGCAGTGAGTAGTGGGATGAAGGATGGTCACATAAAGTGTATTCACAGAAATGAGGGTATGCCTACAGGAAAGTGCATGGGCAGTGCACTGACACCTTTGCTGCAAAATCAACCCAACCAGGTGGCTCTGAAGTGCCTGTACACTGATGCATGCAGTCAGGGGGGAAAGAGGAAGAATTTAGAGGTTGCACAGAAGAATCTGGTATGTTGAGGGTGATTAAACACTGGAACAGAATGCCAATGAGAGGTGGTAGAGTCTCCATCCTTGGAGATACTCAAAACCCATCTGGGCACAGTCCCAGGTAACTTGCTCTACCTGATGCCACTTTGAGCAGGGGAGGTTAAATTAGATGAACTTCAGGGGTCCCTTCCTACCTCAACTATTCCATGATTTTGTGAACAGTCTTTTTAACTGCTGTTGTAACTTACAAACTACTGAAGGTTTACACTTGTACTATAGTAGCAAACGGAAGCCATGAGGCATTTTAGTAATTAATGTTTTAAGATTTCTTTTGTGAAATGAAACATATTTTGACAGAGTACAGGTTATTGTGTTATAATTTAAAACCACAGACATGAAACATAGATTAGGGTGACCACAAGATGTTTTCTCTTAATTCCAATGGGAATTGAGTCAGTGAATCTGTTCTGCAGGGCTCAGACATTTCCAGTCAGAGATGTGCTGGAACCTGACATTGCTGCCTGGGACCAAAGCAATTCCTACTTCTTACAGTGATGTGATTTATAAATCACAACACATTCAATCACTTTACTATTAAACTTTACATATGCAGTTGACCATACATTTGGTGATATTACAGCTAACAGTTTGGATGAAGAGCTTCAGGAGATCCAGATTACTCTTGTACTTAACTACAGTCCCGTAGAACTTGGATTCCCAATTATGCCAGGCACTGTGGAAATGTGGAGAGGAGAGCACCTGCCCCTGAAGCTTACAAAATACCGAACAGATGTGGTTCAAGAAATACACAGATTTAAAAACCAAAACAAACCCCAACAAAACAAAAGAGAAAAGGTGGATTGGAGGATATGGTAAAACAGAAGCAGATTAGCAAGAAGGCACACTCTTAATGGGATTTGGGGAATTAACCTCTGAGTTTGTGGACACTGAGCATGATTAACATACATAGACATTATCACAGAATCAATAGTTTAGGTTGGAAGACCTCTAAGCTCATAGAGTCCAATTGTTAAAGTAACACTGCCAAGCCCCCCACTGAACCACGTCCCCAAATGCCATATCCAAATGCCTTCTGAACACTTCCAGGGATGGTGATTCTACCAGTTCCCTGGGCAGCCTGTTCCAATGTCTGATCACCCTATCAGTAAAGCAATTTTCCTCATAACCGATCTAAACCTCCCCTGGCGCAGCTTGAGGCCATCCTTGTTCTGTCACTTGCTATTCGGGAGAAGAGGCTGGACCCCACCTCACTAACATCCTTTCAGGGGACTACAGCTTGGACACAAAATTAGGGAGACGTCAACTGCAGCTATACAGATCCAAGATTTTCTACATTGGCACTCTAGTCTGTGCTAAAGCACCATTATACAAAGATATGGACAGTATTACTCTAACACTTTATTTTGAATTTTTGCTTCAGGTTTCCTCAATATATTTGTACAACAGCAAGCACCTCAGAGGTCTGAACTCTGCCTTACCACTGCTTTGCTGCTCTGCTTTGCTACTTCTATCTCATCAAAGTGTGGTTTCACAGGAAACTAAAGTGAGACTAAATAACATAGATTAAACCAGAAGCATCAAACCGTTTTTGGCAAGCTTTCTGAAATAAAGGAATCAGTGCTGGAAGGAATTTTGAAAAGAGCCTATATTAAGGAAAAAAAAATTAAAATAACGTAAATATAACTTATTCACTATATATACTGCCAGCTTCACTTCCCAAATGTCCAAGACAAGAAAAGCAATAAATGGAAATTAGAACAGAGTAAAACCACTATAATTTATAAAAGGATATACTGCAAAGGACAAAGGGGAGTCAGGTTGATTTCACAGAGTATTTTGTATGTAACCCCCAAAAGCTGAATTTTACATATTTCTTTATTTATTATCAATAAACTTTAATATCCCTAACCTCTTAAGCCACTGCTTAAGGAAGGAAATAGTCCAAAAAATTGGAAAGGTACTAGAATTTTGAAAAGCTGTTTATTTTGTCCACTTCACCAGGCTTACAGAAAGTAGGGACACCACCGTACATGCCTAGCTGAGATGACCCATCTAACAGGGAAAGGAGAGTTTCTTTTATACGTGTGGAGCAGAATAGCCAAGATAAGTCTTTTTCAGAGAGTATTTTGGGGTCCTTGAGGATGATACTGCATCAGTCAGTCCCAGAAGCTCAGTAATGCTGTAATGGAGGCTGCAAAATTCAGCATATGAAGCTGGACATTGTTGCATACTCCAAGTGTACAATTTCCTTAATATTTTCATTACTTTGGTGGAGGAAAAAAGGAATAATTTTCTTCCCTGAACATCCCTAATCATATTTATGCCGCACTAGGTAATTAGCTGAAAAAATCCAATTTGTTAAATTAACAAATCAAACTAACTTGACTAATTATTCTGACATATGACAATAACTATTTGTCTCCATAGACAGATTATGAGTTATCCAGTGTCACTACGGTACAGTTCTACAGAGTTCTGTAGGGGAAGTATTAACACTGTGACAACTCTAAGAAATCAGAGATTTGGTCCAACTAATTACCTGAAGGCACTGGGATCCTTATGTATATATTCATAGCAAAACCCAACCTTATTCTGCACTTTCCCGAGATTTCAGTGCTCATTTATCTTTGTACCCTAAATAAAAATGAACTATTATTTCTACGAAACTATTTGCAAACTTCAGTTGCACAGCAGACAAAGGCAGGCACACTAGATAAAATGCAAACAGAGGAAGCACCACTTGTTTTTACATTCTCCCCAGAATTAGAGAATTCTGTTCAGGCTAGGGAGCTCCAAGATTTCACAAGTGTCCTCAACACAAAGCATTTTTTCTGTATATTTCACTAAACAGAACTGTAAATAAAAAACATGAAGAGACTGCAATGTTTAGGGAGATCCTACAGGGATATAGCAGAGAAGCCTTTCCACACAGGATTATTACTACTTACAATAAAACAGAGTAACATGTTCAAACCATGCTATTTGCTTTGGTGTATTAACCCTCAGCTGGTTATAAGAAAAGCACCTTTGTAAAAAGTGCTTTCATCCTCAGTTCCTATTTCCTGAATATCTGAGCAGAGACAGCAGATACGTACCAAAGGGGTGATGCGCTAAAGTGAAGACACTTCAGACCAGGACCTGTACCTCTCAGAGCCCAAGATTAGAATGCCCACAGAGAGTTGTTTGATCCAGTTCCTGTTAAGTGCAACCATGGACTAAGTATACAGTGTCAAGATCCTAAAATTAAAATGTGTTCTGTCTGCACTTGCTTGGTCAGTGGTTGAGCCCTGTGAACAGGGGACCTTTGACTCTGACTGGCAGCCACTAGATGGTGAAGTTTCTATTCTTCCATGAATGATACACAAGTTTATTTTAGGAGCCTTAATGATTAATCCTTTTAATATTCTGTTTAATCAACCAGTCTAAGAGACTCTGATAAGATACTAAACTCGGTGTGAGTTGGCAATCTGAAATACTTCTTCCCTTCTTTAGATTGCCATATTTCAGAATAACAAATCATGAAAATTCAGTTTTTAAAATATTTGCTCCAATCATAATTACACACCCACACACAGCTGGCCTGAGGTACAATGTGAATGGCACCATCAAATGCTAAAGTGACAGACTGTAGTATGTTAAAACAGCATTGTTTATCCCTCTCACACAGGAAATTAAACAGATTGTCTCATTTCTGTTGCCAAAATTCTGGAAGCATGAAAAACAAAACGAGTTTTGGTGTTTTTACAAATCACAGAATTACCAGTCAGGTGTTCTGGTAGATCTGAAGATCACTGCAGGGGAAAAAACTAGGTTTCAGCTTGAGCTCTGCTTCTCCTCCAACACTGATCATTTATTTCTGATCTATCCTACTGGTTTTTGCAATTCTATATTTAGCAGCTTCCTACCAGATGATTAGTATGCTCGATTTAGTACAGAATATAGCAACTAGATTTCTAACTGGAAATAAGAAGTTTCGACTGTGTGATGCCACTCTTGGCCCAGCTGCACATTCAGAAGCTCAAACTGATTTGCTGGGGCACTTCCAATAGCTATACCTGTCCTTATGTCTCTTGCAGGGCCACTCACAGGTTTGTATGAATGGGTGTTAGATATACATGTTCAAATATAACAGAATGAGAGGAAAAAGCCTCAAATTGCACCAGAAGTTTAGACTGTATATTAGGAAAATTTTTTTCACTGAAAGCGTTGAAAACAGGCTACTCAAGGAAGTGGTCAAGTCAGCATCTCTGGCGATCATGTAGACATGGCGTTTAGGGACATGGTTTAGTGGTGAACTTGTCAGTGCTGGGTTAATGGTTGGACTTCCTCATCTTAAGGGCCTTTTCCACCCTAAATGATTCTATGACTACATGCTCTTTTTAACTGCTCACAGATTTTAGCTGTAGATCTAGCCTTTTTAACTTCCACATGAAATCCTTTGCAGAAAAGATAAATTGTATACAGATGCGTCTTGCTTCTTTTGTTAGCTTTAATTAGTGAATACTAGATTTTATGCATTTTCATTGGTTTTTTGCAGGCATTCTTGTTCTTGTGCGTGTTTCATAAGTCAATGTGCATTGACCTGAAAAATATTCCCAACTCTATTTAAACACAATTCTACCTTTGAATTCAACATGATTTTAGCTAATTACTAATATAATTGCATATAATACCTTTTAATTTTAGAATCTTCAAGACTGTATACTTAATCCATGGTTGCAATTAACAGGACACTGGATCAAATAAAACTCCATGTGCAAGTGAATCACCTCAGACTGTGGCTAAAGTATAGCTCCTGGTCTAAATTTTGTCCAATTTAGTCCATCAGTCAGTTTGTGTACATCTGGTGTCTCTGTTCAAGTGTTCAGGAAATAGGAACTGAGGATCAAAGTACATTTTACAAACAGATGAGCGTTAATGTAGCTAAGCAAAACATGGCTTGATCATAGTACTCTTTTTTTTTTATTGTAATACTAATTCTGTGAAGAAAAACTTTTTGGCCTGGTCTTTTCAGGCTCTGATAGTTTTTTATTGCTTAGAATATAGTTGGTTTCATTTGAGGAAACACACTGTAAAAGCACTCCAAATTTTCAGACATTGTGAACTCTTTAAATGCAGCCCTTTGACCAGGGTGTCAAATCAGCACAGAAAGGACAGGCGAGATAGGGCTGAGGAACAGCTATTTCTAACTAAACCCATCCTTGATAATCCATGATAATCCATCTCACAGTCCACTCTTTCATTTGTATCAAGACCCCTTCCAGTGAAGAAAAAAGGAAAGAGAAGATTCATGTAATCCTACGGCTCTTGTTTCTCTGACTGCTACAAATGCAGAGGAGCACAGCCAAAAGAGAACATAAGCTACAGAAAAGACAGAGAAAACAGTGGGATGAGAAAGAAATACCACATAGGCGAGTTGGAAAAGAAACAGAGGGAGTAAAGCAACCCCCAATGTGATCATGGTACATTTTCTTGTGAAACCTTTGTAATATGTAATTTACTTCTTCTGTCACATGGAGGTATACATACCTTATTTCAGTAGCCTAGTATTAGAGTGATCAGTTGGTATGTAGTCCTTGAGAAGTGAACTCTCAGCCTTATGTGTCCAGAAACTCGATTTTGGACAAGTCACTACCTCTATGACTTAGCCTGCATTCTTAATTCTGACTCCTCAATTAAGTCTTTACAGCTGCACAGCATAAGGATTCCACTGAGAACTTGTCTCATTAGCCTCAGCTTTTCATTTAAGCCTGTGTACAGACAACTTACATTACAGATAACAAAAAGGACTGTGGTAAATCAAGAAATCTAGCCCTGCAGCAGAAGTCATTCAGCCTCAGGGGACTGAAATCTACCAGGAAAATAGTTTTCATTCTTTCAGCTATAATTGGTAGTACAAAAGAAGAGGTAGGCTCTGCCAGAGAGGAAGAGAAAGCAGAAGTGGAGGAGGGAAAAAGACAACCTGAAGCCCTGGGAAGACACTGGACATTTGACACATCTGCCACTGGGGTGCTACTGAAGCTGTCCATTCGCTCTGTTTTGCTGAAGGATAACTTGCTACAGAAATGATCACATTCGTCTTACAGGCACAGACCCCAGGGACTTTCCACCCACTCTTCTGTGCCAGCACTCACAGAATCACAGAACTGTTTAGGGTTGGAAGGGCCCTCTGGAGACTATCCAGTCCAAAGCCCCTGCCATGGCAGGATCACATAGAACAGGTTACAAAAGAATGTGCCCAAGTGGGTTTTGAGTATCACCAGAGAAGGAGACTCCACAACCTTCCTGGGCAGCCTGTTCCAGTGCTCTGCCACCCCAACGTAAAGAAGTCCTTCCTTAGGTTGAGATAAAACTTTTTGCCTTTTGGTTTATGGCCATTGCTCTTTGTCCTGTTACTGGGCACCACTGAAAAGAGTCTGGCACCATCCTCTTAGCAACTGCCTTTGAGATACTTCCATGTATTAATGAGATCTCTCAGTTTTCTCTTCTCTAGACTAAACAGGCCCAGGTCTTGCAGTCTCTCCTCATAAGAGAAATGCTTCAAAATCCCAGTGATCTTTGTGGCTCTTCACTGACGCTCTCCAGTGGCTCCTTGTCTTTCTTGTACTGAGAAGCCCAGAACTGGACACAGCACTCCAGACGTGACCTTGCTCGGGCTGAGTAGAGGGCAAAGATCACCTCCCTTGACCTGCTGGCCACACTCTTCCTGATGCATCCCAGGATACCAGACTGTCCCTCCCATTTTGTATCATCAGCAAACTTGGTGGAACTCCTCAGAGCCATCCTCAGCAGTTGAGACTAAGGCAAAGAAGGTCTCTGTGTCTTGCATTAACAGGACATCCACCTGATTCAGCAGCAGCCCCACCTTTTGCCCTAATCTTCCCTCTGCTGCTGGTACTTCTAGAACCCTGTCCTTGCTATCCTTTGTTGGATTCAATTCCTTGTGGGCCTTGGCCTTCCTCACCTCTGCATGCTCTGACGATGTTTCCACAGTCCTCCCACATGGCCTGTCCCTTTTTCCACATCCCATACACGGCTGAAAGAGCAGGGAACCCCAGAATACATTTTTGAAAAGCAAAGAAGAGAGAAAGAAGTAGATGAACTCTCCAGAAAGTAAATATGCTTGAAATCCTCAGTTTTTGTGGAGTTAAAAGGAATTCAAACAGCTTCAGGTGGACAGGACCTGTCAGATCACAGCTCACAAGGAAGAGGAGAAACTGGAGCTGGCAAGTGAGCTCTGCCACGTGCCCTGTCTTATGTCCTTGAATTGAATGAAGCTTTCCTAATTTTTTTTCTAAATCTGTCTTGCTCTTCATTCCATCTCTATCCTCTTCATTGTATTGGTCCCTTTCCCCTTTCCCTCATTCTCACACTTTTTCCCCATCAATCATTCTCAAGCAACTGTATATTAATTTAATACAAAATTCAGCTTTTAAATTCCAATTTCATGACACTTTCTACCCTAAATTCTTCCCAGGCAGATGTGGTAGCAACATCAGCTTTCCCAACAAAAGCTGACAGGACAAAGCCAGAGCTTCTGTGTGGGAGCACAGATCCTTTTGGTCCCTGCAAAGGTGGGAGACAGTTTATATTTTTTCCCTCAAGCAGGTGATAGCAGAGGCCTTTTGCAGTTTTGGTTTACAAATGTATTTCCTCATTCTTACCCTGCTATTGAAGAGGATAAAAAATACCTAAAATAGTCTAAAGCACCTCTGTATTTTCTTTCATCAGCAACCCACTTTCCCCACCACTGAATTGCCATTGTTGTATTCAGTAGAGAAACACTTAGATTCACTTAACACACTCACTTAAAGGATCCTCTGATAATGTTATCTGTTTTAATGTTTCATAATGAATCAAAAGGAGTAGAAACTGGCACTTTCTGTAATGCAATTATTTCAGTCAGCTCACAGATTGGGGAGTGTTATCATTTTTAAGACCTTGTTCTCCATAAACTTTCAATGGACTTATCTACATAATGCAGTGCGAATGAATGGATTCCACTGTGGAGATGATTGCTTTAAAACTAAGTAAAATAGGACTGATCCAGTTATGTGCAATATCTTCAACAGTCATATTGAATCCTTCCAAGATCACCTCTCCTTTCAGAAACACTGGAACAAACACAAGAGGTAGGCTGACAGGCAAATTATTCATATGTGCAACACATGAAAGCACTTCACCCACACCTGGCTGGAGAACATCTTGCTGGTGGGCCAGAGGTCGTGAAGACCGATATAACATTTCCAGAGAACTGCTACAGTGACAGAAGTGTGAGAAGCTCAATTCCAAGACCAGGGCCTCCTGCCTGGAAGTTTCTGACACAATGTGTACCTCTGAATAAGATGAGCTTTTGGGGCAATGCAAGCGACCAAAAACATCAACACTAAGAAATCAATCCCGGCTTTTAAATGATGCTCAGGGTGGTTATTTATTTACTAATTGTTTTTGCAGCTGGGCTTCACTGTTCCTGTTGCTCATGAGAAAGCTCTCCTCTGTTCAGAGTTCCTTCAGCTTCTGCCAGATTGCTCACCATTGTTCTGCTTGCAATACCAACAAACACATAGAAACATGGGGATAAAATACAACTATGGAGTTCATTTTACAGCATCACTACTACTGACAGGATTTTGTTTCTGAGCCGTGATTTTCATGCAGCAAAAGGACACATTGTTACTCCTAAGACATTTGTGATTCTGCAAGTGCGACAATAAATCTCAGTACCTCTGGCGCATTCCAAAGCTGCTGGTTTCTTCCCCTATGTTGCCATGCTTTAAATCTTATTACCATCAGAAAGGTGACCAGGAATTTCAAGTTATTTCAATTCATTGCCACCTACCCTTCCTTTTCCATGAGGAAGGCTTCATGAGCCTCACTATCTGTGGTGCTCAAGACCTAAAACTCAGTTAGGAGGTAGTTTAACCCAAGGGCTTCATTCAGGTGGTGTTTAATACTTCACTACAGCATCCCAACCTCATTCAGGGTTGCCAGTGAAATGGCTTTTTGGCTTGATTCAAACTTCCTGCTGCATAGCTCTGTAGAGAGAGGCTAAATACGGGTTACTATGCAGACACACAAACAGGCTTGGCATCATCATCAGAAGTAGTATTACCACATTTACCCTGCATGTGGGTTATATGAGACACCTGTGTAGAACTGTCACTCTGAGTGCTTGTCCTGAAGACTTTGCTCAGAACTAGACATACTAAGGGAAACAGGCCCCAGCAACTCCATTACCAGTGGAAAAGAGGAAGGTGACCAGGATGGTGACCTGGGTCAGTAGAGTTGAGGAAGTTTCTTCTTCATTTTGCCTTTACTGACCAGCCAGTTCATTATGCAGCTAAGAGGATATACATGGCTATTTCACTTTGAGCAATGGAAAGCTGCTCTCACTTCCCTGTGCTGCCAGAAGCTCCAACAGGCTCTCAAAGAAGCGGGAGACTGCCAAGTGTAGGAATAATTTGCACCTCTTTTTCTTTCCGACTTTGCTTCCTGACTGCCAAAAGAGGATCCCTGGAAAGTGCTCTGCAGTTGAATAAGCTGGTCTAACTCATCAGGTCTTGTTTGCTGGGGCACTGTGGTACTGGTATAGTCAGAGAAGAAAAGCTTGATGGTTGGGTAAATGAGAAAGATGGTGAAGTTTCACAGGGATTAACAAAAAGCTAGGATCCAACTCTGTTTCAAGCCTGTACTTTAGTAAATACTTGGTATATCTACCACACTGCAGAATCTTCAAAGACCCCTTCATCTCCTTCCCTAGTGACAACTCTGAATAGTGTTTCTGAGGCACAAGGCTTGTGTGCTCAGCAGCTCTGCATCACACAATATAATACAACACCCCAGATTTAGCTACCTCAATTTTATTTATGCTAGGGCATTACTTCCAAACAAAACTTCATTATTCTATTATTGGGTTCTTTGCTACCAACCAATCTTTACTGTTAACACGCTGAAGAAATAAGCAAAAAAACAACTTCCATTCTCTCTTCTCTTAAAATTTCTAATTAAAAAAATCTCATAAAATATGAATACGTATCCCATTTGCTTGCTCATTGAATACTAAACATGTATCTAAAAATCTGAATAAAGATCAGTAAATAAGTAGCTATCAGCTACTTAATGAAGATGCTTGAAAGGAAAGCATGGCATCTGATTTGTACTGCATAATTCTTTTTGTATTATTTATTTTACACTTTAAATGACCTTATTTTATTTAATGCATTCAGTCTCAGTAGCTTACTGACATAGAATCATTTAGCTTAAGCTTTGATTAAACAGCTGCTCTCCAGTTCTATCAGTCCCCTTCCCAACAGTAAAATTTTATTTGGCTGCTGAATATTTCTATATCCTGACAGGAACTTGCAGCCCCATTTGGTCTCAGAAACCCTGTGCTGAAGTATATCATCATACTCCACAAGCCCTGGTTTCAAGTTAATCAAAAGGAATTGAAGGGGCTATGGAAGATGGCTCCTAGAGAGGTCAGTCCTCAGGTTTTTGAGGGTCTGGAGGTGGGAGTGACCCTGGGAAGGCTTGTCAGACAGAACTGGAAAGAGCCTACCAATGCTATACAGTAAACCCAGATCATACGATGAATTTCTGTGTCCTATTGTCATTATAGGGATGTTTTTGTGGCTGTAAAGGATAGCTTCATGATCTAGAAGGGAAATAAAGTGTAAAATTGTTATGAGACATGAGCAAACACATATGGGTTTACAGAAAAAGAGTGGGAGAGAGAAAGCACTTAGCTAAACCTCTTGTGGTCAGCTAAGAAATGTAAATTATACTGATTTGAGATAAAATATGATAATGAACTGAAATCACTTGGTGGTTTTATGCTTACAACAAATACTAAATCAAAAAGAAATATGTAATTTACACTGTGAAGGAAGGGAAGAAGGATAAAAGGATAGAGATCAATATGGTATAAAGCAGATACTTCATTATTTTAGAGCCTAATTTAAGCATATGCTGAAACCCTGCACTTTTTCTGTAAGCTAGCAAGTGCCAAGTAGCTTGTAAGAAGCTCTCTGCCTCTCAGAATCAGGGCCCTAATCTGCTATATCACCTAAGAAAACCACTACCAAGTAAATGCATAACTGGTACTAAGCCCACGCTTATATATATAAAAATATATGTGAACACTACCCTATAAAATTTTGTATTTTCCCCCTATGTATATGCCTGCGCATGCAGATAAATATATATTCCCCTGAAGAGACAGGGAAATGACAGACATGAGATCTACAACACGAAATACTTGAGGTCTCCAAGCATAGCCCTCAGGGCCAGGAAGCACCAAGGATCAAATCAGTCATCAGCTCACACTGGCTTCCAATGCAAATGAGGAGCTTGAATCTGGTGCTTGCACAGAGGCACACAGTGCCATTTGAGACACCTTGGGATATCTGAGGATGGCAGATGTGCCATAACAGCAACAGCTGGATGCCAAGCACGATGTGCTAGTACATCTAAAGGAGCACTGGATCCCCATCTTTGGGCAACAAAAACTGTCCTAGGTAAACAGATACTTTGAAAATCTTTGCATGCAAAGCCTTTGGGAATTTATTTTTAATTTCTTGGCAGCGACAAAAGATCCTCCATATTCATAACTTTTTGAAGTATGGCACTCTTACATCAAAAGTCAGCACCATGTATCAAGTGATCTCTCCATGGAGATAAGATACTCACTGAAATAGCAGAAGTGCTGTTAAAAAATTAGTGAATTTTTACCATGTTGTGGTTCATGCAAACCTGAAAATGTCTGTAATTAAAGTTTAGTGCTATTTGGAAGAAGCTTTCCGTAAGATTAACATTAGGCAGCTATATTTTTTACTAAATGCTTCCTGTTTTACCCAAGCTGAACACAATCAACAATTTGCATTATGGAGCATAACTCCTTAATTCTCAAGTCAAATGTCATCACTACAGAAACTGGTTTTGCACGTACCCAACCTGTGTGCGCAAATGTCCAATGTCCGTAGCTTGATCAAGTGTCTGCTCATGCAAAGGTACTTGTGATAGGAACCAGCTGGAAAAAGATGTGTGCATAGTTAGAATGTGTATATGAATGTATGTCTAAGATGAAAAGAAGACCACACTATTCCCTGTTTTTGAAGAGAAGATACTTTGGTCACACAACCCTCACTTTGGAAAACCTGATGGTCCTCACATAACAAAAGGGCTGTGTTTTTCCTTTCAAAGTGCTCACTCATCCCTTTCAAGGCACACACACACCCCTGGGAGCCAAACGGCAAAAGTGAAGCCAGTGAAAGTGTCAATGTCAGTAGGTGTCCTCTGCTACTGGATGAACACTATTTTCTAAAAACAGTAAAAAGGATTCCTGGTCCAGAACTGGAAGAGTAGAAGGCTTTTAAACTAAAACACATTCTCTATGAATCACAGTAAAAAGGTCTCAGTTTCCTTCAAACCCTAGAAATCCTACTACTCATTGCATTTATACAAAACCAAAGCCCAGCTATTAAATGTAAGTAAAGCTAACCACCTAGATACCCCTTTCTGTAATACATATGCTAGAATGCCATGCATACTCTGCATTCTCACTGACTTAGGACAACTGGGAATTTGTTACAGTGACAAAAAATCAGGGTTATTGAATTTGCCAGTCCATGAGAGTAAAGCAAGCTACTTTTCATAAGGTATGTACAGGCATGATATGAGCATCAATTGGCAGCCTGGATATCGTGTAGTTGTCAGACTGTCATAAAAAGTTATAAATACACAGCTACAAATTGTAGATGCAGTCTTGCAATATGGACAGACTACTAGCATCTAAATTATGAAGGCTCATTTTAATTCTGGATACGGAAGGATGTAGAAGTTTCTTGCTTTTTTTGTGTATAAACCTGTTATCATTTTCAGACTGATGGTGATTTTGCACACGGAGAACCAATGCTTCCTCAGTTTCAGCAAGACCTGCGGCATCCTAGTGTATGTAGTTCTGCCAACTGAGAGGAAGAACAGAAAGCGAAGAATTGGAAACCACTACATAGGAGCCTTCTTGAGCACAGAGTTCAGAATAGTAGGGACAGGATGGGGACAAGGTGAGAGAATAGACATGTTGCCTCACTTCCACCCCATTTTACACTCTTAAACACCTTTATTTCCAACCTAGAAAAAAAGGAGCAGACTCTACAACCCAGCCAAGCCATCCCAGACAGACAACAGGGAGGAATTTTATAGATGTTACAGATATTTTCATTCCAAATTCTCCTGGAAGTATCTTAATCGTTGCTGAGCAGCCCCCTTACGAGTAAAGCATGAATAAAACACCTTTATCTCTTAGCCTAATTTCTGCTACTTTTCTAATAATGAAAAGGCAAAGGAGTCACTTGTGGAATATTTTCTTACTTCTCATAATCTGGCAAATCTCTTCTTCTTTAAAGTAGTTTCTCCACTTTCTCACCAAGCTGTTCTTTGCTAGAGCAACACACATTTTCTTTTTTTATGGACTCTTTCATCCCAAATAAAAGTTTCACAGTATCAACCCACGACACAGCAGTTCCAGCTCCTCATTACCAGGTCCTTTTTTCCTTCCACAGACAGCTGCATAATTACATTATGCCATATAGCATATATAAATCAGCTATCATCATCACAAGTTCTTAAAAATTGACCTGCAATTGTTATCTGCTGCAGAACATCATCCTAATTACTTTCAGCCATCAAATCTAAGCCACAAAGTCAAAAGTTGACTGATTATGGATTACTGAAGTTGGGCTTTGGAAACAGTAGTTTGTCATTTATTTACCTAAGTCCTACTTTCACAGCTATTGTCATCTCATCTCCTCATGCCTTGAAATTGATTTCTGAAACAATACCTAAATTACTTTTTCATCTGGCCAACTTTTCTATGGTACTTGGTTCAGAAGCTGAGGTCCACCCTGCTTTCTCATGATCTGGGTCTGTGCACTGATGTCATCTGCTGTTTACCCTCGCTCCCCGCTAAATGTGCCAGTGCAACAGGGCTGGTGAGTTACTACTAATACACACGGAATATGCGGGCAACACATAAAGTCTTCCTGGCACTTGCAATAAGCAATGACTATCAGCTCTCTGAATTCAAAACAGTGGCAAAAATAAATTATATTTAAGGTTACATTTTTACTGCCTCCAAATATGTCCACATAATTTAGTTATGCAGCTATTCAAATATCTTTTCAAGTGCAGCTATACATGGTCAAATGTAATTTTTCATACCTGAATGCCTGTAAGCAAACAAATGAGAAGCCAAATGAAGATCTGGACATTTAATCGATGGAATAAGGGGATATTGCATGTTGAGAAACACATTCTAAATTTCAGTAGTGTAAATTATTGCTATCCCTTTATATATTTTTCATTTTTATATGAAGAGAATCACACTTGATTCATTGAAAATAAATACAGTCAAAGACTACCATGAAATTCAGAATGTGCTCTCACAAACAGAACAAGCATTGATTTCAGTCATACTGTTTTGCTGATTTATACCCCTATTGTTCTTAAGACCTTTTCCAATTAGTTATTTTATGTTCCAATAAGTGCTACTTTAAATCATCCCATTTCTTAAATTCTGGATATTTCATTGCTTGAAACTTCCAGTGAGTATCTGTAATAGTCACATTTAACCTTCCATATGCCTCTCTTTCTCCCATAATCATTTACCTTCTAGGACAAGAACTGGTATCTAACTTCCTTTCTTTTGATTAGGCTTCTCTCTTACTGCTGGATAGCAGATGTAAGCCTTAGGCTTATGGTTTACTAAGTTTAACTGACTGTCAGCAATTTTTATCATCCTTCAATTTCTTTTCCCTCTACAGATTTATCTTGATTCATTATCCTTGGCAGTTCTAGAAGCTTTCAAAATTTGGTCTGCTGAAATTCAACACTAGTGCAAGAGGACATAAGGACAGTCTTTCACTCTGACAAGAGATAACTACAAATTTTGAGCACTCCTCTCTAGTTAGCCTTGACCAGTCTTTGCTGCAGACCGCCAGTGGGAATTGCAAGCACCAACACGATGTCTCAGGCAAAAGTCCAACTTTATTCAAATTACTCAACATATTTAAACCCTAATAACCACGCCCCATGGGCATAGCGCATCTGACCAAGCCATCTCATAGGCTAAAGGCTGCTGTCATTATACAGAAAGGGCAGGGGCCATCCCCGAAGGCCGTCCCAGGTTTGCATAGGCGACTCCCACTCAAGTTGTTGTTCAATCTGCAGTTTTTCAGCACAGCCAGGGCCCCAGCAAGTCTTCATCTGCTTTTCAATGCCAGGAAGTAGAACCTGGGCATACTGTACAAACCATAAAACCAAAAGTGCATTCTTTTCCTAGAAAAATATATACTTCTTTCCCTTTCCTGAACATTTCTAAGTTTCCTTTTACAACTTCTTTGAGTGAAATCACATGACCTGAGTGCTTTCCCTACGGGAGATGGATACAGATTATCTTGCTATCTCTTTATTTTCTTTTTGTCTTCTGGAGGGTGACGCCAACAAATTCTATACTAGACTAGCAACATGATGGAAAGTAAAAATTTAAACAAATATTCTGCATTGCCTCCTGCTCTAATTTAGTACTTTTTATGTTGATTTGAAACATGGAAAATAACTGTGTGCGGCCATAAAAGTGTACAGGAAAACAAAATCTGTCAGTTACACTGAGCTGCTTATGTCATATCTGGACTGCTGGGTCTACTCCAACCGTATCACTGCAGTTACATCAGTGACTTACTATCAATTGCTTGCTGGTGCCCAGGCAGTACTCCATGACTACTTCCAGGTGATTCACAGAGCACAAGATCAAGCTTAAGTTAGCTTCAAATTATAATACAATGTGCAACTTGCCAGACTGAAGACAATTTTCTTTTTCCTAAGCCCCAGTCTCATCCTACTTGTGCTTCCCTTCCATCCTACAGAACTTTCAGAGCAGGAGGAAGGAGGCTATTTGAAGCATCAGCCCAAGATGTGCCCACAATTAAGCAAAGACTTTTCTTTGATTTTGTCCACCTAAGGAGGGGATGAAAGTAAACAGACTTTTTTTTTCTAGCATCTTTTTTTTCATGATTCTATCTTGCATTTACTTACTTCTGAAATGCTTTCCAAATGTTTTCTCAGGGCCTAAAATCCTGATATGCTGCCTCCAAAAATTCTCCTCCAACATATGTTATTTGCCTTGAAGTTGATAGTGTCTTTCCACTTTGGAAAAATCTTCAGTCAGAGGAACTATGATCAAATCCACTCAGTTATCAAGGAAAGAATTAGGTCTTCTAAAAAACCAAGTTAGGGCACCCACAGAGGAAGCTGATCTGCTAAATAAGGAGGTGCTATTTTACACAGCGTCTTTTCAGAGCTGAACTGCCATATGCTGCTGCCTATCCCTCCTTCACTCACATCCCCTCTGGAGGAAAGCAGTTCTCTGCAACTTCAGTCCATTAGCTCAGGCTCCCCCAAGATGGCATGCATGTTACCTAGTTGAAGGTTAATATTTTCTCACCTCACCTCAAGGTGCTGAAATACATTTTTGGTGCTTTAGGCACACTTCAAAGGATTAGATGCTTCTTTTCCACACATGTTGCACCAGGTGATACAACAGGGACGCATGTTTCTCTGAGAGTCCATGGCAGGCTGAGTCACAGATATGAAGTGGTTGACGAGGGGAAGTGACAGTCTCTTGCTCCCCATAAGACACTGTCTTTTTGTCTCACATTTCTTGTGAGTAGCACATGGGGTTGAGGAGGTGGAAGGAAGCCGCAGTGTTGTGATTCCCTTACATTGCATCAAGGGAGCAGGGGAGACAGCCAAGGAGAGAAGAGCTCTCTTAGGCCCAGCCTAAACCTCTCCCTGTAACATGTTATAAAAAACCAATGCCTTCACCAAGTGTCATTAGGGCTGAGCAGTACCTTTTGTATAAAGACAGACTTTAAAAACAGGTTCTGTGACACCAGTGCCCTCAAGGAGTCAGGACTGTCTAGTGCAATAATAAGACTCCTATGACTTAGTCCCTATCTTCTCTAGCCATGCACACACATAGCCACTAGCTTCCCAGCCCTTCTTGGGTAAAATAAACCTTTTGACCTAGAAAAACTTTGAAATGAAGCTCCAGCCAAGACCTCCCTCTTGCAGCTTCACTTAAGCCTATTCTCCTGCCATGCCCTGCATGCCGACTCTCAGAAGGCACTCCTAACACCACAGCCCTGGCTGCCTGCCTTGTCCTTCCCTCCAAAGGGACTTTGGCATCACTTTGTGCATATCTTCCCTCTGCAAAGCTTCAAGGAACTTGCCTCTCTCACACACACCCATACCTGCCACTCCACTAAAGAAAATAATAAAAAAGAAAGGATGCAAATCTGGAGTCGGGTCTTCTTCCCTCAAGAAACAGGGGGGCTGTCACTCCAGGGAAAGGTAGGCACTGGCAGCAGCCAGAACTGCATCAGAGCACTAAGTCCAACTGCAAGGAAGAAAACAACCAGTTTAACACACAAACACATATCATAAATGGGTTTTATCTTATTATCTGTAAAAATGTTTAGTTTCCTTTAGGACTAGGATTTAACAACCTCTATTGCTACCATGTTTCAGAGACAGTGGCGTCTCAGAACATACAGTAAAAAATGTAGGTGGGAAATAAAAACTGATAAATGAGACTCCTTTTACATAATTACAAACCCCTAACCATAACTGTACAAATATACTTACTGCTGTGCTGTTGAGAACCCGCTGGTGTAGCAGAAATGCAACATGGGCTAATAAGCAACATAAAATGTTTTAAAATCCATCCCTGGATCCTTGGAAACCCACGTGTTGTTTTCTAGCACTCAAACACTTACCAGTTGGCTTGGCTGAAATTACGGAAGAGGCAGAGGGACAATTTCTTTGCTTATCACAGTCATTCATTACCTTTCATCCTCACTGTCACTGTATGAGACACAAGCTACAGACCACCCTCAGCAGAGGGCACAGTATCTGGGCACAGTATCTTGTTCCCTCTTGTCTTTGCCTTTCATCCAGCCTCCAAATGGGGCTTAGGAGTTCATTCAGAAATCTGAAGTAAGACATTGTTGATTACAGCTTGTAAGGATCCACGCCCTTCTTCAGAAACATTCCTACAAATACAGAGCTGGCAACTGTGAAACTGCTTTAGGTGACACCTGTTATCCCTTTGAATGTACAAAATACATGGAGCAAAACTCATCCTTGTGACAAGAGACGACAGAAAATAATGCCAAGTGCACAGATAAACAGCCTGAACACTGTTGTTCTACTTTGACCTAATACTATTTTAAGTCAAAATGCCAATCTGTGGTAGTTTTACACTAGCTTATTTTAAGTGAAAGTAGATAATTACACTTATGACTATTTGAATACATTTAAACACCTGAAATTCCAACAATGAATGACTTAAAGTCAGACCACATATTTTAGCTTTCATAAGTAGAAATAGGTTGGCAATATCAGTAGCTAATATAACACTCTTCACTGGCAAGTTCAAAGAACCTCAATAATGCACGTCCATGACACATCCTGTGCTTAGAAGCAGTTTGTCCCCAAATCCCAACTCCGCATTTTCACTAACATTCTGAAAAAAAGGGTCTAATTTCTTTTATACCTTTCTTAGGCTATTTAATGTAACTGCAGCTGTGTCTCTTGCTTCATGATTTTGCACTGAAATATCCAGTGATGCATAGAATAACTTAGAGTAGGATCCTTCTGTGGTACAGTTACTTTTTCTTTTTAATAACGGTCCACTTTTGAGAATATCACAAGTAGTATAAACTGACACACTAGTGGATTCTCAAGATTCCTGGAAAAAGATAATTAAGAAAATATTGCTCTCTGTGAGGATTGCAAATTATTTCTGTGGATTCCTCCGAGATTAGTAGTCTGTCTTCTCAACAGTTCTCCCTGCGATTGAGGTTGGTTGAGCTAAGGAAGGTAATACACAGCAATAACCAGGTTATTGAGAAGGAAGGCACTATCTAAAATTCTGTTAAGCAGGTCATTATGGGCTCCTTAGAGCTCTTGTGACAAAATTCAAGGCAAGGATTGCAGTGTATGAAGCCAGGAGCCTGGCGAGATCGCTAAAGTGACGGTGGTGAAGACTACTGGAAAGAAGGATGAAATCTATCCTGTCTAAGCTGCTGCTAACACCATGAAGGCCAGAATGGTAGTAACCGGATTCCTTGCTTCTTCTGGAGAGGTGCAATCAGAGTTTAAACAGGTATTAATCTGCACAGCTCACCAAGGGCACATGCTATCACCGCACCTACTGTTTAACTCACTCCTAGTACTTGTCAGCTTTCTACAATAAACAGTACTCTTCGTTTTGAGTTATAATTAGTTAATTTATCCATATCTCCAGGGATAAGAGAAGAACAAATAGACACTGTCCTTTTTGCAAGGATACTAGGGTATGAATAATCAGAAGAAAGGATGCCAAGGAAGCAAAAAGAGGAGTTGAAGGAAACCATGCCACCAATCTCTGATCTTTTGAATGTGCTTGAAAAATCTCAACCAAGGAGGCAAGAAGAGCCCAGGGAAATGCTGACTCCAGAGACTTCAGAAAAGAATAAGTCTGCTGCTATTATACATGACAAATCCTCATTGGTTTTTCACACTGATACCTGCATATAGCAACTCTGCCCCCCTTATAACACTTTTTTATAAGAATCTCAATTCATCCAGTTCATTAAAAGATATCAAAGCATGAATCTTAGATCACACACTGGTCTCCTCTCACTTAAGCTAAAGGTAGATCCTTTCATTTGAAGAATAAATCAATTCTAGAGAATATTAAATAAAAGAAATCCAGTATTTAGAATTGTAGTTGGTTGTTTAAATCAGGGCCATGTTTGATATGAAACAAAGAAGTCTGCACATACACACGTACAGCACTGGAACAGGTATTATTTGTCAGTCTACCACAGACACTATTAGAACTTACAGAGAAACACAACAGTTATTAAAAATGATTCACTGTACTTATTAACATGACAAAGCATAAGAACTCTGAACTAGTAATTACAGTGTATGAGGTTTGATAAATAAAACGTTTTTAAGTGTTCTGTAAGGACCCACTCTTGAAATCTTGTACTTACATGAGCCCATCAGCTTCAGGACACTGATGTTTTCAGTAGGTTTGTTTGTGTGAATAAAAATTACTCATGAAGGGTCCCTTTCAACTCATACTGTTCTATGATTCTATGCCACTGTGATAGTGCAGAGAAGCAGCCAGTCTTTGATTGCAATTGCTCAATTAAAATTTCCACTTACAGAAAACACAGTTTTGCTCTGCCAAGTCCAAGTAAGTGCATGGTATTTGAAGGTATTTATGCTGATTCCCTCTCTGTAGGAGAAGAGCAGAGCTTGCCAAAATGACTTCTGGATGGAAGGTGCAACCCTGATCATGCATGTCTAGGAAACAGTCTAAGTCAGGTAGTCCTAAAGCTGCTCTTGCTTGACCCAAGTGAGGAACCATCATCTTGGAACTCAAAGTGGAGGGAGAAAAGCTAAGTGAGAATCACCTGCTTTAATTGAAAAGTAATCAGGCAAGTCCCCCAGGAGACTGTGGTGGAAACTGAGAAGCTATAGAACAAATTGTTGCCATGGGCTCAATGGTCTTTGTGGATTCCTTCCAGCTCAGGAGATTCTATGATTCTATGACTCTAAGGGTAAAGTCTGGCAGGATTAGACACTGCATGTAAACCCTTTCCTCAATTTTTTACTTTAAAATTAGAAATGAAATAGAATCAGAAGTTTTACTCTTGCTTAGCCCAAGGACAATGTATTATTAATCCTTAACTCCGAGGGTTTTAACTCTAGACCACAGTACAAGCGCAAAGACATACAAGTGCAAACACCTAGATGTGCTCTCATTTACACAAATGTAGTCTAGACAGGCTTCTTAGATTTACATCAGCATAAGAAGAACATTTCCCTGCCACACAGCCAGGAATTGCTCCTGTTGAAGAGCCCTTAACAGCAATCTGCAGAACAAATTCAAGTTCTTCCACAGCCAGAGGAAGCCTTCATGGTGTGAAGCCTCATAAAACTACCAGGAAAGGCTGAACTCAAAACAAGGTTTTCAGAGAAACACTAAATTTAATACCAAACTAGGAAATATTTTAGTGACATTTCCATTGAAGAATATATATAAAAAGGGGGATATCCATTTGCAATCTACAGTCACCAAATGCTGGAACTCTCAACAGTGTGGAGAACATGTTGCTTCTGCTCCTGGTGGATAAAGAAAGGGTTGTGAATGCTGTGATTTCCAAGCCTCACAGGACTCAACCTTTTGTTTCTAAATCCGTAGATAGAAAAGGAAGCCTTATACCTGCTTCAAGACTACTTAAACTTGTCATGAAATGACTTTTCAAAAGTACTCTTTTTTCTCTTTTTCATATGTACCCTGATCAACTTCCCTAATCCACAGAGATTTGCAAAGGTGTTTGCAGGTTTTGGAGTCATACTCAGGAAAGTCCTTCCTGAAACGCCTTTGATGACTTTACAGACATGTAATAACATTAAAAACTATAGCTCAGACTCAAACCTGAATAAATGACCTTGAAAAACACAGCAACAAAATTATTCTAGGTACAGAACTTGTAAAAAATCAACTTCATTTGAACTAGAACTGGTGCAACTAGAATTGTTCCTGTCTTCCTGCAGGCTGAACAAGAAGGTTTTGGATGATACTCTCAGGTATATGTTGTGATTCTTGGCCATGGTCCTGTGCAGAGTTAAGGGTTGGTCTTGAAGATCCCTGTGAGTCCCTTCCAACTCAGTGTAGTGATTCTATGAACAGTGGAGACATCCCTAAGGCACTGATATGACTTTCCCTTAAACAATGAGCACAAATTCAACTGAATGCAAGCTGGAAAAGATACCTAGAATTTAGCTGGAAACTAAGAGACTGAGTATATTAATTTGAGTACTGCCCCAGGAACTGCCTCCCTGATGAAACATAACAGGGTCAAGACTTTACTGTGTGCTTCTGTATATGGAAAACCTTTCTATAAGTAATACCATTCAAAGTAAGCATGCTCATACACATCAATAGAAACCACAGACCAGCCTCTTGTGACTTCACTGATTGCTAAAGCCAGACAGGTAATGCCAGTCCTTATTCTGAGAAGAGGTAGGCTCAGAACTATGTCAACTTGCATTATTGTAATCAACATGTATTACTGTACATCAACATGCATTATTGTAGTCAATTTTAACAGCTTAACTAAACAACAAAGTCTTGCAGACTGAAAAGATGGCAAAAGGTCCAGTAATGGCAGCAAAGTTGTACCAGCCTGTCTTTGGAGACATGCAGCAAGTCTCTGCCCTCAAAGTATAACTGCAAAATTCACAACAGTGAGTCTTGTTGGTCTATCATAACCTTCATTAACTAGAAGCCCATTATAGTCATCTCCAAAAGCAGTAATTTCTGATGTCAGAATTATAAACTGAAGTTTCTGAGATGTGCTCCATGTCCCAGAAGTATGTGCTTTCTCAAGTATTTCCCCCCTGACTTCATAATATTATCAAAGCCAGGTTGTGAGGGAAGAGAATTCATTTGTGAGAACGAAGTAAAAATTTCATCCTGGCAGGTCGGAACAAAATAGAATTCTAACCCATAGAGACTTTAGCCTTGGAATAATATTTGAAAAGCTCTAAAGTAGCTTGGGTTTCATTCCAAGTTTCGTTGAATGAATTTATATTGAGATTGCAGGGTCTCCATAGAGGCTCTGGCTCCCTGGCTTTACCAGTTGAGAAAATTGCACTGATAATATCCAGGAAAACAAATGTTTCTCCAGCTATATACCACAATCGATTCAGCATGGAGTATCTATGATTCTTATACTTCACTCTGAGAAGTTTAAAAACCCATCATCTCCCTTAAGTTCAGTCTATCCTTTATCCAATTATTTTGACTGTTCACAGTGTTGACAATGCACTTTCTCTAGAAATTATTTCCATTTCATTTCCAAAGCAGTATGTTCATATTTTTAAAATTATATTTAAAAAAACCCAAACAAACAAAAAACAGAAAACCAACCTAGAGCTTTTTTCTCTACACTGAAAAGAAATCTGTCTGTCATTATGATAGCCACCTTCAAACAGTGGGACAGGATCCTGGCTCACATTGCTTCACACCACTCCTGCAAACAGTATGACCCCAACTCATTAATGGGAATCACATATCATTTTCTTCATTAATTTGCATCACTTGTGTGGTTAAACCAGCACATTCCTGTTGTTGTTGACTCTGAATATGGTATTCTTATATTATTGCTCATGCAATTCAGTGTGTCTTCAGCTGTAAACAAATATGGAGTTTAGCTGTGAATGGACTCCTTTCAGCTCAGGCTGGTAACAGCCCAGTAATGCCAACCCCACCCAAATCAGGAGAAGTATAAAACACAGAAACCAGGGCTCACAATCCATGCACTGCTGAGTACCATGGCAAGGGAGGCACTGAGGGGGAAGAGAAGGCAAAAGGGGAAGACTGAGATGATGCAAATGTTCACATCTTTGGAGTCACCATGGTAAGCAGGTCTGCCCTAAGAGATACCTGTTTTCAGTTAAATAAGTAATCAAGCAGTACTTTCCTTGATTCAAAGCTGGTTCAATGTGACAAACATTTATAAGCAGTAGCTTATATCCAGTTCTGACTGAAGAAATTAAAAAGTTGGTGGGCATGAACTCCTGAATCAGGATCCAATTCCATTCAACATCCTGGATGAAAGAATCCCCAAGTCTCAGAAATGTACTAGACTTGAGGAAGTCAGTTTGGTTTTTTTTTTTGGNGGGGATACAAGGCTTGGCAAAAAAAATCTATTCTCAGAGCTGTGCTAGATTCCTGGAGGATGGCTTATCCTAAATGTGACTGGTTGGCTTCTCTGCCTTTTTCCTTTATCTGTCCAGTTTTTCCTTAAACTTTTTGAGATCACAGATGTCTTGTAATTCAGACAGTGGGGCAAATATGCATAAAATCATGACATGTGAGGAATCTGCTTCACAGCCAACACACAGTGTCTGCTTTACAACACATCTGAGAAACCCCATATTCAGCCTAGCCCAATAACTCATCTGACTACAAACATTTTACAAAAAATATTACAGGATGGCAGGAAATATATACATGTTCAGAATGGCTTTTCTTAGCAACTAATCATGTTTGTAAATCCTCTCCAAAGTTCCCAGAGGCCCACGATAAAATCCAAGGTGTAGCAAGCGAAGCCAGCATAGTGATGGACGTGGCAGTATTAACAGCCGGACTTCATGATCTTAAGGGTTTTTTCCAACCTAAATGATTCTATCATTCCATTATTTGTCTGAACCTTTTTCCCATGAGAAATTATGGAGTTCAGCTGCAGAAGGGTATCACCAGCATGGTGGCAGCTGTGTCCATGGAGCTCCCATTCACTGAAGGGTGAGCAGTAGGCACCCTGGCACAACTCTGCAGACAGACAAAGATTGACCATATCCATTATTCCCCAACCAGTTGATATCAGCCTATTTATTCTGCTCATAGAACCATTTATAGAAGGCTGAGACAAATGTTCCTAACTCAGTAGCCAAAAACTCCTATCCCACTAATATTTACAAAGTGCTTCTCATGGGTATCATCTCAATCTAAACACTATTCATTTCTTCAAGAAACACAAAACTCTTAAAAAGAAGAAGAGAATCTTCTCCATAAGCACCAGTATGTGTAATTCTTCACCTTTTGAAACAAAACTGGAAGGATACATTTTTAAGGCTTTATTTTTGTTTTGTCTTGATTGCTTTAATATTCCTAGAATCTTTAGTAAAAAGTTTCCTTTGAAATGCTGATTTTTTTCCCATTTCTCAAATATCTACTTCCTGCAACTTGTGCAGATCCCTAATTTGACACACTTCAGTTTTGATCCCTTGTTTTCAACAAACTCTCAAAAAGACCCTGGTTAACCAGGTAGCAGAGAGCATGGAGAACCATTATTTGTTCAGATATCCTCTAAACAGAGTGGCTTTACATTTATTTTGATATATATATAACAGTCTTAATTATCCTTATTTTTAAAGTAGTTATTCAGAATCCTGAAAGACAACAAGAAAGAAATCATTTGGGACCTTTTCTGCTCAGGAGTAGGAACACATTAGAGTGACTTGATTCAATTACAGTAATTGAAACTTCTCCTTTAGTTTTCTGTCATTTGGAAAAAATACCACAAACCTCTGACCTGCTTTAAAGCTTTAGATTTTATCACTGAATGGCTGTGAAACAGCAAATTTGTTGGTATAACTTGAAAGATTATCAGAGATGCCAGTTCATGTTAAGAAAGCTGAGAGACAGCATACTTCTCATGTCATTTTAGGGTGAAAAAACATAAGAGATTTTGAATATTTAATAAGAAGAAAAATTCTCCAGAAGTTGCTCTTCAGTGGAATACGTGAACCTGAGGTTAGTGAAAGCACTGAAAGTTTGAAGATGCAAAGCACTCATCCTAAAGCACACCAACATTTAGTAAACCATCACAGATTGTTTTTGAGTTGGCAAAGGCAGAAGAACAATAATCAGAAAGTAGAGTGACTCTGGACCCTCTCTCATCTTAAATAACATAGGGAGTGTCTGCCCTTTCTGCTGGGAAGTCAGGGAGAAGCCCCTTGTCTTTCATCTGCCAATATGATCAGCACCAGAACCTTTACAATGTTACTTTTTTCGTTCTACTCACTGTTTAACCAAACTGCACAGAACTGAATTTGCCTTGGCATCCTAGCCCATTGAAAAAGAAAAAAAAAAGGAGCAAAGAAAGGTCTACCACAGGCAAGACACTGCCCAAGATGAACAGAAGTAACAGAGTCTGACTTTCCATAGGGCTAAACTGCCTCTTGAAATGGGACGTAGGTGCATAGTGCAGAAGAAGGATGTACCAGAAAGGCAGAACCAAGTAACTTAAGTTGACAGGTTTAATTAATAGATACTTATGATGCTTGAAGCAAACAAAACATTCAGGTCCATTGATTATAAAAGGTGTCACAGTCAATCTGATGAAGATGCTCATCTGAGTAGAGAAACATGCAATAACAGATAATGTAAAATTGATGTCTTAACAGAGTAACTAAATTCCATGCAATTCAAGGCACATTGACTATTTAAAGAAGTACCTTACCAGAGCTAATGGTGCTTCTTAATTTTTTTAAGTAGAGCTGCAAAATATTTGAAAAGAAACAATCTCAATCCTTATCATCTACATGCATCCGAAATTTTTTAATACCCTAGTGAGACCTATCTGTACCACAAATTTGACACTCTCGTTCTCAACTGCCTATGTAACTTTTAAAATAGGAGAAAGGGTCCTCAATTATTTACACATTTAGAAAATTAGGACCTTTCATTACCATCAGTTTTCTATTCCTTCACTTAACACCATTCAAATCAAACATTTAATTTTATCATCTATTCAGTTGTAAAATGCAGCTCTTCTTCTGCTTTGGAAACAATCTGAGGACACAGGGATCACAGCCACCTCAGTCTTCCTCCCCCTACTCCCATAACTGTTCAAAACAAGCAATCAAATAGCTGTATATATGCAAGTTCACAAGCTAAAAGCTATGCTGAGCATTTAGAAGACAATACTCTGGAATAGCTTCCCACCTGGGTAGTCATCCAGTACCAAGAGTACCAGTGCATGGTATTAGCACAGGTTAAGCTACAGCATCGTCAGTTCCCACTGGCTTTCCTGGCTCTAGCCTTTCCAATCAGACAGGACTTGTGCTAGAGAAGACCAAAGTGTCTAAAAATCTATCCAACACCGGTCTGATTACTGATCCTGTCTTTTTGCAGCCAGTTCTGGATTCAGTGCAAGGTACAATCTGACTACCTTGGAACAATATCCTAGACTGTCCCTGAAATCACAGTCAGGTGTTTAAAAGGATTTCCCCCAGAATCAAACACCGTGACAAAGGAAAGAGAAATACAAGAAGCATCTGAAGACCATCACTGTTCTGCCTAAGTAACCTGTTAGGCAAAGAAATTAAATTCTATCTAAACTCTTTTCTTGTCTGTTTTATCAACACAGAGTTGCTAAAGGGAAATTAAAGAAATGAACTTATACATTTTAGGGCTTCAAAACCAAAGTCAGGTAAACAAAGCAGGGCTATATTAATGGAGACACTGACAACAGATTCAGGCACCATGAGAGTCAGGGCTGTATTGCATTTAAAAGCTGAGCTGAAACTTTTCTTCATATGCAGTTTTAAAGCCATTCTGTAATTGAGCCCAAAGAGATGACAGACATTTATTGACAGTTAATGCAGTGCTCCTTGCAATGTACTATTAGGCACAAGCCCAGAGGCACAGGGCCAAGTGCTGTTAATCTTCTAGCAAGTGCAGTAGTGTCTCAGATATGTACTGCCTGAAATACCCGGTGACATCGCTAATGTTTTTTAAGCGGCAGAAGTCTTGAATTTTAGCAGAAACTGTACACTGGTTAAGACACCAAAACAAAAGTATAATGGAAAAAGCCCTATGACAACTCATTCAGTTTATAATCCCACTTCCCCACATAATGACTGATGTACAAAAAATCCCCCCCAAAACTACCCTCCTTTGCCTTACCTCATGCTTTATTTCAGCAGTGTCAAATCAGATTTTTCTAGCTTGGCTAAAAACCTTCCAAAACAAGTGGAAACATCTATCAGCTTTTACCCAAGGGAAAGGAATGGCTGAATATTCAGTCATAGGTTTCCTTCCAAATGCTCTGCCTGTTTGTTTTTAGGGAAGCCTTAAGAAGAGCAAATAAAAGAGGTTTGAAATCCTTTGAGCAAAGCTGACTTCTTTCCCTGAAGGTCACTCTCAAGTCATTTCAGAACCGTGGAAACAGCCGGAGGGGGATAAGCAGATTCGAAAGACACCTCTTCTTCTGAAGTAATTTTGGTGCTTCAGGCTGAGCTAAAAACATGCCCTCAGGTGGAGGTTTGCCACTTTTTATGGACCCAGCCAATTTTCTTCTGGGGAGAATGATGCGGTAAGTTCTTCTTGCAAAAGTTAACTCCAGCACAAGCACTTCAAAGAAAGGAGAGCTTGCCTCTTCAGAAAGGCTCCGCTAGAAGTGATCTGGGTCGTCAGGGGTCTTACAGACAAGTACCTTCTTCCTTGGGACAAACCTTAAGCCCTGCTTTCAGGACCAGTGCCGAAGGTAAAATACTAAAACTGTACAGTGTAGATCTGAATCAAGACAGTCCTTTCACATTTCTTCACAATTTATGGTCTGACCATACTAATAATATGCACTCAAATTGACAGTAATGCATTTAGTGAACACCTAACTATGACTGCCATGCCTATTCAAAGCAAATTTTGCTTAGCATTCAAACTGAAATTCATAATTGTGTTAGCTAAATGTAACGTAGATGTTGCAATCTGACCAAAGACTTATTTTTGTGTTAACCTTGAGAAAGACCCGGCAAGTCAGCGGGAACTCTGCCTAAGACCTACAGGATCTGGGGCTTCCGTGCAGTTCCATGCCCGGGCACACCACCGTCATTCCACTGCCAGCTCCGCAAACTCTGTATGAAACGAATCGACACCGCAAAACCCGAAGCAAGCAAGCCAACAAAGCAGTGCTCCCGGGCAGCCCGGGCACGGGTAGAGGCTGCGCCGCCGCTACAGCTCCCGCCGCCCCCGTCGCCAGCGCAGCCCCGTTACCTTCGCCGCCGTCCGGGGCTCGTACCCGGACTCCCACTCGGACTCACCCCGAGGCTGACACCGGGGCTCCCACCCGGACTCACTCAGGGGCTGACACTGGGGCTCCCATCCAGACTCACACCCCGACTGACACCCGGACTCACACCGGGGCTGACAATGCCCGCAGGCGGCGCCGCCGGGACCGGGGCAGGCGGGGACCCGGCAGGAGGGCCGGGCCGGGCTGGGGCAGCCTCCCTTCGCCTCGGTCCGGCAGTACCCTCGGCCCGAGCCCGGCCCGGAGCGCATCCGGCAACTCTGCGGGCGGCGCCGCCGGCAGCGGCGAAGTTGCCGCCACCCAGCGCCAGTCTCTCGCCCACGGGGTGGACCCGGCCCGCAGCCCCTCTCACCTCCTGCACTGCCTTCTCCTCGCCGGGACCGGGGACGACGCGGGCTGCTCCCCACTCCATCGCCGCTCCCTACCTCTCTCCGTATCGGCTCGGTCCCGCTCGCCGCCGCCGCAGCCCCAGCGCCGGCCGCGGAGCGCCGCCTGCCGCCGGGGGCACGGCCCCTCCCGCCCCCGCCCACCGCCGGCCGGGGCAGCGCTGGCCCCAGCCCGCCCCGCGGAGCACCGTCCTCGCTGGGCAGTGGCGTTGTCATTAATGTATTTACCCAGCACAGCCTGCCTCCCCTCCTCGGGGCAAGGCGGGCCCCGGCGCCGGGCAGCGGGCGCGAGTTGCCCAAGAGCTCACACTGAGCCCGAAAGCGAGCCTGAACGCGAGCCCGAACGCGATGCGCTTTCAAGCGGCGAACGCGCTCTCCGTGGCCGCACCTGTGCTGCCCTTGCAGCCCGTCCCGCGGGGGCTCCCCCGTGCCCAGCCCGCGGGTGGGCTCCGTGCCCCCGGCCAGGCAGTGCTGCCAGCGAGCCCGCGGTGCGTGCGAGGCGCTTCCCAGGGTGGGGAGAGCCGATCCCCCGAGTTTCTGCCCAATTCCGACGCAGCCGCTGCCCCGGGGAGGCGCAGGCTGGAGTGGTGGACGCTGCCTCAGGAGGTGCCGGATTTGCCACGGACCCTGTCCCGAGAGCTGATGGGCTCCGCGTGTGCCGTGTCCTGCCAGGACCCCTCGGTGGGCAGAGTGAGAAGCGTCAGGTTCACACAGGTTTGGGTACAGACATTTCCCTGCCTCACGTCTCCGACCTGTGAGCAAGCGCCTGGGGCAATATTACGCCTTTGGATGCTGGTGTGTGTGCGGGCTCTGCCCGCCTGTACATCGCCTGTACACCGCCTGTACACCGCCGCAGGATGCCGCTCCACCAGCCAAAGAGAAGACATACCACACCTGAAACTTTTAAGGTTTTAGTAACGAGGATGCTCTCCCCCGTCCTTCTCCGCAATCGGTACCAAGTTACAACCGATTTGTAAGGGTTGAATTACATTTCCTGAGGTGCCTCCTTTATCTCCTGCCAGTTTCTGTGTCTGGTGCCCGACTCCTGATTTTTGTCAATCTTTACACATTTTATTTTCTTTTATTTAGTGTGGATTCTGGCATTCATTATTTTTTTAAGTATTTCCTTTCCTTCCCCATGGGGAAAATTCTGGCCAGTTTGGGCATCTTAGGACTTTTGCCTTTTAATACTGAAGGAAACATAATTAGTTTATTCTCTCAGTTAGTGGATTGGCTGCATGAATTTGTCATGTCAAACGATAAAAACTGCCAGTCCCAGGCAGTTCCTTGGTCTCTGTAAAGAGACAATTCTCAGAGAAGGAAGGATGTAGTTGTATTGATACTACCTACAGATAGTATCTGCTATTAGGGAGGTTCTCTCTGTGTGTATATATGCATTTCAGGGATTTTACTGATTATAACTTATATTCACTACAAAATCTATCAAGTTTCACAGGAGCAATTAATTGCTACTGAGCTATTTGGTTTTCAAGTTAGTAGTGAAGAAGTAACCACCATTTTAAATATATTGCCTTCAAATTTGATTTCATATTTTGTTGTTCTTACATTATGGAAAAACAAACAAACAAACTGGACTACCCATTCAACCTTGTTCATTTCCTTCTCAGCTCCATCTTATCTCTGCTTCGTGCATACTCTCCATGAATCACTCCTCTCTACTCTCCCACTAAGGTCTGGAAGTGAGACAGGCATCGCAATATCTGACTTTTTATCAATATTAAAGAACTATTTGAAACTGCTTGCCTTTCTTATACAGCAAGAACTTTTTAATTTAATTTGTTTTCTGTATGATAGCACATGTAGTCTGGAAAGTATTTTCATTGGCATGAGATTTTCATGCATTTAGTTTTCTGTGCCAGTTCTGTTTATTCATTTAGCTTCACCTTCATATAGCTTGTATTTTCTCAAGTATGTTAAAATATACTGAGGTATATATTTCTTTTTCTTTCCCCACCCCCTTCTAATTTCCAGTAAGTAATTTGACAAGACTGTGAACATTAGGAGACCACTTCTGTTCACAAACTGATGTGGTGCTATCATCTTCAGTGGTTACCTTTCAGCTTGCACTGGAGGTTGGTTGTACATCCCCAGAAGTGAATAGTGAGCATGACTGCACAGGTGTAATTCCACTTTTAAATAATTCCAAAGTATTAAACAGTATTCCCCCCGGCCCCAATTTCACCAGTTGCAAATTCTATACTAGATGCAATAATTCTGAGAACGGTGAAGAGTAATATTGAAGATCAATAGCAGAATGCCATTTATGGGGTCCTTGCCACTTATCGTTAAAAATAATACAATTCCAGTTTTCTGAACAGATGAAGAAAAGGTTATACGGAGCAGTTAACTGACTTGGACAGGATCAAAATGGTACAGGTCTTGGCAGAACTGATGTTGAGACCTGGATCTCTGGGTCCAGCCTTCTTCACACAGCGCTGTTGCTTTTGTGCTGCTTTGTGCTCCTGTTCTTTGAAGGCCATCTCATGTGTGCCATTCCCCACCTCACACAGAACCCATAGCTGCAGTAGGGAGGCTACAGGTGCCTTTCCTATCCTTCTGAACACCACAGCAGCAGAAGTGGGCCACAAAAGGTAAACTGGCCGCTTTGTTTCATGACCATGCCTGTAGAAGAGGGAATAGCCACCATTCCTTCTTACTCCTGTTCTTAGGTTTGCCTAGAGTAAATGCAATCGAGTTTGATTTGCAATCAAGCCTTCCTACTGCAATTAAAAATACATTTATATGGTTTTCTGCACGGAGCTGTCTTTTTATGCAAGTGTGGGTGCAGCCTCATCGTTCTTTCAGTTTAAAAATTTAATTTTCTAGTTGGACCTGGTCCCACTCCAAATGAAGTCACCACCTCAAGTCCCAACTATTTAAAAGGAGTACGATTAAATGTGTTTACCCATTTCTTTCCAATCCATCCCACTGGTGTTGCAATTGCTGCTGCTCCACAGATGGTAGTTCAATGGCAGTGACATGGCAGACACAGAAGACATGGCACACCTCAGTTTAACTCATTCAATTAGTTTAAAATTTCTTAAATATGCTTTAACATTTTTAAAAAGAAATAAGCATAAAACCACTTGCTTGCATTGCTCACCAAGAGCTACTTTCATAAAGCAAAAAAAGCAGCTTGAAGTGCAATACTTATAGGGGTTTTTAAAAGCATAATACTTACAGGGGTTTTTAAGTGCAATACATAGAGTGGTTTTTTAAGTGTAGTATTTTTAGAGTTTTTTAAAAAACTGGAATTTGAGAAAACCTGGAATATAATCCCAGAACTGTGAAGAGGGAAAAGGTACCTTTTCCTTTAGACTCACGACAGAATAAGCATTGACTTCTTTTGTAGATTTGTTCAAATTATTTTAGCATCTCAGTTGTTAGTACTGCCATGATGAATTTGGGGTCAGATCTCTGTTGTGATAAGTAGTATTGGGGATAAGAGTTTATGCATGTATTAGTACATGTGTTTTACAGATGGAGAAACTGAACCATCGTGGTTAAATTAGTTCACCGATGACCAAAGGAATGGGACATGGCTGGAGGCAGTAAGAACCTGTATTAAGCTGTAATTTTATGGTTCCACCCTGGTGTCTCAGTCAGCCAAGTTGTTTTAGCCTCAAACCGGTATAAAAAGTTGTCCCCATCTGTCTGAATGGGACTAAGTGAAGAACTGGAAGTCATTGCAGAGGATGTGCTTAGAAAGAGTGGCATCAGGCAGAAGGTGATATTTATGTGTTACTCCTACTTAAAAAGAGAAATCACTAAAAGGTGATGGTGACCATGAACTTTGAGCACCTGGGATGTGCATTATAGAAACTCACTCCTTGGATATGGTGACAGAGACTAAAGGAAGCTCCTGGAAACCTGACTCCCACACTTCAGCTCTCACAGCAGACAGAAATCCCAGAGATGGGTAAGTGAAAGTGTCTGTGAAGACTGTGCTGAAATATTATTGTAATATATTTGATTGATTGTCACGAAGTACTGCTTTTGAAGGGAGAGAGAGTCAGATAGCAAAATTTTGGTACCTGTCATGGAGATAATTATTTTTCTAGCTAAAGGAAGGGAAGGGGATGGGGACAAAACAAGAAAGGGAAATGAGGCATTGCTTGCTTCAGGTAAAAGTTGTTTTCCAAATATGAAAATAATTAAGCTGAACTTTTATTTACATGACTGCAATCAATTCCATTCAGGGCAGATGACGCAAAAAAAAAATTCTCAAAGCTAAGAAATTATATTGCAAATATCAGTGTGGCAGGGAAGGATAATATAATTCTATCAATGACAACAGTCCAGAAAAGACAGTAGTTTTCCCCTAAAGTTATTTGTGAGTACAGTGGTCACTAATTATCTATTACAACAGTGGCCATGTGTATTATATTACATAAATATAATATTTTCTGTGTATTTACATTCTTATGTGTAAGAAGGAGAATTTAGAATTTTCTGCGAACTATATATAGAAATTACATAACCTGTTGCAAGCTGGATGTACTTTTATATTAAGGCCACTTTTTCAAATTATTTCAGAGGAAATTACTCAAGTTGCAAAATCACCAAAAAAAAAAGGAAATAAAAAAACTCACACAAGACATCATAGAGCTACTGTGGTCATGGCTTATGAACACTTCTTTTTGTGTGAAAAAAATTTGCTGTGAGTTACAGCTCTGGTATTTCCTACTTTATTAAACATCAGGTTATATTTTTGCAGCTTTGCTGAGAGTCACTGCAATGAATTTGTGTCTCTATAATCTCCTATATCCATTTGAAGAGCACATTGGTAACAAACAGCATACAAGTCACCTTCCAATTAAAGCTAAACTCAATTTTAAGGTAGTATATGCAAATCTACCCTGAAAGAGAAACCTCACTAAGCTTGTTATGTACAAATGTGTTTATTTTCTTCTCGGTCTGTTTGTTGAGTCATGGGGTTAGTGGAGAGGAGAGAAACTCTGCCAAGCAAGAAAGTCTTAGCTACTTGGCTCTATGATTTGAAAAGAAGACCCAGGTGTACATATTAACTCTTATCAAAACAGGAACTTTATGACAGCAACATGTGTAGTTAGATTTCAGCTACTATTTCCAGAGCAGATGCAAACTTATGCTGTAAACTGTCCTTGTGTGGAGATCTGACCAAGCTGCCAAACTCTGGCAGTGACTGCCGGCCATACCATGTGTTCAGAAATTGCTTGTCTACAGAGGGTTTGGAGGTAAAAGTCAACATATGTCCCCCTCCATGTTGGTGTAACAAATCCCAGAAGCCATGCTCAGGCTGAAAAGACATTTTTCTAGTGTGGGGGTTTGCCCACTCAAAATACCAAGGCAGAAAATATTCTATAAATGGGAAGAAATACAGAGCACAAACTGCAAAGAATTTGGAAATTATGTTTTGTCTCTCAAACCAAACGTAAGCACACAAGGCTTTGAGACAAAACCATACTTACTGAATAAAGACATGGTCAGGGAGCCAAACAAAAGGAAAACAAAACTGACAGTGTTAAGCCTGATCCTGCCCTGCTTTGGGCAAAATTGCTTCTTAAATACAATTCATTGTGTAAATTCAGCATCTCACCTCAAAGTATTGTATTTGCTGCATTACAGGCTTTGTGGTCTGAAGGGTTCTTCTAAGCCACTTGGCTGAAAATCAAAGACAATGAGAGAAGGATAATATCAGAATGAACTCTGGGGGTTATATCTGCTCTGTGGTTCTCAAAAAAATATTAAGGCAAATTCACTAGTTTCAGATTCTTGAAATGGATCTTTAAACCAAGTTAAGCTCTTGTGCTAGCTCTCTTATTCAGAGCTAAGGCTTTCACAGTAAACTATAGTTTATTTTGGAAAAAAAATAAAAAGACATACATCCCCTTTAATTCTGAATGTCAATATACAGAATTTTAAAATAGTTTCACAAAATAACTCTCAAAGTTAATTCAGATTAATATTTAATTGTCCAGCATTCTTGTTGTCTGGAGGCATATGAGCATGGGAATCTTAATGTGCTGTGAAGTAGCATTTAAATTTTTGTTGAAGGAAAATATGCCTTTTTCAGGGAAGAGTGAATTATCACTAGGAGTGGTCTACAGGAAGAGTTGGTGCACAGTAAATTCACAGTCGCACTCTCTAACTTCACAGTAAGTTCCTCTATAGACACGCATCCAGGTACATAGGGTTTATGTATTGTTCATCTTGCTTTGCACATAGTGCAGCACTTTGGGTACTAAATGGATGAGAGCACAAACAGTGAATGATGACTATGTCAACGTTAGGAGCAAACTGGTGCTGAGGGTCCAACTTCTGTGTGTTTCAGGAGGTTTTTCCTTCCGAGTAGGTGCAGTGTGTTCCCAGGCACTGCTGCAGAAAGACCCTGGGTTGTGCAGTGTGAAGCAAGTCACAGTAAGTGGGAAGAATCAAGAAACTATTTTCAAAAGCACAGTCCTAATCTGAATTTTGATATACTGAAACAGAGTATGGATTCACAGGAGGGCTAGTCTGATGCCAGCTTGGGCATGCTGGGAGTCAAAGGGTGACCAGTGTCATGGAGACCTGCTGGAGGATGGCTGAGGGACTCCCTGAGTTAGCAGAGATTGTTATTTTTTATTATATAGAAAAAAGAATGCAGAAAAGCACTCATCATACTGATGCCTATGGCACCATTCAGTCTGTCACAGCACTTGATGCTGAAGTACTCTGTAGCAAAGACCACATCATAAAGACTGCACTGAGAACTGCCCCTGAAGCTTTTCTTGCCTCAGTCTGTTTACCATGAAAAACAATAAATTAAATAGCATTGGAAATGCTGGACTCCTATGTGTAATGAGCATGCAGCCCATGGAATTCACTAAGCAGGGGTCAGTGGGCTTTAGTGAATTTGACTGGTTCTTTTAAAAGACCATATTATTAATAACATTTCCAGATTCTTAGTTCAAGCTGAAGTCACAAAAGAGCTTTGAAAAAATATTCAGGGATCAGGAAGGGACATGCTATTTTTGACTTCAGTGTTGTATTTTTTAGCTCTGTACATTGCTGTGAGCATCATCTTCTGGCCTTGAATCCACTTACCACTTAACAGACAGGAATCAGGTAAATGATTTACTCATGTTGCTATTAATGTCATGTTGAGGTATGTGTGGCACCTTAGTCATTAGAGAACAGATCTACAGTTCCAGCATCTTGCAACACGCATCAGAGAATACTGTAAGGCTTGCCAATGTGCCTTTGCTGTTTACATAGCAATTAGGCTTGAGAGAAAAACAGATGGCCACAAGTGGGTCTCCAGCAGCTATACACAAACCTCAAATATCCACCTAAGGCACAGTCACCTTTTGGGACTCAGGTGGCTTTTGAACAACCAGTGGGCTGTTTGTAAATTATTCATATACATACTAACCTATTCCTACATATGACAATAGCACATGAGGAAGGTGGGAATAGCTGATGGAAAGAGTAGGGCAGCAATATGCACAGTGTCATCTGTGAATTCTGTCATAATTCTGTGAATTATGGATGGTTAAAAATGAGAGAGTTAGAATTTGCAGATAATGGTGCAGATGTTGACATCCAAAGGAAAGTGGTTTGGAGGAGAGGGAGGGAATGTGGTTACCCCATTAATTCCATCATGTCTTTAAAAACAAAATAGGATGCTGTTAAGACTTGTAAAGTAAGGTCTGGTGTATGTTACATGAGTTGTTAAGTTGAATGATTTTAGGTTTTTTTGTTGTTTGGTTGGTTTTTTTTTTAAATGCCAGTGGCTGAGCTATAGCACAAAGCCAAACAACACCACTGCAGTGAAGAACATGAGTAATTTCAGCCATGAGACCTGCAGAATTATTTAAGCAGATTTGTGTGATAGCTGGGGTTTTTTCACTGTGTTTAGTCTTGGTAAGAACAAGACTGATGTCCTATCAACACTGTTTATTATGTTTACTGCTTTATAGCAGTGGAGCTGCTGAAAAGAAGCAAACCAAAAATTGCCAGGAAAATTGAGTGATTGAATTACCATGTAATGAATGTCCAAAGTCGCCAGTGGCATTTTTAGGGAAAAAAAGAAAAGGATTTTCAGAATTTGCAGGACTGAGGTGATCCCTCAGAAGCACTGCTGGGGGCTGTGTCATCGAGAGGTGTCACAAAAAAGCTGTCTGCTTTCAGCTCCTCCTTTGTTGTGATGCCGGAATTTCTCACTTCTACAGTGAGGGTACCATCTCAGAGCAGAAGGATGGACAAGCAAGGAGAGGGAGGGAGGCAGTTTAAGGACCAGCAGCTACCTTGGGTGCCTTCAGCACCTTTTGTGAAGTGCAGCCAGTTTCAGTGGAAAGTAGCTCAGAAGGTAGGTGCTAGGCTGCTTGGAGCTGGCAGGCTGCCCCTCCTCAACCAGTAATTAACCTGAGCTTGAAGATGAGGCCACTTCTTGGTAAAATGATTATTGTCTTGTAATGGTCATGATGGAGATGGAAGTGCTTGGGAGGCCAAAATTGTCTCATCCACATTATGACCTGACAGACAGCATTCACACCAGCCTGATCAAACTGTGCTTCATGCTGGGGCTTTCATGAACTGAATCACTGCAGGCAGAAAATTCCACTCATTTTCCTCTGCCCTCTTTCAGATACTTTGGACATGCAGCTTTTTCAATTTAAATGTAATTCAGCAATCCTTTTATGCTGTTTTTTGAGCATTGTTTTTTTTTTTAAAATGGAGGAATGGCAACTCATTTAAAACCATGAGTATGCCTGAAACATTCAAATGAGTTTCAGCTCAAACAGGTCTGGGTACAGCAAGAAAACATGGCATTTTCTTGGCTGAAGAAAGTCATCCTTTAGCAGGACATGTCTCTTTTCCTTAGCTACATGTCTTCAGTAGAACCAAGGTGACAGATTAAAGGTCACCAACAACCCTTGCACTTTTCCGTTTAATTAATGGCTCTTGAAGTGAATCAGCAGATGTGTAAGTTTCATCTTTATTATAAATAATTTGCTATTAAATCTTATTTCACTATCCTAGCTCTATGGTGCTATTCCTTCCTTACAGCACACATTGCAAAACACCCTTTCAAAGCCCAGCTAGAAATTAAAATTGATTAAACACCCAGTACATTGCCCAAAGCTACTTAAAAATAGAGCATGAATAGTTTCAGAAGTTAGAAATGCTATTCTAAAAAATTTGACTGGTCCTCTCTTAAGAGAGTCCAGATAAGGATGTCCTTGCTTACAGAGAAGCTGACTAAGCAGGCTCCCATGTTGCACACGAAACTGGATGGTTAGATCACTTGGGCCAAAGCCCTAGAGAGAATCAGTGCCTTGCTGGTGAGCTGTAGGTGCCATTGGGTCAGGAGTCCTGTCCCTGGTGATTTTGAGAGACTGTCTCTTTCCAATGCACAACACAAAGACATCTAAAGTGCTTAAACATTTTCTGTGTTGCTAGAGGAGTTACTACAGTGGGGCAAGGACAATGTTGTTCTTTTACATCCATCCTCCAAATATTTGCAATCTCTGTGACCATTCACTGGGTGCATTCTGTTATTTTCTCAAGGCAGTACTACTCTGACACCCTTATCTTATTCTCCAAGGTATTCCTAAACTGTAAGCAAAGAAGTTGTAGATCAGTTAGACCCATCTACTTTTTTATTCCCCAGTTTCCTTCCCCCCCCCCCCCCCCNATTGCATTTTAACTCTTGGTACCCATGAACTTTGAAACTGAAATACTGAAAAAAACCAATGCATTTAAGTATTATTGAAAGAAAAATCTACGCTAATAAAGTACAGGAAAAAAGTTCTTCTGCTCTTCTTTTGCCCCACAAGGTCCTTGAGCTGCAGAGGAGTTGGGGGTGCTCAGGAAGTTACTCTGATGACCTGAGGTTCACACTTGGTTTTTTGAAAGGGCAGAAGTAGCTACAGTTGACCATCAGGTGACAACCTCAACACAGTTACCTTGCAGGGGTAGAGTTTTTCCTTCTATCTGTCTTCCCTAGGCTTATTCCAAGAAGAGCCACAGTTAATGATAATTTCTGCTTAAGATAAATATATTTACTTTCCCCCCTCCATTTATGACATCAGCAAAGATGCTAGTCCTTATTTAATTTTCTATCTTTGTGATAAATGCCATGCTATGCTATAACCCCTTTGAATTCAACAAGTTTTTCCCAGCTACCAATTCTGTGTGTGTTTCTCATTGTGCCATTCTGCCTAGGACACTATTGTGGGGCAAAAGAAGACCTCCCACAGCTGGGGAAGAGAGTTCCAAGTTGTCTGACTGAGAATTTGTGCTATCATCACTCTGCCAGCTGTTAATATTCTCCCTGACCCAAAGCCCAAGAGAGATACCACCTTGGTAGATCAAAAGAACATGACGTACCAGACTCTCATCACTGGACAGACTTAACCTTGAGCTACTACAGCATCCAGCATCTAATTTGTCAGTGGGAAAAATAAACAATTCAGATAGGTTATCAATTTTAAAAAGGCAGTATAATAAAGCTCAGGGTTCCTGTATGCTCTGCACATTTAAAGCAACATTCATCCAAATGCTTTTTTCACCCTATTACTTAATTCCATTTATAATAACAAAATAATTTCCTAGGAGCATGAACATATTCATATACAGGAAGTAAGCTAACTCAGTTAATTGTTGACAAAACCAAACAAATCAAATANATCAGAAAAAAGATACCGGAGTGAAAAACGTATTTGAGGCACCCTCCCTGATACTGCAGTATTCATGATTCAAACCCATGCAGTTTATTACAACATACAAGGAAATTATTTTTATCTGCAAATACTTTGTAGTAGCTTTCTTGTATATGAGTAATGGATCATTAGCTACCAAATAAGAAATATCTGCTCACATACATGGCATGTAGCCACCTTAAAAGGGACAGTGGAAGCATGTGCCTAATGAAGTCACCTTGGGAAATTCATGCACAGTCAAGTAAGTCTGATTAACAAGTTTACAGAATGAGGGGCTGCAAGAAGATACTTCTCCATCACTTCTCAGGCAAGGCTGTACAGATGGCATTTTCTCCAAACTGTTCCACTTCGTGTTACGAAGTGTTTAATATGCAAGTTCAACCTATTCTATTCCAGGCTGAACATACTCCAGAACCTGAATAAAACTAGTCTCAGGGAAAGTGTTAGAACAACATTTGCAGCTTAACTTTTCAGCACAAACCTTGAAAGTTATCTTCAGACCTGCTCCTTGCAGGAAGAGTTTAATTGAAAACTGAGGTAAGGATTAAAGCTTATGGATTTTATCTTGGGGTTTAGACACCTAAACATGTAAGGGTCTTACTTTCTTTATCATAAATGATTTGCTTGTGGTGACACAGGATGCTTGTAATCTAATAGGCATTGTCTCACACTCCAGCACAGGCTAAACTATATTCAATCTATTGGATCACCCATAGTAAGACAGCAGCAAGTCACCAAAACATTGACTCAATTGCTTGAATACAAAAGGAATCAGTGGTCTCTCTCCAGAGGCTGAAAGCAGGTACAAAAATAATAAAAATCAACAAAACAAATGCCATTAAGTGGCCACTTGGTTTAGTCCCTCAGCACAATGTATCAGGAAGCTGAAGAGAGGTAGGGGCAACTGTGGCTGACAGAGTGTAAAAGAACACCTTCATCCCAAGGAAAAATAGTGTTGACACATTCATAGGTGCAGAAGGAAAGAAAGGAGTTCACTAAGTTCTAAGCCTTCAGTCAAATAAGAGAGAATGGGTTATTTCATCTCTGAAAATTGGAAACTTGGCCTTAAATAGCATTCTTCTTTAGAAGACAGAATCAAGGTATTAATTGAACAGGAAAATACAGTTACAAACAGAAAAATGTATTGTCTGAAAGAGTTAATCAAAAGAACAAAATATCCAAAGGGCTGGATATTACAGAAAATCTTGAACTGCCAGTGAAAAACCAGAATAAAGTTTTATTGCAAAAATGGAAAGCATCATCTTGCACATGGAACTTAAACCACTTCGAGTTTCATCACGCATCACACATCACTCACATTACTGATCTACAGTTGGAGAGGACACCAGGTGAGACAGGTAAAGTCTGAAGGAGAGCTATCACAGTCATGAAAATAAAAAGATAAAATACATCTTCAGTTAAATTAGCTCAGCTCTAAGAAAGTATGCATGAAGTCAAATGAGCTCTGGCAGTGTTTTTCTGAGTAAATTAAGAAAAAGAAAAAGTAAGTAGGAGAAGAATGTATCTTTTTGCAAATATATTTTAGTATGTTATGCTTTTAACTACCAGGTTTTAAATCATGTCCAAAGAGGTCTGGGAATGCACATTAGCACCTCTCCACAAACTCTCTGTTTCAACGTGGTTGAATTGGGGAGAGGGGAATGAAAGATTTCCAGACTCAGGGTAGACAAACCTGAAGGCTGTTGGCGTAAGCACAAAGCCACAGTAGTGCTTCAGGAAAACGGAAGGAAAATGCCTTTAAAGCAGAATTCACCCAACTTACATTAAATGGCTAACAGGAGACAAGGCCTTTGAGAGCAGCATCTCACAAGTAGGTCACTGCTCAGTCGCAAAGCTCTTTTGTGAACGCTGAAGGTGTTCCACACAGGAGTCAGAAACTTGCTGAAAGCCAATTTGCCAATTTCAGAAATCCTTCTGGATCCCCTGGCTCTTTTTCCAGCACTGCAATTATCAGACTGCCAAGGCAACTGATACAGCAAATTGACTGTTAACCTCCAAAGCTGCTCACTGCTGGTCTTACAGAGCAGCTCTGGGAGGCAGCTGACAGCATGCCTGCAGCAGCTCACAACACCCTTTGGGGCAATGAGGAACCTACCAGCCATTTCTCTGTGCAGAGGGACACGGTGTGATGCAAAGTTACCAACTGCATTTAGAATGTCCCATTTTCTGTGATCATCACTCTCCTTTCCCTGCCTTCAGGTCAGCAGAGCACTTTCATGTGTCCTGTACATTAAAGCAGAAGCTGAGGTCCTATGTGTATTTCTGACTTGGTGGTTGTAGACCCTTGGCAGCCAGCTCTGTCAGACAATGCCATCCAAGTATTAGCCAGTAGTTGCACCCTGCACCCAGAAGATGATTTCACATTTGAAAGAGAAAAGACAAGGCTGATGTGTGCTACCAGAGAGCTACCACAGTGGAGGTAAGCAAAGTAATGGCTGCTGATGTGCAAGATGAGCCTGCCAGCTCCTGGAGTTTTAGTGAAAGTATTTCCAGTTATTTTCTTTCTTCTAGCTAAAACATTTTTTTTTATTTTCAAAAAGGAGAGCACATCAGCAATAAAAAAACTTGTGCCAAAGAGAGCATTTGCATTCTAAAGACAGCCTGTAGATAGGTAAGATGACGCCTGAGAGGAAGACGGATACTGATTTCCAATCAAATCAGTCATTAAGCTGTGTGGAGCTGGGAGTGAAGCTCAGTACAGGCCTAGGTAGGTCTGTGTGCAGTGTGGCTGATTTTCCAGCTACTTCACCTTATAGCATCGTTGTGTTACCTGAGCAATGTTTTAGCAGTCTAGTGGTGGGATGGGCGGAGCAGACTTGCTCATTGAGCCACAAGCAGGGCCAGCACAGATGGGGCCTTGGTGTATGGGACTTGGTACATCTGTTCTGTGACCAGTCTCGTGCTTCAAAGAGGCTCCTACTGTGAGAAAAATCTCGTTTTCAAGAATTTTTAGAGAGACGAGTTGAAGGAGCAAAGCAAAAATAAGGTTTTAATGGCCAATACTGTGTACACACGGTGCCTCCCCACAGCCAAATCGCCGAGGAGCACACGGAGGAAGGAGGGGGTCACCCCAATTTATTTCCTTCACGCCACGCCCCTTTCCCCCCTCCAGGAGTCCAGGCCTCCGTAGTCCATGTTTGGCACTTTGAACGNACAAGAGCAGGGAGTGGAGACAGGACTGGGGTGAGGGTCTGATGAGCTGCAGTGGGCTTGAAGAAAGTCAAGTGGGATCTGGGAGTCAGAGCAGCTCTAGCACTGGAGTAAAAACATGTTGAACAAAGCATCGACATATCAAGATGAGACTACACTTGCAGCCTGAAGCTCAGGCAGCCCTTAAACAAGAGTTGATCCAACCAGAGCAGACGCATAGCAAGGCTGTGATCAGCTTTAGGCATCCTGAAGGGTGTGTCGTCCTCCTTAGGGGCCTCACCGTAGCCCTTGTGATGGACTCAAAGCTCCAAGGCTGCAAAGACGTGGAGCACAGACCAAACTATTTGAAATCCCACATGTGTTGCATGCTAATGTGCTTTGGCTGAGGTGACATACAGGGGTGGGTTTCAATCTAGTGAGAACAACTGTTCTCTGATGGTCTGTCTTTAGTGCAATTAAAATTTATGTTTTATGGTAAGGGAAATAGAAGAAAGTGTCAATAAACCTCAGAAACTGTTCTCAGGAAAATTTGCTGTAGTTATAGGTGCTCATGATTTTATAGTACAGTTACAATGTGGAAACAATTTTAAGGGTTCTGTGTACCTTACATAATTTAAAATCAAATTTCAAGGCTAAGATAAAGCTTTCTTTTACATTCTTTGCATTAGTGCTCTATAACAATTACATTTAATTGTAGATTTAATTATGAACTAGTCTTCTGGTTTTGTTGTTTAGCCTCACCTTCCTTTCTAAGGTCTGTTTTAAACAATTTGAGATTACTGGATGTGGAGCTTAATGAAAAACAAAATTCAGTAAACTGTTTTTGGTCTCTGTATGATGAACAGAGATTAAGAAAGTGCTGTCTGTATATACTGGCATATGACATCATTGTATCTAAAAGAAGCTGTTACTCATCAGCTGAACGTGTGGGATTAACTGGCTTTGCTTATTACCAGGGGGAAACAAGCAAAAAGTTCAAGTTCCTCTAGCAAAATTATGCACTATCATTTATTAATATCTCTTCAGCCGGAAATACTCACTGAATTGAGTGAGGACGGTTGCTTTTATTTTTTGTCGGGCCAATCCACTTAGTCTGTGTAATCACAAGCTAAAACAAATGTATGTACGCTGGCAGCCACTTGCTGCCTGTGGACCACTTCAGTTGTGTACCAACAGTCATGTGCTACCATAATGTTATTTCAGTGTGATTTTTTATTTTACATTACTTCAAGGCATTTCTGACACTGTGTTTTTTGCTGTGTGTCTGATTTTCCAGAAACAAATATTTGAAAATATTTGGTGCTCTTCTAAAGGCCTACAAAGCTGCCCTCAGCACAACTATCAGTACAGGCGGGGAATACTCAGTTGAGACATCTAGGTACTTTAAACCATCCTTTTTACAGTGTTTGTGTGAGCAATTCTGCAATGCCACTTACAAACCAAAAAGGATCTGAAATAAAGGATGAATGGAGAATGGCTGAAATGCTGAATACCTGCACAGAAAAATCTTCCATCACAAAGAAAAACAGACAAAGTAACGGTATATTTGTGATGCTTCCACAAAATGCAGGTGTGATATCTAAATAAGTAATTTATAGTAATGTGAGATGTGTGGACTGTTTAGTCTGTTTCTAAGTAAACACGGAAAAACCCTAAAACCACATTATCAAAAGGAATATTAATAAGGAATTTTTTTAGAGATGCCTTTTGCAGGAGTCCTTCAGTATCAGGATGGGGGAGTGTCCTAGCGATCTGGAAGTGTCCTGCTTCTCCCACTAAAGAGAAATAATCAAGGAAACCCAACTGGCCTCTAGCAGTATTGGCTAAGAAACCACATCACAGATATCACATTAGAAATTTGTTATAGCCCATGTCTTTCTAGAAGGTTAAAGTTCAGAAAAAGCTATACATGATTTTCAGATTTCCTGCTTTAGGTTATGGTATGAACACCATGAGAGAAACAGCCATTGTCTGTGAAGCATGCAGGTCTTAAAAGCCTTGAGGTCGTTTCTGATGGCATGAAGTCTGTGATGTTGTGAGCAGGGAGTGCCACAAAAACAGAAGAGATACTAGAGCAATGTAAGAGTAACTGCTTATCCACCTGTTTGTCAGTTATACATAGATTAATGGGGAAAGAGGAATAACTTGTTCCTCTTGAAGCAGAAAAATTACCTTTTTCTGCAGTTCTGAGACAGTATGCTCACAGTGCATTGCAAAATTATTTTTATTCTTGTACATAAGATTTAAAGCACAGAAAAATATAGAGGGATCCAATAATTTCTGAAGAAGTTATTGGAAGAACTGAATTTTGTTCCAAAAATGAAGACCCTGTTTTATGCTGTAAAAATAGAATTTACCTTTCACAGGGTGATTTCCTTAGCAGTCAGCATTAGGACAGGTTTTGGCTACTTTCACTGGTGTCCTGGTTCTGGCTAGGACAGGGTGAATTTTTGCAGTAGCCAGGCTTCTCCCAAAGCCTTCCGAGGAAGGGGAAAAAAACTGGAAAGAAACGAAATGCAACAGAAACTAAAGCTATTCTAATTCAGAAGGAGAAAGAACAATCCAAGACATAAATAATCAGATAAACCTGCAGAGGCCTGACATGGAAAGAATGTTAGGGGGCTGTATTTGCAATGCAGGATAGCAAGATAAAATAGCCAGAGAAACATATAATTAGGCTGGAATATATAGATAAAATCTTTTCACAGTCACACCTGGAATGGCCTGTTCACTTCTTTATAAGACATAGAAGATCTGATAAAAGGGAGAGAGTTCAGATCAGCACAGCAAATGGATTCATCAAGGTCTAAAGTTCAGTTTATGAAGAAGAATGAAAATACTCAAAACATTTTAGATGATTAGTTAGGTTAAGAGACAAGTACAGCCTAGGAACAAAGAAGCACTCTTGAAATATATAAAACCTATAAATAATGTTGATAAAGGGACTTAGCTAGCTAATTCAAAGCAAGAATAAATAAAGAGGTAAATCTAGGAAAAGAGGAGGTCAGACTATGTGCCAACAACCCCTTTCATAACAGCACAGTTAACTTGCACAGTGATCTTGCAGGACACATAATAAGAGGAATTCCACTTGGCCCATTCAAAACCTGAGAACAAATGTGCAAGAGAAGACAGCCAGGAGCAGGCAGATTCAGCTGCCCAGCTGGAAGTGATTGATGTCTCCCTGCCCTTCCTCAACCCCTCAGTTCTCACCAGGAGCATGTCACAGGTCAGTTGTATACATAGACCCTCATTGGTTTATGGACTACGGCTGCCCTATGCCCCTGCCCTGCGGGTGCCTGGGTAACTGCTTCTTACTTCCTGTAGGACTCTTTTAGGCATGAATTAGTTTCCATCCCACTAGAAGTCAGTCTTTGTCTTGGTTCAAGTCTTTGCTGGACATACAATGAGTCTGTGTGGGAAGAATGGTGCTACTTGTTTTGCAAATCCAGTTGTGCTAAAGCCAGGTTGGATTTAGCATCTTGCAGATGCTCACAGGATTTCTTTAGCCTGGCAATTACAAGAGCACCAGTAGGAAAGGATGTCAGTTGGGAGTGAGAAGCCCTAACAGTGTAGCTGCAAAGCTGATCCTCTCTTTGGGAAGAAGTGCAGTTTGTGTCCTGTTTCACAAAGCAGAGGAGAGCAGCAGGTAAGATTTGAATGGCAAATTTTGGGAACAAGGAGTAATGCTTGGCAACCTGGCAGTGTAGAAACCGGAAAAATGCTTGCTAAATTTCTTGGTATTAATGTCCTGCTGAGACATTAAGCCATATGGCATCAAAAATAAGTTGCTAGGAGATAATGTCTGCTTTGTCCACCTCTTTAATCCAAGTGGGTATTTCCCTCAAACTCAGTTTTCTTTCCAGGTTGATGTTTCCACACCAGCCCTGTGATAAAGGAGCATTTACTTATTAGCACAGACAACCCTGTTTCATGTACAGTGTATCCAAACACAGTTCCTGTTTCCCTAAACCAACTTTTCTGTAGCTGTCAGTAAAGATATTACGCTATTCATTAAACATTTTATTAGTGTGCTGCTGTTTAACATGTCATCTGCCCAACTGGGTGGTGGATTCCCCATTCCTGGAGGTTTTTAAATTGAGATTGGACGTGGCACTGAGTGCCATGATCCAGTAAATGGACTGGAGTTGGACCAAGGGTTGGACTTGATGATCTCTGAGGTCTTTTCCAACCCAATCTATTCTATGATTCTATGATTGTCTAATAGCACTCACTGTGTTAATTTTCAGTGTAATGCTGAATGTGTACAGTGGGAAATAACACACATCGTACAAGCAGGAGGGCAATTGATCAGAGAGTTTAATCTTCTCGTTTATTCCCCTGCTCCCATTAAGAAGTCAATATCATTGAGTATATATCACTGAATATGCCAAGGTATCATCTTGTGAGAAAGCCTGTCTTTGGTGAGGTTTAAAGAAGAGATGAAAAGTAAAGAGCACAAGAAAAGTAAAAAATACTTGCATGAAACTATTTCAGACCAAAATTAGTCACACCACGTTTGCAGGTAGATACTGGTTTCCAACAGAACATTCATAAGGTAGCACTGAGTGCCTCTCAGCTTCGTTTGCTGGATGAAGTAAAATGCAATGACCTTTCAATGTTTTCTCTAGATAAGCCTGAATCAGAATCCCAAACACCTTCAGACACTGGGGACATTTGCATCTGATAGATAGATTAGCTAGGTAGTTAGGGATAAGTTTAGATATTTGTGGAGGAGGAAAAAATTCTTCCAATGTGTTAGAGCCTCCTGCATAATCGTAATATTTGCATGGAAAAAGTGTGCAAGTGAGAAGGAGAGCATAACTAACTGAGACAGAAGAGAAGGAAGAGGCATATATGGGAAAAGGACAAAGTTTTCTAGGCATTGGGAAGAGGAGATTTGGTGGGGCACTGTGTGTGCCCAACAGTACCACTTCCACAGTCCTGTTTTCTCTCTTGGCTTTGTGCTACAAGGGAGAACCTGGAAAGCTGGAAGCAAAACCCTAAAGGCAAGTGATTAAAGGTGCACCTGCTACCAAAGCCTGGGAACTAAAACCCACAAGATGTTGAAGTGTTTGTGACATTCTTGGCATTTGAGGAATACAAGTAGAAAGGTTAGCAAAAACTGGCAAAGCTGACCTCTAAAAACTAGTGTTCAGATACTGGCAGGAAAAGCTTCCTAGCCATCAGTTTGCTGGAGGTTACTCCAGAAAAACATTACTCTAAGAAAATGGCTAATGCCGTTATAGTGCAGATTCTTTCCACTAACTAAAGTAAATCATCAAGAACTTTATTACAAAAGGATACAAGCAGGAGAAGAAGTGGGTAAAATCTATTGTGAGCTTATGTGTTCATTTGTTTCTATGAACATGTTCACAATGTTCCTGGCCTTAATATACTAAAGGATATGAACTTCACCTGCAAGCACACATGTGGAGTTTTGTATGGAAAAACACCAGGACAGATGTTTTTTTGTCTTGTGGCATTTGTAGGCAGCAGTACGGGGAGGGTGCATGCACTCCAAGGCTGATGCCTGCAGCAGGAGATGCTGATAGCTGAGGAGCAGCTGATTTTCCAAGGGAATACCCTACATCATTGGGCAATGAAGGGTCACTTGTCCCCATACCTGCTGTCTCTGCTTTGATTGGAAATAGGACGCCAGGCTGCTGCAGGCACAGCATTTGGTGGCTTTCAGAGGACTGGATTCTAGAGCTTTGTGTTGGGCAGCATTACTCCTTTTTGCCAAAACAATAGGAAGGACAAAGGCTGGTAGCCCCCAGTTCCAACTTTCTGTTGTTCTTGGCACTGAAGTGGGAAGCAGCAACACATTTGTACACCTTTTCCTTTTCTACTTTGAGAGGGAATCATGGGATGTGATCACAACAACCTGCTGCCACACATGAATATGAGAGCCAAGTACTCTCCAAGGACATGGCAAGGACATTCCATCTTTGCTGTGGGATGGTAACCTTGGACTCGGAGGGAATAAAAAAGTTCAATCCACTGTCTCTAAGTTGTGACAAGTAATACTTACAAGTATTACTGGATGAGTCATGCTAGGGTCCTATCCTAGTCCTGGGTAGGTCAGTCTTTGAGGTAACCACTGCCCAAATGTCCCTGACAAGCCCCTTCCCATAGGAGGAAGGGCACATGCCAAGCTCTGCAGTCAGCCGAGAGGAGCTGAAAGGGCATAGGGAGCTCAGGGGATGCACCTAGGAGGACGGGCTGCAGCCATGATGCTCAGGTGAGATTTTCATAATTATTTTGCTTTATAAGTCAAACCCCAAAACTTTTCATTTTCTAAAAACTGATGAGGATGCATGACAAAAATCAAGAGAGGATGTTGTACATGGAAAAAGAAAGCTATGGGAATGAACCATGAAGCTGATTTTGGGGATCTCTGGTGAGTCCATGCTGTTTCAGGGATCTGACAAAGCACCAGTGGGCTCCCCTGCATTATCTTTAGTGCACTCCCCACTCTGTGCCTGCATCCATGTGACAGAGAGAATGAAAATCCAGTTAGAAACTATGGCAGAATGCAACACAGCTAAATGTTTGGAAATGCCACTGTGATGTAAGAGCCAAGGCTGCCGCAGAGCACTCCCAAAGCAGGCTCCATGTGGGGGCAGCCAAGCAGGCAGGTTCCTGTGAAACATCACCCATATCCCATGTCACAGCAATGACAGAGAACAAAACCCTTCCTGCAGTATGAAGCAACGCCTGGTAGAGAAGTGAGTCAGTTCATGATTCTCCTGGCATTTGAAGCCATGTGAAGGGTGGCAGAAGGAAGGAGCATGAAGCCCAGCAAGAACCCCTCCCCAGAGGTGGGGTGCATGGATCATGAGTGAAGGTACTGACTTAGCAAGGCAGGGGCTCCCACTCACAAAGGGTTTGCCTGCAGAAGACTGGAGCCCATGACTGGGCTTACAGGCATTGCTGTGTTTTAATTTTTAGTGAAAAAGTGGCTAAAGGAAAACAGAATAAAATTCAGATCAATTATGCTGTTCAAAGTCAGTCTCTAAATTAATCCAATTATGCTGCAGCAATCTTTGCTTAATGCCCAGAAGCTAGGAAGTGATGGTTAGAGCAGTCATTGGGGAAATCAGTTGATAATGACAAGAACCAACAATGGAAGATGCTATTCTTAAAGTAAAGTGGTGGGGAGTAGGGAGGGGAGAGAAAACACTCCATTATTCATCCTTCACTTGAAGTATATTGCTTAGCTATTACAGGATAATACACCAGAGTTAACCAAGCACAGTGCTGCCTCCAGGTCTCAGCAAGGAAGAAGTTGAAGCTTGCTTATCATTCTTTACTAAGGAAGCCTCCCAGCACTGTTATTATGGACGTACAGTTCTTAATAACCATTGCACAGCCGTGTTCTGGAACAGCTTGCCCACACAACGTCTCTGCCTCTGTCAGGCAGTCTGTTAAAAGCCTATTTTTATATTTTCAAAATTTATGCTTCAAATCAACTTGGTGCAGCAACTCAGCTTCAGGGTCTTGATGTTTTTCATAGAATCATAGAATAGTTTGACCTGAAAGGTCATCTAATCCAATACCCTCCCTGCATTAAGCAGGGACATCTTCAACTAGACCAGATTGCTCAGACCCCCATCCAACATCCAGTGTTCCCATGGATGGCCTATCTACAGTTTCTCTGGGCTGTTTCACCAGAGTTTTCTGAGAGTGTATCACCACTCTCACCATAAAAATTTTTTCCTTAAAGACTGTCTAAATTTACCCTTTTTTAGTTTACAACTATTACCTGTTGTCTTATCAAAGCAGACCCTGCTGAAGTCTGTCCTCATCTTCGTTATAAGCCCTCTTTAAGTATTGAAAGACTGCAATGAGGTTTCCCCAGAGCCTTCTCTTCTCCAGGCTGCTTTCCCTTCGTCCATCAGCCTGTGTTGGTACCAGGGTTTATTGGTACCCAGGTGCAGCACCTTGCACAATTTTCAACACAGCTGGCCACATTAGGCTTCAAGTTTGGGGCATGAAAAGACAGAGGAGGAGCAAATAATGCACCACTACTTTAATCAGTTGGTCTGTATGCACACAGATAGTCAGCTGAATTTGGGGCTCTTGAAAGCACCAATGAGGAACTGCATATTGGTAATTTCAAGATGGGACATTAAAAATGCTTTAAAGCATTTGGCCCAAAATACTTAAGTAATGGGTAGGGATTAACAAGTAGAAATTTAGCTAATTGGCCCAGACAAATTTCACTCAGAGTCTGCATCTCAGCTAGTCTTTATGGGGGAAAACCCTGTCCAAAACAAAGGATACTCATGAGTTTTGTGAGGGCCTCATATTCACAGCACTGCATTGAAGTCATTGGTATTGGCATCATTTGCATACATCTCACCCCAGATATCTCTGAATCTGGGTCTAGCTTTCTTGTTTTGAAGGATACTTCATAGCAAGACTTTATTTTTGAGCTCCAGCTCCTCTCTTCAAGCTACATAATTCAGATCCTCTCTGCTGGAAAACAGATGCACCCTCCAGTGCCCAATCTCACATATCAGAACACAGAGAATATATTTATAAGATACTTGGCTCTGAAAATGCTTGGATGTAATTTCTGAGGTAGTATCCTTACTTGTTAACACTGGAAGAACCTGTTCTCGTTATTGCAGACCCACATGCTCCACAGAAAATGTTTCTTTGAGCTGTGTCAAAATTTCAGAAAAGATTTGAAACAGGCTCTTTTCAACCCAGTGGAAAAATCTTATATTTTTTACCCCATTACACCTCATTGCTTCCAGACTACTGTTGTTATTCATAGTCACTCACATTCAAAATTGCATGTAAACCCTCACAAGGCTGTGAGCTTAGCTTAAAAATTACCAGGTATATTGTTGTTGCTGAGCTTTTTCACAGTGCAGCCAAGACATGATTTCAAACTTCGCTTCACAACTTGAAGGAGTAGAGAAGAAAATTCACATATTCTTAAAGTGCCAACTGAAATTCTTGTATTTTGCAGACTCCAGGAACCACTGTTTTAAATGGAAAGGGGGCTGGTAACAGGCATCTTGCAGAAAAAGTTTGTCACAGGAGTCGTGAAGCTATATTTACAGATACAAATCTATTAAATGATGATGATTAGCTAAGTATCTTCCAAGAAAGCCAAGCAAACATCATAGTGTGAGAGCTACAAGCACTGAGTATTAAGTGCCACATCAGGAAACTCCAGGTAATGAAAGTATTTTCTCTGTGCTCCCTAGGTTTCCAAACAGTCCCACAACACCTCAAAAGAGGATCCTGAATTAGTTTTAAATTCTTTCTTCTGCCTGGAAAGTGGCCCATAACATCTTCCAGAGATGTCAGAGAGCACCTTCTCAGCCAGAGTCAGCTCTTTGAAGGGCTTCAGGGTTCCTGTCAAGGGAGCCACGGCAGTTTCCACCAGGCAGGAGCTGCCTCTCTGGGAGCCCCATAGTGTCCTGCTGTCCTTTGCAGCACAAAAACAGCAAGCAAGAGGGGATCTAAAAAAAGCAACATATTTTATGCCCCTAATACCAAGGGCTGGATTCCAGATGAAGATGCAGAGTGACGACGTTCATGCCAACAGCGAGGATCTGCTTCACCCAAACCCAGGCAGAGACTGGTGTACAGGGCCTGTTTCACAGAATTGTAGAATAGCTTAGGTTGGAAAAGACCTCTAAGCACATCGAGTTCAACTGTTAACCCAGCACTGCCAAGTCTACCACTAAACCATGTCCCAGGTGCCACATCCACACATCTTTTGAATACTTTCAGGGACAGTGATTCTACCACTTCCCTGGGCAGCCTGACCATCCTTTCAGTGAAGAAATTTTTCCTAAGATCAAACTAAAACTCCCCTGATGCAACTTGAGGTCCTTTCCTCTTGTCCTATCCCTTGTTACTTGGGAGAAAAAAACCGAACCCCACCTGGCTACAACCTTCTTTCAGGTAGTTGCAGAGAGCAATCAGATCTCTCCTTGAGCCTCCTTTTCTCCAGGCTAAACATCCTCAGCTCTGTCAGCCACTCCTCACTGGACTTGTGTTCCAGACCCTTCACCAGCTGCATTGCCCTTTTCTGGGCACTTTTCAGCATCTCAATGGCTGTCATGTAGAAAGGGGCTGAAAAGGTCCTGCTCAGGTTTGCTCCAGGGCGGTTGTAGCCCCAGGTGACTGAGGTGCAATGCAGTTGAAATCTGTCCCACTCCAGCACAGGTAGCATTTTTGCTGTTTGCCTTTTGAAAGCAGCAGCTGTTTCTGCATTGCCACTTGTGTCATGGTGTGTGCTGCATCCTAGCAAAGCACTGTGGCCAGGGCTGCTCTTTGAACATTGTGCATTTTCAGATGGCAGCTGCTGCGTCCCAGCTGGAGAGCGCTTGGGTTGTCTTCACACCAACCCACTGGCTGTGGCGGGAGGTTACGTGGTGTGTCTGCGTGGAGAGTTAGTAGTTTTGCTGTGAGAGGGGCATGGCACAGAGGCACATGAAATCTATTAACTCTGGGGAAGCAGAGAGCAGCTGAAGGCTGCAGGCAGTACCGTAATGAGGTAAATGATATAAGCTGAGGATAAAACAGGAATTACTCATGGACTTATTCCTCAGCACTTCCACTGTGGCTGTTAGTGCCTTAGCCTCACAGATGTCAAATGCAGGCAATTAAAAGTTATGTAAGGCCACAGCTGAAATTAACCCCTGCTGTGCAGCACTCTGCATCTGCTGGCAGGCAAATGAGCAGAGCCACCCTGATGTAATGAAGCAAACAAGATGCTTCTGCTCAGTGGCCTGTGCATGGGCTGTGGTTGAGGTTACAAGGACAGCAGTAGGTGTTGGTTTGATACAGCCCTGGACGCATACTGTAGAGGACAATGAACTTGTTTTGCCACCCTCCTTCCCCTTGCAGACTGAGGACCCTCTCATGTAATGAAACAGTGTCCAGCCTTTGTTCAGCGCTCTGGATTTCTCCTCCTCCTTTCCTTAAGAGAATCTCAGGGTTGTAACATGGAGGCACTGCATAGTGGTGTCTTTTAACTGTTGGTGAGTACAGTGTGGAGGGTGTTCCATATTTGCCCAGAAAACCAGTTTTTGCAGAGAGGCTGTTTCAAACTGCAATTGTACAACCTTACAGAATAACACCAGCATCACAAAATTGCAGTGCTAAATCCAATGCACATCTCTGGGCCATCTGGAATAGTTAGAGACTGTACCATGAGCAGTGAAAATGCCTCTTAAATACCTTTCCTTGCTGGATGGGTATGTTCAGATGAAATGCGAGCCAGGCATAGCTTCTGTAATGAGAGATGCACAACTTTTAGACTGTTGAGTTTCTTTCTTTACCATCCCACAGCCCACCTGAGGCCTGCTTCTACCTCCTTAGCTGCCTTATGAATTTTAAAAAAGAAGAGAGGTTTAAAGTGCAATGCAAAACCAAAGCGCTGAAAGGTGTATTGGATTACTGGCAGGAGGAGACAGCTGTGGGGGAAGATGCATTTTTTGCAAGTGAGCTGAAATGCCTTTTCCACCAGTGAGGGAAAGGTGAAGTCAGTGAAGGAGATGAATGCTGGAAGATTCATCTCTCGCTCTGAGGTAGGATCAGAGGTGACACTGCTTCCTCAAGCAGTCCCCGCCCAGAGGGAGAGCCAAGGAGGATGCAGGCTGATGGCTGTGGACTCAGCACATGGCTGCTGTGTATGAGAGTCTTGTGGTGGGCCTTGGTCTAAGGGGCTGGCTGAGAGCTTGGATCCAAGGACAGAAAGTAGAGAAGAAGATAAATCAAATGGAGTATTCTTCATTTGGTATTCAGTGCCAAGGAAAATAAAGCTTTTCGGTGGGTTGCAGCTATAAGATTAGGAGAGACAAAGTTGAATTATTAAAACATTTATTCACCCAAGTACATGTTGAGTTCTGAGGACCAAATGCATCCACTTAATTAAAACAGAGAACTTCCAAAGCACCATTTGTATTGGCACTAAGTGACATATTTAATACTTATGTCCTGAAAGGGTCATACATATCCATAGTGATAGATCCAAAAAAATAAAAAGCTTTTCTGACTTGCTGTACTCCCTGCCAAAAAAGCACCAGTGCGTGCTCTGAAGACAGCATGATGAGGAGGAGACTGCTGCCTACAGGCTTTGCTGCTTGCAGTTGATCAGTAGCAATGGCAGGTTGTGCTTCAGCAAGAACAGCTTGCCTGTTATGAAAGAGCAACAATGTCCAAAGGCTGATAGACAAGGCAGGCAAACAATCTTTGGGACTCAGAGATGTTGGTCTCCCTTAGAGAAGGGAAAAGGAGGAGCACAAAGCCCTTCTGGTAGTCCTTGGCCAGGGCTCTTTCCTCATGATTAACATCAGCAGAGACCCATCACTATGATTCACTTTTTTAAGGTTTCCCCTGGCAGATGTAGAAGGGACAGAGGAGAAAGATCTGCACTGCTCATGTCCCACAGTAAACTTGGAGAAGGACGGGTGTTTTGTCATTGTCTATTAAACCTACATGGTTTTACAATATAGTTACTGTCTGCCAGCTCTGGTGAGAGTTTGGCTCAGGAAGAGAAAATCTGGCTCATGAAGACAGCAGTGGTGACTCAGGAGGAAGGTCTGGCTCTATTCTGCCTTCCAGTCTCCTGGCAAGGCACACTGACTTGCAAAGGACAGCTCAGTGGAAGAGGACAGCTCATAGCACCCTGTGGACAGAGCTGTCCGTCCCACAGATAGGGCAACAAAATGCACTTTTAACTCTGGTGTTGCAGACTAGCATCTGCTTTGACCTAACCAATGGCTAAATCAGTTCAGCTTCGTCTTGGGATGGTGATCTTTGCAAGTGCCATACATGCATATATTTACCAGATGTGGTTCCTTGTCTTGTCAGGAAACATGGCTGGAGGGTGAAAAGAAAAGAGACAAGGACCCACTCTGGGTCCCGAGGGAACTGACATATGTCCACTGGTGCTGAAGGCTTCTGCTTTTCCTTTACATTAGCCCTTGCCCTAGTTTAAGCCCTGAAAACAACATCCCAACCCTCCCACAGACTAAGTATTTCCCAGCAGAGGATGTTTTTTCCAGATTCTATTCTCTTTTAGTGCCCTCCTTCCAGCTCCCCTATAACCATAGCTCTGGGCTTTCACTTCTGTCCCATAGGGAAGCAGCCCTGCTCTTGGTACTTCTGGACACTCCTCTCTACCCAGAGTCTCATTTTTTTCTAAGGGCAGTTGATAAAACACAGTGGTTGATATCTGTCATTTGGAAAGGATTTCAAATGCAACGCTACCTATTACAGACAAAACGTCCCTGCATCTCCAAGCAACATTTGCCAACGAGAATGAAGAAATAAAAGGTGCTTGTTTCAGCCACACCGTTGCTTGGATTGTTGTGCTGACCCTACCTGCCCAACAGTACTCAAGAAAGCTGTGTAAGGTCTAATAGACTGGAGCTACCTATTACACAAAGACTGGTTGAATGTAAAGCTTAGTAAATGTTCTGTCTTTTCCTGAATGCTGATTTATGTTGCAGGCTGGAAAGAGAGCTGGTTTAAGCAGGAATGATCTAGTAAGTTCTTACTCTTTTCTTTTTCAACAGATGCTCATAATCAAGAGGACTTTTATGCCAAAAGCTAACCTTAGTGTTCAAAGACTACTTCTCTTCACCAATGTCAGCAATACCACAGAGGACTAAACTGGTTTACGAGCAGAATAAACCTTAGTTCATCGATTCTTTGCCATATGAATGAAGAGAACTACCTAGAAGCAATAGGAAATATGATTTGGGGTCAAGAATCACAAACCACAAATGTCAGAAGTGCATCGCTGGTTGTGCCAAGAGCTTCCTGTATGAGCTTTGGCAAGTAACCTCACGATTTTATAAACACCTGCTAAACCCCCCTGTATCTGCTGGACTCAGAATTGTTTGTTGCATCAAGACTTTATGTCAGTGATATGTGATGAAATCCTGAAGAACCTACAGTCCAGAGGAACTTTTGTCTAGAGAGAATTTTCTCAGGAGTGCTCAGC